>CM053574.1:45284842-45666098 GCA_028646485.1 Cryptoprocta ferox
GCATCAGCACTCCTGTATTCCTTGGGCAAATTCCTAGCAGTGCTATTGCTGGGTCATAGGGGAGTTCTACTGTTAATTTTTTGAGGAACCTCCACACTGCTTTCCAGAGGGGCTGCACCAGTTTACATTCCCACCAACAATGTAGGAGGGTGCCCATTTCTCCACATCCTCGCCAGCATCTATAGTCTCCTGATTTGTTCATTTTAGCCACTCTGACCAGCATGAGGTGGTATCTCAGTGTGGTTTTGATTTGTATTTCCCTGATGATGAGTGACGCTGAGCATCGTTTCATGTCTGTTGGACATCTGGATGTCCTCTTTGGAAAAGTGTCTGTTCATGATTTCTGCTCATTTCTTCACTGGATTATTTGTTTTTTGGATGTGGAATTTGGTGAGTTCCTTATAGATTTTGGATACTAGCCCTTTATCTGATATGTCATTTGCAACTATTTCCCATTCCATCAGTTGCCTATTAGTTTTATTGATTATTTCCTTTGCCATACAGAAGGTTTTTATCTTAATAAGGTCCCAATAGTTCATTTTTGCTCCTGATTCCCTTGCCTTTGGGTATGTGTCGAGTAAGAAATTGCTGCGGTTGAGGTCAAGGAGGTTGTTTCCTGCTTTCTCCTCTAGGGTTTTGATAGTTTCCTGTCTCACATTGAGGTCCTTCATCCATTTTGAGTTTATTTTTGTGTATGTTGTAAGAAAGTGATCTAGTTTCATTCTTTTTCATGTTGCTGTCCAGTTTTCCCAGCACCATCTGTTAAAAAGGCTGTCTTTTTTCCATTGGATACTCTTTCCTGCTTTGTCAAAGATTAATTGGCCATACATTTGTGGGTCCAATTCTGAGTTCTCTATTCTATTCCATTGGTCTGTGTGTCTATATTTGTGCCAATACCATAGGGTCTTGATGATGACAGCTTTGTAGTAGAGGCTAACGTCTGGGATTGTGATGCCCCCCGTTGTGGTTTTCTTCTTCAGTATTACTTTGGCTATTCAGGATCATTTGTGGTTCCATACGAATTTTAGGATAGTTTGTTCTAGCTTTGAGAAGAATGCTGGTGCGATTTTGACTGGGATTGAATTGAATGTGTAGATTGCTTTGGGTAGTAATGACATTTTAACAATATTTATCTTCCGATCCATGAGCATGGAATGTTTTTCCATTTCTTTGGGTCTTCTTCAATTTCCTTCATAAGTTCTCTAGTTTTCATCATACAGATCTTTTACGTCTTTGGTTAGGTCTATTCCTAGGTATTTTATGGTTTTTATGCAGTTGTGAATTTTCTTCATCAAGCAGTTTCTTGATTTCTATTTCTGTTGCTTCAATATTGGTGTATAAAAATGCAACCGATTTCTGTACATTGGTTTTGTACCCTGAGACTTTGCTGAATTCCTGGTCAGTTCTAGTAGGCTTCTGGTGGAGTCTGTCATGTTTTCCATGTAGAGTATCATGTCATCTGCGAAAAGTGAAAGTTTGACTTCATCTTTGCCAATTCTGATGCCTTTTATTTCCTTTTGTTGTCTGATTGCTGATGCTAGGACCTCCAGCACTATGTTAATCAACAGTGGTGAGAGTGGACATCCCTGTCGTGTTCCTGATCTCAGGGGGCAAGCTCTCAGTTCTTCCCCATTGAGGATGATATTAGCTGTGGGCTTCTCATAAATGGCTTTTATGATGTTTAAGTAAGTTTCTTCTATCCCGACTTTCTTGAGGGTCTTTATTAAGAAAGGATGTTGTATTTTGTCAAATGCTTTTTCTGCATCTATCGACAGGATCATATGGTTTTTGTCTTTTCTTTTGTTAATGTGATATATCACATTGATTGATTTGCGAATATAACCCAGGAATGAATCCCACTTGATCATGGTGGATAATTCTTTTTATATACTGTTGAATTCGATTTGAAAGTATCTTGTTGAGAATTTTTGCATCCGTATTCATCAAGGATATTGGCCTGTAGTTCTCTTTTTTTGCTTGGTCTCTGTCTGGTTTGGGAATCAAAGTGATTCTGGCTTCATAATGAGTCTGGAAGTTTCCCTTCCATTTCTATTTTTTAGAATAGCTTGAGAAGAATGGGTATTAACTCTGCTTTGAATGTCTGGTAGAATTCCCCAGGGAAGCCATCTGGCCCAGGGCTCTTATTTGTTGGGAGACTTTTGATCACTGATTCAATTTCTTCACTAGTTATGGGTCTGTTCAGATTTTCTATCTCTTTGCATTTGAATTTTGGTAGTATGTATGTGTTTAGGAATTTGTCCATTTCTTCTAGGTTGTCCAGTTAGTTAGCATATAATTTTTCATAGTATTCCCTGATAATTACTTGTCTTTCTGAGGATTGTAATAATTCCATTTCCATTCGTGATTTTGTCTGTTTGGGTGCTCTCTCTTTTCTTTTTGAGAAGCCTGGCTAGAGGTTTATCAATTTTGTTTATTTTTTCAAAAAACCAACTCTTGGTTTCATTGATCTGTTTAACTGTTCTTTTGGATTCTATAGTATTTATTTCTTGTCCTGATCTTTATTATTTCTCTTCTTCTGCTGGGTTTGGGGTGCTCTTCCTGCTCTGCTTCTAATTCCTTTAGGTGCGCTGTCAGATTTTGCATTTGTGCCTTTTCTAGTTTCTTGAAATAGGCCTGGAGTGCAATGCACTTTCCTCTTAGGACTGCCTTTGCTGCATCCCAAAGAGTTTGGATTGTTGTATTTTCATTTTCATTTGTTTGCATATATTTTTAAATTTCTTTTCTAATTATCTGATTGGCCCATTTGTTCTTTAGTAGGGTGTTTTTTAACCTCCATGTTTCAGGAGGGTTTCCAGACTTTTTCCTGTGATTGATTTCAGGTTTCATAGCATTGTGATCTGAAAGTGTGCATGGTATGACCTCAATTCTTTTATATTTATTGAGGGCTGCTTTATGACCCACTGTGTGATCTCTCTTGGAGAATGTGGCATGCGCACTTGAGAAGAAAGTGAATTCCCTAGCCTCAGGATGTAGAGTTCTAAATATATCTGTCAAATCCATCTGTTCCAATGTGTCCTTCAGGTCCATTGTTTTTTTAGTGATTTTCTGTCTAGTTGATCTATCTATTGCTGTAAGTGGAGTATTAAAGTCCCCTGCTATTAGCACATTCATATCAATAAGATTGTTTCTGTTTGTGATTAATTGTTTTATGTATTTGGGTGCTTCCAAATTTGGTGCGTAGACATTTATAACTGATAACTCTTCCTGATGGATAGACCCTGTAATTATATAATGCCCTTCCTCATCTCTTGTTACTGCCTTTACTTAAAGTCCAGTTTGTCCAATATAAGTATGGCTACTCCAGCTTTCTTTTGACTTCCAGTCACATGATAGATATTTCTCCATCCCCTTACTTTCAATCTGAAGGTGTCCTCAGGTCTAAAATGAGTCTCTTGTAGACAGCAAATAGATGGGTGTTTTTTTTTTATCCATTCTGATGCCGTATGTCTTTTGATGGGAGCATTTAGTCCATTTTCATTCAGTGTTATTATTGAAAAATATGGGTTCAGAGTCCTTGTGTTCTCTGTAGGATTCATGCTTGTAGTGGTGTCTCTGGTACCTTGTGTTCCTTGCAACATTTCCCTCATAGAGTCCCCCTTAGGATTTATTGTAGGGCTGGTTTAGAGGTGATGAATTCTTTCAGTTTTTGTTTATTTGGGAAAACCTTTATCTCTCCTTCTATTCTGAATGACAGGGTTGCTGGATCGAGGATTCTTGTCTGCATATTTTTTCTGTTCATCACATTGAAGATTTCCTGCCATTCCTTTCTGGCCTGCCAAGATTCAGTAGATAGGTCTGCAACTACTCTGATAGGTCTCCCTTTATATGTTAGGGCCCTTTTATCCCTAGCTGCTTTCGGAATTCTCCGTTTATCCTTATATTTTGCCAGTTTCACTATGAAATGTCGTGCGGAAGGTCAATTCAAGTTATGTCTGAGGGGAGTTCTCTGTGCCTCTTGGATTTCAATGTCTATTTCCTTCTCCATATTGGGAAGTTCTTGGCTATAATTTGTTCAAGTACTCCTTCAGCCCCTATTTCTCTCTCTTCTTCTTCTGGAATTCCTATGAGACGGATATTGTTCTGTTTGATTGCATCACTCAGTTCTCAAATTCTCCTTTTGTGCTCCTGGATCAATTTATTTCTCTTTTTCTTGGCTTCCTCTTTTTCTCTAATTATGTCTTCTAATTCACCTATTCTCTTCTCTGCCTCTTCAATCCGTGCAATGGCTGCTTCCATTTTATTATGCACCTCATTTATAGCATTTTTTAATTCATCACAACTATTTTTCAGGTCCAAAATATTTGTAACAATACCTTCTCTGGTGTCTTCCATGCCTTTTTCAAGACCAGCGATTAATTTTATGACTATTGTTCTAAATTCTTGGTCAGTTATATAGCTTATATCTGTTTTGAGCAATTTTTTAGCTGTCATTTCTTCCTGGAATTTCTTTAGAGGAGAGTTCTTCTGTTTCATCATTTTGTTTAACTTTCTGTCTCTTGTAAGTTTTAAAAGCTTGTTATGCACTCTGCACCTGCGAGTTGTGCTATATTAAAGGAGGCTCATTGTCCACGGCCTGTCCGTTCAGGAAGTGTTCTTTTAATGGTATCCCTTGGTCTCTCTTTTTGTGACTTTGGTTATTTTATTTCCCTACTCATAGTGATATTTGGGACTCTCTACCATGTGTACTTTGGCTTGTTTCTGGAGGTAGCCCTGGAAAGGAAAACAGACAGACAAACAGGGAACAAAAGCATGGAGATGCATAGACAAATCAAACAAACAAGCAAACCAAAAGGAAAAAAAAAACCAAACCCCAAACAAAAACAATAGAAAACAAAGGGCAGTCTAAAAGCATAAAACCAGAAATCCCAGCTACAAATAAAGAGCAGGGTGGAGGCAGTGCTGATGGAAGAGCATATACAAAGAGAGAAATGACAGGGGTGGGGAGAAAGAGAAATTGAACTTTGACCAGGCAGAGAGACTAAAAGGCTTAATTCAGAGAGAGAAAAGGGAGAATATGGCAGGAGGTGAGGAGAAAGAAACGAAGATAATGTTACCCAGAGAAACTATAATAGTCTGATTATTTCCAGAGAAAGAGATTGAAAGGAAGATAGTGATGGAGGTGTAGAATATGCATCAAGAGAATGGATTAAGTGTGACTGTTTAAGCAAACCAATGACCAGAGTGCCCAGTCCAGTGGAGGGGAGAGATAAGAATGAGATAAGGGAAAATGTATCTGAATAGCAAGAATTGATCTAGAGTTAATCGCAGCAATCCATCAATGTTGGTCTTGCCTCCTGGCTCAGGAAAAAAACGAAAAAGTAACTCTCCAACGTGGATGGGCGTGGTTTGATGTAGGTAGGTCTCTGGGGCTGCTCTCCAAGGCCCCGCCTTGGTGGTTGTGGGGAGAAGAATGGTGGCGCCCCAGTTCCTTCTCGAACCAAGCGTTGCAACGCACTCTTTTGGGTCTGATCTCCCTGTTCAGTGGACATAGCCAAGGTGGGCCACGTTCTGTGTCCCAAGCCCCACCTCGTTTCCAGATCCTAGTCCAGGCACTTTAATGATACCGCCCGAAATGTACTCTCGCAGGCTGGGCGGCTTCCTAGCCGGGGACCAAGTAGGGGGCATAGGGGAGCAGTTTCTTCTGGTGCAGCCTGGGATCAGGGCACCTAGCCCAAGGAAAGTGCCACAGCTAGAGAAAGAATCTCTCTCCGAATGCCCTGTGGGTACTGATGGGATGATAGGATCCCTCTCCATCCTGGGCCGAGGTTTTTCTTTTCTCCAGAGACAGTTTATAGCAGTTTCAGCCGCTCTTTCTCCTCCCTTCGTCTCTCTGCGGCTCTGCACAGACGGGGCTCCCTCCCCTCCGCGCCTCCGGGTCCTGGCCTGTTTTTATCTTCCCCAGTTTGCAATCATACACCTATGAGGCTGTCTTCTTAGTGGACTCTGTCTCTTTTCCTCCCAGACTCTTGCGGTTCAGTGTCCTTTGGCTTCCGCCCCTCTTTGAGAGATGCAGGTGGGAAGTACGGAGCCCCCTACTTCTCTGCCATCTTGCCTCTCGCCAGCTATCAAGCGTGATTTTAAATATAGCGTGTCACGACCATGCTATCCTGTCATGCCCTGGGCCATGGAGGACAGAGAGACAGTGGCCTCAGTGTGAGAGGAGACCGCAGATGAGGATGGACTGGGGAAGGAAGACTTGGGAAGGAGTTTGGAGGATTCTCAGCCTCCTGTCCGTCAAAGATGTGGAGTTTGGCCAGAGCTGCACGTGGCATCAGTAGAGCGAGGATGTCTTTCCAAGGCGGAGATCCTGGAGGCTTTCCTCGAGGTGGGGGCTTCACTCCCAGGGATAGCAACAACCACTTCCGACGTGGGGGTGGCAGAGGAGGATGTGGATAGGATGTGGCCGCAGAGGCTTGAGCAAAGGCCAAGGCCAAGGACCTTCGGAAAGTGTCATTTTTAGGAGGAAAGTTGCTGCATCCCTGTGAAGATGGCCTGGTTTGTAAATGCACTACAGGTGAAAATAAGGTGCCTCCTTTCAATGCTCTGGTTTGTTTAGGGCACAAAGAACAAATTGGTAAGGTGGAATATTTGGACAACTTTGAAGTTTTTATTTTTCAGTTAAATGATCAGAGACTATAAAGGCATCTTCCTTTTAAAAAAAAAAACCTGCAGAAGTTTTATATGGACCCATCTATCTACACTGCTAGCAGCACAGAGGTTTGCACCTCGACCTCCAGGTGAGGAAGGAGGTGGTGGCAGGGGAGGTGGAGTAGGAGGAAGAGCAGGACGTGGCAGAGGAGCAAATGGAGGTAGAGGGGGAGGCTTCAGAGGAGGAAGGTGGTGGTGGTTTCGGAGGGAGAGGACATGAAATGTAACAGCTGACAGAGAAACTTCCTGTGCGATCAACTTCTTTGCATTAGAAACTCATTACTTGAGCAAGTCTTGAAGACCTGGTCATTTCATGACAGAACTAAAATGTCATTGCCATGCAAACATGAATGCCACAGGGGCCCCAGGGTGGCTCAGTCGGTTGAGCGTCCCAGTTTGGCTCAGGTCGTGATCTCACGGTTTGTGGGTTCGAGCCCCCCGACAGGCTCTGTGCTGACAGCTCGGAGCCTGGAGCCTGCTTTGGATTCTGTGTCTCCCTCTCTCTCTGCCCCTCCCGTCTTGCACTCTGTCTCTATCTCTCTCTCTCAAAAAAAAAAGTGCCACAGAATAGGCATTTTTGCTCTAAAAGAGAAGGAACATGTGTTTTAATGTTTTGTACAATGCTTGGAACTCTGTGGGTGCTTAATAATTGGGCAGTTTTCATTTAGAAAAAAACAAGACATGGGGAAGTGTTTATAAGAGAAGCTATTTATATTTTTAATTTAAAAAATGTTTATTCAATTTTGAGAGAGAGACAGAGCGTGATTAGGGGAGGGGCAGAGAGACAGGGAGACTTAGAATCTGAGGCAGGCTCCAGGCTCTGAGCTGTCAGCACAGAGCCCAACGCAGGGCCTGAACGCACAAACAGTGAGATCATGACCTGAGCTGAAGTCGGACGCTTAACTGACTGAGCCACCAGGTGCCCTGAGAAGCTATTTCTTTAGGATAAGGTGGGAGGAACATTTGGAGGAAAAAGGGGGATAGCTAGGTGAGTTTTCTTTCTCAGCTCTTAGAATAATTATGGAAGAGTCAAGGTCTTTGAACAGAAAAAAAAAATGTCTTAATGAAGAAAATTCCCCGAGACCAGAATGTAGTTCTTTCAGAGCACACCATGAGTTGTCAACATGGAAGGCTAGGGACTGCCCACCAAAAGTCCATTCCCAGATGGGCTGTGTGCAGCCCTCCCTGGAGGGCAGCAAGGAGCTCCTGGAAGCCAGGGGGATGTGAGGTGACAGACAGAAGTGCTGAGAAAAGCCCGCTCAGTGAACTTTGAAAAATAGAGAGAGAGAGAGCGAGAGCACAAGCCAATACAGAGGAAATTCCAGCTGCTAGTGACTAGACATAATATCTGAGCAATTACTGACTTTTTCTTTTCATCACAATATTTTGGTGCCTTGTAGACACAGCTAAGATGTCACGAATGTAAATAATTCAGTACAGTGTTGTCATCTCTCGCTGAGTTGCCTTAAGCTTGACGTTAGTAAAATGCATCTTACTTAAGTAGAGTTTTCAATACTTATTTGCTCTTGTGTTACAGAGATGGATGAATTTGCTTGTAAGACGATTTGATTTAAAAAAAAAAAGTAGCTTATTTCATAAGAAAAAATTATGTGTTGCCTATTGTTTTCTTTCCATATGCCTTGGAATCTTTCAGTCAGACAGAAATGCGATACCTCAGAATCAATTTTCCACTCCTGTAATAATAGCTATACCAGTTCATCCATCAAAAATTGAAGTGGTTTAGGAAGAAATGACTTTGCTTTCATGAAAGAAGTCCAAATGTCGTTTTATTTAAATATCTAACTTCCTGGAACACTTGACGTGGGTGGTGTGTGTGTGTGCGTGTTGTTGTTGTTGTTCTTTTTGTGAGTAAACAGGAAGCCTTTGAAATGATACACTACCAGCCTATAAATTCAGATTTTCTCACAGTTTCCTTCTGGATGGGTTTTACTTTGTTCATTTTCCTTGCCCCTTCATTACAGAGCCCTGTATTAATTACCCAGCACTCTCTCTCTTTTTCTGGAAGATATTCTGAAGTGGTACCCCACAGACATAATGTTACAACAATGGAATTTCAGCGTTTTGGTTGAGTGCTTGTGCAGAGGTTTTATTTGGACAGGAACGCAGGACATTGGCTTTTTTTAACAGAGGCTATAGCTTTTCTTTCTCTCTCTCTTTTTTTTTTAAAGAAGTTACTTGTGGGAAAATAGTTCAGAGTATCTTATTAATGATTTACCCCGTAGATTTTTGTTTATTTCCCACCCCATCCCTCAGATCTTTGTAACTAAAAACAAGCCTCAGTTCCTCGTCTTGGTTCCAGTGGTTTAAATGTTTGTTGGTATGTGAATTTGTTTAGCAAAGTTTGTGTGATTCTTTTGCTTTTTTTTCCCCCAGTGATCTCAGTTTGCTAAACATTGCATAATTTTTAAAAAATGTAGTAGATTATTATTTGGCCTCCCTAAACATCATCGTCGTTGCTGTTTTTTTACTTCACTCAGATTATCTTATGAAATCAGTCCAATCCCAGAGTTGTTTGTTGTTGGCCTGGGCTCTGGGTGGAGGTGTGCTGTGATTTTCATGAACTTTGATGTTTTCTGTCTTATGTAGGCTGGGACCTGAGAGTTTTCAGCAGTTTTCCTGCAAACCAGGGGAATCTGTGTGTTGAATAAAGCCCTTGAAATGGGCTGTTCAGCCCTTGATTCACTTTGATGTGCACAATTCTGCAGATGGCTTTTGGCCAAGTGCTCTTGTGCTGTTCATGGTGGAGAAAAGAAAACATAGGAGCATAGGTGGTTGGCTCTCGGAAAGACTTATTATGTAAGATCATCTAGTCCACAGATAAATGTGCGGCACAAATATCATATTCTTCCCTCCTATGCCTGTAGCAGACATCAATCATCGATCATGTTTTTTTGTTTTTTTTCTGTTGGGCTGTCTATGACCACCCAATCTTTATTGACACGGTATCCCAGGCTCCTGCTAAAATGCCAATGCAGTTGGCATATGAGATGGAATCTCTATCAGGAGATTGTAACATATCTCTGTAAACATCTGGAGACATGGGGAAGTTCAGGGTGCGGCCCAGGAATGTTGTAATTTAGAATGAAGGACCCAAGAGTTCAATGACACGGGCTTGACCTAAAGGTATACAACTTGCTAGCGGTGCCATTTGGGACAAAGTTCTTTACCTTCTTGGGCCTGTCTTTACCACTACGGTGTGTGAAAATAGAGGCTCCATCATACAACCGTGGGGAGGTAAAACCAGAATAATGTACAGGAAGCATTTAGCCTAGTGCTTGACTGTAGTGCTCAATCAATGGGTCTGTCATTGGCATTGCCCTCATTATTAGGGAAAGTGACTAGTTTGAGATAATACAGCTCCTTAGGACTAGATATGGTTTCTCAGTTTCAGCAGTACTGACAGTTAAAAGGGCCAGATACTTCTTTGCCATAGGAATTGTCCTGGGCTTTGTAAGGTGTTTTGCTGCATCTCTGGTCTCTACTCACTAGATGTTAGTAACACTGCTCCCCAAATGGTGACCAGTGTCTCCAGACACTAACAAATGTCCCTTGGGGGGCACAATTTCCCCCAGTTAAGAACCACTGGACAAGACTGAACTTCAACTGTAGATTTTTTTTAAGGTTAATATGTTTGCGCCTGAACCCAGTGTCAGGGATGTCCATTCTATTGGTTTTATCATGGAGTTCTGAGGACTCTTTTAAATAAAATCTATCAGCTACTGGTTGCTTTGACATTTCTGCTTTCATATCAGGTTACAATTTTTTCTCTTTACCAACCTGTGAGTAGTTTTGGGTTACAGATTAGTAACTCCAAGTTGTTTTTTTTTTAAGATTATTTATTTATTTTTGAGAGAGAGAGAGAGAGAGAGAGAGAACGAGAACAAGTAGGGGAGGGGCAGAGAGACAGGGAATCCTAAGCAGGCCCCGTGCCATCAGTGCAGAGCCCCGTGCGGGGTTTGAACTCACCACCTGTGAGATCATGACCTGAGCTGAAATCCAGAGTCGGATGCTTAACTGATGGAGCCACCCAAGGGCCCCTAATAGCTCCAAGCTTTAATTAGGCTTTTGTAATAGAATTTAAAAAAATTGTCAAGGAAAATGCTCATAATATAATTTTCAGCAATAATAGCTACAGTCCAAATTGTATGATAATAAAAATGAGGGTATAATTCATTTGAGTCTTATTACATGTTAGACACTGGATTATACACTTAATGTTCCAAAGTCCTATGATGCACAAGGCTAGTGTTACCACTCCCATTTTACAGATGATGGAACAGAGGCCCAGAGTACCTTGCCCAAGGACCCACAGCTATTAAGTGGCAGATTAGGCCTTCCATCTCAAGCAATTCGTTTCTAGTGTACACAAACACATACATGCTAGAGAAAGATGTGGAAAGATATGTGCCCACATGTTTACTTTTATTATTTATATATGATGGGATTACTGGTGTTTGTTTCTTATTATTTATATTTACTGGCTTTCCAAGTTTTCAGGCTTGTCCCTTATTTTTTTTAAAAGCATTTTTTAAAAAAGCTGTAATTATGCACCCCAGTGACTTTAATAAAACAAGTGATTAATTATATTTACAACAGTCCACCTTCTATTCATTTGATCTTGCTTAGGATTGATTGCAAAGCAAGAGGAATTATATCTTCAATTGCTCACGTTACATACCAGAATCAAAACATACAGATCCTAATGTAACACATGGCTATCTAGAAGTGGGGGTTGTACACAGTTGTAAGCTACTTTTCCCATATAAGGTTGTTCTGTAAGTCATCAGATGGAATTTTTAAATAAACATATTACGTGTTATAGATCTGAAAGAATGTTGTCCTTCAAGATTTCCAACCTTGGAAGTTCTCTGCTTGTTTCAATGATGAAGCCAGCGGAACATCTTTTGAATTTCACTTTTGATTATTGTCTTTAAAGCTTCTTTTTGAACCAGACAAGAAACCCCGGCTTCATTACTTCAGTAAAACACCAGGAATTACCCACTTGGTTGCTCTCCCTCCCAACCCCATGGCGTGCTCTCAGTTACTGTTTGGTCATTTTCAAAAATCAAACAGAGCCACGTGGATTACATTTACCATAAGAGGCAACGTTTTAACCAGTGTCTTCATTTTCTGAAGGAAATTCTAAAACAGGGAGATCCAAATGTGGGTTGATGAATGGAATCATTGTTGGAATAAATGCGGAGATCTCGAAGGTGAATACTTGTAAGTGTACTGCATCCGTTGGCAGCCAGAAATGCAGCGCTCTCTGTGTTCATTGGCATTATTTTATAGTTATGCATTATGTGTTTCAGTTCTGAATATGATACTTGCCTGGCTTTATTCCCTACAGCATACATTTCCAATTTTAAATAATTTTGACAGATCTCCTGTGTGTCTGCTCATACAATTAAAAGGTCTTGGTGGTTCTGGGATCCATGTGAAACTTTTAAGTCTAAAAGAACTCATGTAACTACGTTTGTTGAGCTAGGAGACACAAAGGTCATCAGAGTTCCAGGTTTCTCTTTGTCTGCTAGAGCTGACATATAGGGCTTAGTGCTGGTTGCTTCTTAGGTGAGCAGAGATCCCACTGGTGGCTCTCAAGGCCCTTCCCAGCTCGCTCACTTCCTCAGGACTCCTTCCCAGCCCTCTCTCTGGCCTCTAGAATCTACTGCTCAGCAAAGCCTCTCTTGTGTTTGAGATCCCTGTAAAGGGAACCTTTACTTTCATTTCAACCTCTTTTCTGAGTTGGGTGTTATTATCATGATTTTATAGCGGGGGAAGGAAAGGCCAAAAGAGATGGAATCTCTTGATGGCCGAGTGTTCCCATTGCTTGATCCTTCCTTTGTTTGTTCAGTCATTCACTCAGATATTTAAGTACCCAGTGTATGCCACTGCGGAATTTGTAGTGAGCCAAACAGAGAGGTCTCTGGCCTCGCTGACCTGATTTCTAGGGAGAGAGCCTTATGATAAATGAGTAAATAAATGAAGAAACAAGCCAGAAACTGAGATAATTTTGGAGAAGGGAAGGGGTGTATCTAGAAGAGGTCAGGGAAGTTTTATCCAAAGAGGTGTCATTTTAATTGAGACCTGAAGACTAGATAGATCTAGCCATGCAAAGAGCTTGAGGAAGAGCATGCCAGGTATAGAGAACAGCAAGGTGAAGGCTCCAATTCCTCTAGCATGGCATGAAAGACCTAGAACAACCCTATGTATCATCAATACATAAAATAGACATAAAATAATATTTCCCTAAGGAAGGCAGTCCTGACACAGGTGAACTTTAGAAGAATTTGTAAGGATGCTAGACAAGGGAATTCTAAATTCTAAATTACTTATTATAAACCAGAAAGGGCAATTTTAACATTCCACATAACCAAAGAGCTGCTGTAATTTTTAAAAACATAGTACTCAGTGCTCAGCCTGCCATGAAACTTTGAGAAAAGCTAGGGTCTTCCTTGTTAAGATTTTCCTTGCTCTAGAAAAGTCTGATTTCAATGGATCCTGGAGCAAAGCACTTTTGAGGGAATGTCTCTATGCGTGTGTGTATCTGTTTTCTCTGTTCACATGATTTCTTTTCCCCAGAAGGAGACCAAACTGTTTATAAGGAAGAAAGAAACAAACAAACAACTGGGTAATACATTTCCCTTCCAAACATTCCGAAACATGTGACTGTCGCCATGAGGCTCACAGGCTAGCCATGCCTGATTCATGGGAGCATAGATGCCGTTGCTTCCTTGGGGATGACAATATAAATTACACAGACCATTATCATCTCTTCTCCAGAATTCCGACTTCTGAATTCTGACCCAGAAAATGCACCTTTGTTCCCCTCGAGCATAAAATGCACGCTGCCCAGTGTCTGCTGGAACAAGCAAAGTAGATTTGATTGACCTCTTCTATCTTCTGCAGCTCTCTGTCCTAAGACAGGCATCAGGAAGAGGCTATTTTCTGTGGCCTGGAGGAAAGACTAGTTTTGTGGTGCCAACTGGAGCCTTGTACGTGTGCCAGAATCTAATCTTCATTCCACCGTGTCTCTCTGGGCCCCCGGTGTTTTTCAGTGGAATGCCACAAGCTCACCAGCACTGAGGGATGTGTTCTGCCTCCTTCCCTCCCTCCCCAAAACCCTATTTTGGCATCATTTGGTTTTCTGAATCTTTCTAAGTAAGCTGGGGCTTCAGATGGGTTTTCAGAGTGGGCTGATCTTGCCACTGTTGATAAATTAACCTTCAGACTTCTTGGGGGTAGGTTCATGATGACCATCTTACCTTTGTCATTCATTTATTTCTCTTTCTATCCGATGCTTCAAAATCTATAAAAGTTTTATTTGGGATCTTCTTATAGTTTAAGGGATAACTCTAGCAAAATGCATACTTTTGGCAGACTTGGTCAGTTTACATCAGTGGTTACCCACTCTAGTTCCTTTTAAAAATTTTCAATTGAAAAAATTACATATAATTCACCAAGAAATTCACTAGAACATAAGCTCCAAGAGGCCAAAGATTTAAAAAAATTTTTTTAATGTTTATTTATTTTTGAGAGAGAGAGAGGGAGGGTGGGAGAGAGTGACCGAGCGCAAGTGGGGGAGAGGCAGAGAGGGAAGGAGACACAGAATTCGAAGCCGACTCCAGGCTCTGAGCTGCAGCACAAAGCCTGACTCGGGGCTCAAGCCCATGAACCATGAGATCAAGACCTGAGCCGAAGTCGAACACTTAACCAACTGAGCCACCCAGGTGCCCCGAGGGAAAGGAATTGTTAAGCTTTTGTTTACTCCTCATCCCTAATGTCTAAAATAGTGCTTGGTGCACAGTAACATGCACGGAGTGTTTGTTGAATGAATGCATGAAACGGAGATCCGACTCGCTTGTGTGAGGGGCTCTGGCAGGTGCCCACTTCTGCTTCTCCTAAGATGGTAAGACAATTCTCCAAAATCAATCTGCATCCTTAGACTCAGGTTAGATGTAAAAACCATCACAATGCCAAGGTTAGCAAGGCTTGGAAACAAATACTTTCTTCCTTCGAATTGTTCTATCAGTCTAGTAATCATTCTGACAATTCTAGCATTGATCATTCCAACAGCTGGGCTACAAATGGATGCATTAGCACTGAGAGGGTGGGGCTGCTGACACACACCGACCCCTCCATGTAATAAACTCCCTAGCTTCCTACATCTGAGATGCATATGCCCTTGGACTTCCCAGAAGAAGGAGAATATTAATTAGAACATCCAGATGAACTTTCTGCCTAATTTAAACCCCATGCGTCATTGTATGAGATGCAGTATCCCTAAAGTTCTCATCCATTTGTCGCCACTTCCTTTATTGCGTTTTGTTTTTAGACCAACAGCCATGAGACTGACAACACATCTGACGTTGTTTGTGGAGTCATGGACTCTAATAAAGTCTGCTTAATCATGATGGAGCAAGTTGTGCTGCCAAGAGCTTTGTCAGAACTAGAAAGGGGCTGGCAGGTGACTGACCCCGACTGTGGAGCCCACCCTGAGCTCTATTCAAGTGTCAAGTGGCCTCATCTTAAGCCCTTCTGGTGTGTGTGTGTGTGTGTGTGTGTGTGTGTATGCGTGTGTTTAATTTTGAGAGAGAGAGAGCAAGAGAGCAAGCAGGGGGTGGGAGAGAGAGAATCTCATGCAGGCTCCATGCTGTCAGCACAGAACTGGACACGGAGCTTGAGCCCACAAACTGCGAGATCATGACCTGAGTTGAAATTCAGACTCAGATGCTTAACCCACTGAACCACCCAGGCATCCCTAAGCCATTCTGTTTTGAAAAGAAAATGGGCTACTCAGTTACAGATGCGAATGAAATGGACTTCTGCTTTTCATTTTTCATCAGATAAATACCAGGGGCAGGGAGAGGAATGTTGGTGGCCCAGAGAGAGTCGTCCCTGCCTGCCCTGGGGTGGGGGTGGGGATACCCAGAGTAGTGATCTTCACCCAAGGGCCATTTTGTCTCCCAGGGGACATTTGGCAACGTCTGGAGATGTCTTTGGTTGTCATGCCTGTGGGAGGGTGTCACTGGCATCTAATAGGCCATGCATAAAACAGCCCCCCACAGCAGTGAATTATTTGGCTCTCAAAGTCATTAGTGCTCAGGTGGAGAAACAGATCTGAAGAAGCCTTGTTCACCTTCTTGGGACTGTCCCTGCCTGGGGAGGTAACTCTTCAGTTGCTGTTTTTCAGTTCTGACTTAGAAAAAAATCATCCCCATCTTAAACTTGCATCAAGAATTAGTAATGTGGAGGCAGACCTGGTTGCAGAAGTGGGTGGGGCTGGTTGCCTAAGTGGAATGATTTGAAATGCACTGAGAAAATCCAGATAAAAACCTTCTCTTCTTTCAAGCTCTGAGGCCTAGCATTCCTTCAGATGAAACCCGGAAAAACCTGGATCAGGGAGTCAGGATTCCTGGGTCTTGAATCAAGCTCTGCCACTTCCCATTGCACTGAGATTTGTTGAGCATTGACCATGCGCCCGGCTCTGGGCTAAGCACTGCCCATGTATTCTCCCATTCCTTCCTCCCAGCTCCCCTGTAATATGTGTGCAGTTACTACTGCTCTTTTACCGAGGAGAAAACGAAGGCTTGGAAAGGTTCAGAAACTTGCCCAGAGCGACACAGTGATAAGCATGGGGCTGTGATTTTCAAACAGGTCTGTCTGATGCCCAGGACTCTGCTAGGGACCAACATCTTACCCTGCCTCGCTCTCACATATCTTAGCTAACCTTTCTGTGGCTGTTTTCACCTGTAGAAAAGGAAGGGAGTTGATCCCCACGACTTCTAGCACCTTTTGACAATGCCACGATGTCCTTATTGGTTCCTTTGTTTGACATCTTGCCCTTCTTAAAGGTTTCCCTTTAAAATGGAAACACTCCCAGGATAGGTAACAACTGTAAGTCCCCCATGAAGGATTCCAAAACTTAAAGTATGTCCTAACCAGATGGTGAGCTTCTAAAAATGCTTATCTCCATGGCTCCTCTGTGCTTGAGCACGTTTGAAATGGGCACCTAGAATCCTGATACCATGGCCTCCATCCAAGGGATTCTAATGCGTGGGGTCTGAAGACCACACTGTAGAATGCTATTCTAGCCCCTTTTGGGGAATTGGTTTAACTGATTGGATGCTGGCCACAGTGGAAGTTAGGAATGTTGGGAGTGAACTGTGGTGCCTAGATCCCTGGCAGAGCTGACTGTGCCTTGTGTCCTCTGGCTCACCTCCTTTCACTGGTGCTCAAACATTGCACATGAGAATCACCCGGGTGGCTCAGTTGGTTAAGCGTCCGACTTCAGCTCAGGTCATGATCTCAAGGGGTCTGAGTTCAAGCCCCACGTCAGGCTCGGTACTATACTAATAGCTCAGAGCCTGGAGCCTGCTTCGGATTCTGTGTCTCCCACGCTCTCTGCCCCTCCCCCGCTCATGCTCTGTGTCTCTCTTTATTTCTCTCTCTCTCAAAAATGAATAAACATTAAAAAATTAAAAAGAATCCCTTGGGAAACTTTTGAAACTCACAATGCCAATGGGGCACCTGGGTGGCTCAGTTGGTTAAGCATCTGGCTCTTGATTTCAGCTCAGGTCATCATCTCCTGGTTTGGTTTGTGAGATCCAGCTCCACATCGGGCTCTGTGCTGACAGAGGGGAGCCTGCTTAGGATTCTCTCTCTCTCTCTCTCTCTCTCTCTCTCTCTCTGTGCTCCTCCCCTGCTTGTGCATCTGTGCACGTGCTCCCTCTCTCTCTGTCAAAAACAAACAAACAAACATTAAAAAACAACAGAACACCTCACCATGCCAGCATCATACTCCAGGTCAATTAAATCCCAATGTCTAGGACTTGGAACTAGCTTCGGTATTATTATTTTTTTAAGATTTCCGGATGATTCCTACGCATAGCAGTTTGGGAACCACTGTCATGGGTGCTGTGGATGCTACACTTTTTAACCTTTAGGACACTTCCACTATCCCAGCCCTACTTATCTCATAAGACACATCTGCAAGCCACTCTTTTCTCTATTGTCTTTCCAGATGCCGCTGCCCTCCCCTCCCCTCACTCCTGTGCCTTTTATGCTGCTTTTAGGTTATTCAACTCATCACCTTGTTTGTACTTAACTACATGTCTTCCTCCTGAGGGGAGGGATTTTAACGTGTATGGCTCTCACCTGATGTAAGTAAGGAAGACTAGGTGAGGGCGGACTCAGGAGAGTGGAGACAAAAGCCAAGTGGACTCTGCTATGGCCTGCTTCATGCCAGACCTGATGGAGAGTAATAATAATGGTTATTATAAGGAGGTCGCCCTGGCGCCGGACTCCTTGAATAAAATACCCTAGTAAAAGTTTGGAACTCCCTCTTCTGGGGAGGAACAAAGAATCCTGCTAAAAACAGTACCTTTTAAATAATGACGTTATGACTGACATTTTGAAATTGGGAGTCTGCTGACAAATGATTCAGAAGGTAGGAACAATTCAGCACTCAGACCAGCTTTCCTTACCAAGATGTTTGGGGTGACTCGTGAATGCTTGGGAAGGAACTTAAGAATTAGTCAAAGTCCTCTCCAAGTTTCCCCTTTTCTCTTTTGGTTATTTTTTTTTACCTTGCTCGCTTAAGAAACAAACCCTATCATCCTGAACTGACTTGGCGACTCAGTTTCCCCAAAGACAGGAGCTGCACAGGGGCTGACTGTGACTTTGATGTCCCTGCAGCTCTGTTGTGATCAGCCTACCTAGAGTTTTTAATGCTTATTTATTTTTAAGGGTGGGAGGGGAGTATGAGTGGGGGAGGGGCAGAGAGAGGGGGGACGAATGGTCCTAAGTGAGCTCTGTGCTGACACCTGTGGGCTGATGTGGGGCTCAAACTCAAGAACTGTGAGATCATGACCCAAGCCGGAGTCAGATGCTCAACCAAAGGAGTCATCCACGCACCCCAGCCTTCCTAGAGTTGTAAAAATGAGGACTGATTGGATACAAAATCTTGATTTCTCGCCTCTCCTGAAAACTCAAAAACTCTTACCACCCTGAGTTTGGTTATTTGGTGATAACAGTCAGCATTTACTCTCCCCCACCCTTTTTTTAGTTATTTATTTTGAGAGAGACAGAGTGTGAACAGGGGAGCGGCAGGGGGGGATCTGAAGCAGGCTCTGCTGCTAGTGCAGAGCCCAACAGGGGTCTTCAACCCATGAACCGTGAGATCATGACCGCAAAGTCAAGAGTCAGAAGCTTAATGAACTGAGCCACCCAGGCGCCCCTTTTTGTTGAGGCCTGTGTGCAGGAATTTGCTGCAGTCTCTACTCCTTCCTAATTCCACACAAACCACTTCCACTTACATCGCCTGAGTTGGTGGGGATGGGGCATCAGCATCACCTGTTAAAACTTGTTAAAACACCTATTGCTGGGCCCCACCAGTCTTCTTTAAGGAAGGGTTGTGAGTTCGTTATGTCTGTATGAATATATGTATGTGAGCATGTATACATGTGTGTGAGTGTGTATCAGCATGGACTTACATATGTTTATTTCATTCTTTGGGTTACAACCCAATAGTGTTGTTAGTTCTTTTCTTGCTTAAGATGTCTGAACTTAGGGCATTGGGAGTTCTTTCAGGTTGGTTCTTGTGCCTTTTTAGTAAGACTCTCCACACCTCACCCCAGCCTTCTTTTTTTTTTTTTTTTTTTTAAAGCACTTCCTTTAGCACTTTCTGGTACCACAAGATGCCACAGGCTTATCTTGTATTTTCCATACCCCACCCCAGGAATCAACGAGTTCTCCAAGGATCTTTAATTTCTGTTATTGGAGAAAGGTATTTAGAAACAAAGGTCTGGGTGCTAAGTGTGCTCATTGCTAGTGGGGTGTCACTGCTTCTAGCCCCTCTCAGTGGACAGACCTAGAAAATACATGTAGGTATGCTAACTCATGCATATATTCACACTCTGTACACACAGGATACACATAGATATATACCCACTGTCCGTATGGATACCTTCAATTCCAACCCATTACCATAGGATTCATCCTAGTCTTGGGGGTGTCAGATTTTTAATCTTTCTATGGCTTTTTAAATGTTAATAGTGGCTCAGAACATCCTAGGTGGGGGGGGGGAGGAATATTTTATTAATATTACTGGAGAAAAAATGCTAACCCCCAAGCTTAGCATAACAAAAATGTCAGCATAGCCCCATGCTTAATATCCTTCAGCCCCCTCTGAAATCTAGTTTGGAACATACGACCTCACTGTTCCTGAAGGTGGGTAGACGTGCCTCACTTCTCTTCTTATACAAACAGAGTTTGTCTCCAGCCCCATGGAACAATGCCTATTGTAACGCTGAGCTGGCACTTGTGGATTCTAAATATAAGCCAAGATACTTCTCAAAGATTAGAATCAGAACTTTCCTTTACATGTGAAATCTTATTTTGAATTCAGGTACACAATTACTCACTCAGAGACTTAATTATACTGCCTTAGGATAGTATTAGAATAGTTTTAATTATTTTTTTTGGGGTTACAAAAGTAACCTTTTGTCTGGTTAGGAAGGTGAAGTGACTATAGTCCTTTTGAGAACTTGAACTACAAATTAACCATCAGCTGTGAGGTTTATCTGTGGTTCCTTCATGTTTATTCAAGAAGCAACCATACTTGGATGGGCTCCTCCTTCCTCTCATTATACTTAATGTAAATCTAGTGCTGCTTGGATATGTCTTTATAAACTGTGTAGAGACCTGGAAAGAGAATCCAACCAAGACGGTTCATGGGCTGCTGGAGGTGTGGCTCACTGGTTTGGAAAACATTCTGGGTTTTAAACAGCAACACCTATAATTATGGAGGCGTCATCCCTTCCATAAAAAAGAAAACAAAACAAAGAAAGCAAAGCCCTTCTACTAACAAGGTGTAGTCATAGCATGTGTTCAGCCTTCCCAAAACCTGTCTGGCATTTGTTTCTGGCCTGGTGGGGGAATATCTTCCATCTTTCTCTGAGCACTCATCAAACAATACAAAGGTAAACAATAGGAGGGCAATTAGCAGTCTCTTTGGGGTAATAGGAGAGAGAAGTCACCCTGCTATTAATTTCAAAGGAATTAATCATGGTTTACATATGCGATTTAGTGGCTTAGCTTTGCAAGTGGTTGAAAAACAAGGAATCAACAAAGTTTACAAAAGACACCAGTTCAGCCAACCAGGTATGGTAGACACGTTTACAGAACTAGCTGTTGAGTAGTCTAAGGCTGTAAAGATGGAGATGGCACCTGTTGTCTAAGGGGCTATGTGCACCACCACTCAGTGTTTCTCAAACTTGCACATGTGGGAGACTCAGCTGAGCAGTATTGTCAAAATGCAGATGCTGAGGCTGGAGGTGTAGAGAGGGGGCTGGCATTCTGCATTTTTAATAAGCTGTCAGGTGATGCTCTCGTTACCCATCAGCGCATCTCATCTTGCATAGCAAGGCTGTAGATGGTTCTGGTACCTGTGGTAAGGTACGATTTAGCCACTTATACTCCCTGTATGTATCCTGAAATTACCAACATGTGGCGATGTGAGTGTCTTGGGGTTAGGGAATTAGAATAGCTTTTTGGAGTAGGGGTCCTTGGCCAAATAGTTTATCATACGTCGGGTAGTTTCTAGGGACGACAATCCATTGGCTCCTATAGGGCAAGGAGCTATCCTATAAAGGGCAGGTAATAGCAACCTCTTTTCACAAGGACCAGTTTAGAAAAACGTAAACATATTTTCAGGCCATGTTTATTCATGTTTATAGAATGGTGCCCTTAAAAGAAAAGCAGGACATGCAATCTCTGTAACTAAGTCCACTTTTCTGTGATTAAAACCTCAGAAAATGAAGTATTGTCTCTAGTTGTGATGCTGAGCCTCTGAACCAATTTTGATTTGGGGAAACTACTTTTATTGATTTTTAAAAGATTTTTTAAATGTTTTATTTATTTTTGAGAGAGAGAGAGAGAGAGAGAGAGGCAGCATGAGCAGGGGAGAGTGAGAGCAAGAGGGAGACACAGAATCTGAAGACGGGCTCCAGGCTCTGAGCTAGCGCCAGGCACAGAGCCTGACGCGGGACTCAAACCCACAAACCGCGAGATCATGACCTGAGCCGAAGCCGGACGCTCAACCGACTGAGCCACCCAGGCACCCCAAAGATTTTTTTTGTTGTTAACGCTTATTTAGTTTTGAGAGAGATAGAGCACGAGTGGGGGAGGGGAGAGAAAGAGGGAAACACAGAATCCGAAGGAGGCTCCAGGCTCTGAGCTGTCAGCACAGAGCCTGATGTGGGGCTTGAACTCACGCACTGTAAGATCATGACCTCAGCCGAAGTTGGACGCTAACTGACTGAGCCACCCAGGCGCCCTGGGGAAATCCCTTTTAAACAGGAGTCTTTCACCATTCCTTGACTAGCTTTCCAAGCCACTCAATTATTCAATGTGGTTGGTCTCAGAGTGCCTGGTAAGATTGTATACTTTAAAACAAGAGATCCTCTGTTGATTTCTGGTGTGGACCTATAGTAACATCAAAACAGAGGACACGGTTCTCTTTCTTGCCTCTTACCGTGAAACACACCATTTTCATTTGCCATATTTCTCTTCTAGAAAGGAAATTTGGAGTGTAAACATTCATTTAAGAATCTGAACACTTTCACTAACCTCTTCCTTCCCCCTACTCCCCATCTCTCCTGCCAACCCTCCCTCCTTTCTTCACTGTGTTTACCCCCCCACCTGGATGTCTGCCACTCCTGAGGGGAGAGGAGAAGTGAGCAGG
Source organism: Cryptoprocta ferox (assembly GCA_028646485.1). Classification (NCBI taxonomy): domain Eukaryota; kingdom Metazoa; phylum Chordata; class Mammalia; order Carnivora; family Eupleridae; genus Cryptoprocta; species Cryptoprocta ferox. Next base: position 45,307,278 of record CM053574.1, read on the forward strand.
GGGTTGAACTTGATCTCCACCCTCCATGGCCTTAGTGTCTCCTGTCTGTGAAGGGCTGTGTTGAAGCTAGACAGGCTGTATAATGTCTGAGGAGTGCTGGTATGCCACTACTGTGAAGTGGAAAGTGTAAGATGGGAAATACACAAAGGCATTGAGCCAGGACACCTGGGCTGTAATCCTTGTCCGGCTACTAACCAATCTCTAATTTGAAATACTCTACTTGGTTAGTATGAGACTTAACTTACCACTAGGATGGCAATAGATAACGTTGTATCGCATAGAACTATACTCCCTCTGCCATCAATTTCAAAATTTCAATCCTTCCAGCTTTTCAAAAAACAAACAAACCCAAGACAAAAAAAAAAACCCAAAGTGTAAAAATTCCCCGCTGATACCCATGTCATTAACACATTCAGCATTTACAACTCTTCTTTTAAAAAATAATTATTTGTAATTGGTATTTTTTTTTTTGCCACTCTCCCGTTCTAACAAAGGAAACCACTTTTGTTTTTATTGTGTTAGTTTTTAATTTATGGAGGGTCATGCTGATTTCCCTTTTAAAGTAGTAATAGATAAAGTAGGTTGATGTAAAGAAGGCATTTAGTACACTTACCATAATAGCTGTTGTCCAATGAGTGTATGACACTAATTATTCAGTAACTATCATGTAGATACGGCAAAATATTAGGAAGGTGGTAACTATCATTTAAGAAACGCCAAATTAGGTGAATATAAAGTTTCTGTTTAATTCTAAACTTACAAAAGCATTCAGGTATGTGGTTAAGTGGTAAATGTCCACCCCAGTTTCTGTTCCCCCAAATGCGCATATATCTATTGACAAAGTATTTGCAGAACAAAGTTGGTGTCTGATGTATAGGTAATTGTATGTGACAGGGCACTCACATGTTCTGATACCTTTGAGGAAATTTTGGTTGCAGTTAAGCATAGTTTGCTAATTTTCCTTTTACAGTGTTTTTGTTTTTTCCTGTTACTTCAAATAGAATCAAATGGGGACAAGGACCTTTGCATTGGTGAAATTAAAATAAAATTATGTCAGGAACATCTGTTGAAAAGGGGATTTCTATTTGTTTTACCACCAAAAGGTGGCGTCCTACACCCATGCCCTTTATTTAAAAACTCTTCTTGCTTTAATTTAACAAAAAGAAACTTCCAGTTGATTACAGATAAAGAAATTAAAATGTGCTCCCTATGAATGTAACGTGACAGTGTTGAAAATGAACAATATGTTAAGCTGCAGTTAACTTTCCCCCTAATGTAAGCCAAATGGACATGGAGTTCTTTAATAAGGTGGCACATTAGACAGTATTATATACAAAATTGAGTACAATATATCATGGGATTTACAACCAGGATTTCCTTTTGTCTGCAAAACTTGTTGCCAGTCTGACTTTGGCCCCCTCTTTCAAGTGAGTATAGAATTGAAAGCAGTGAAAATGCAGAATAAGATCAGCAGGAACCTAGAGATCTTTATAGAATGGCAATACCAATAATTAAAAAAAAAAAAAACTCACCATCCAATCTGGGAAACAGTATCAGAGCGTGAATTGTTCTTTACAGGCTATGAATAAATTTGTCATATTTAAATAAATTGCTATTCTCCTCAGTTATAATTCTGCAACCCAACACATACCATAAACATGTTATATCTGGCATAAACATTTTAAAAATGGAAAACAATCCCTCCCCCCAACCGCCCCCCGCCATAGACTGGCTGCTTTGTAGATTTTCATGTGAATTGAGCATAGGAATTTCCAGTGATGTTAAAGGACTTTGCAACTATGCATTGACTTGACATAAAGCTTTTCATCAATGTCTAGGTCATAGTAAACATTCAATAAATATTAGATGTTATTACTGAAAGCTTTAGGCTGTGAGCTCCTCACAGGACAGGGATTTTATTTTTGTAGTCATGAGTGCCTACTCTATGGTCTAGAATATAGAAGGTATGTCATTAATGTCTTAATGTCTTGAATCACAGATAAAAGGAACCCTAGTCTCCAGAAAGCTAGGAAGTTCTATACAAACTAAAATCCATTTTCTTTATACATATTCTAGTCTAAAAGATCCAATGGATGGTCTTGTCTGGATAGCATAGAAATCTTGCACAGCATGTGTTCAACATGAATTCTATGCTGGAATTACCTTAGTACAGTCTCTCTTTCTCTGTTTTATTCTTTATTTTATTATTTTATTTTATTTTTATTAAGCTTTATTCTGTAGCACTAGTAAATGGCTTTGTTATTTTTTCATTTGCAAAACAGATGCGATTTTCAAGTGGTAGCCTTACACTGTTGCCGTGATAGAGATTTAAAATTCTTCTGTAAATTAATGTTTAACAATATTTGTAAAAAGACATTATCCATAAGAATTTAGAATAACCTTTTCAGGATGCTGATTATCTACATACAGTTGTGCTGGTCTCAAGGAATGGAACACTACTTGTCTCCCCCAGCCCAGGCCCAAGTACTTTGTAGGAATCCACAGGAGTGGCTTTCCATACATTCTCATTAAGAGTTGGCCTGATACACCAGCCAGCCAGTAGCTGGAAATGCTGGCTTAGGAGTTTGGCAGCATCTGGGGTGATGGGTCTGAAAAAAATTATTTCTGTTAACAACAACAAGCCATGGAACCCACTATCTTTCTAAGTCACATTTTGGAAACAAAAAGTCTTCCTTCTCAATTTGTGTTGATAAAAACGAAAGAAATACCGGTGTCTTTTGTTTTATACGTGTGTATGTATATTTCAAAACATTTCATTCAGGCTTCTCATTTACTCCTTCAAATTTCTAAATTCCACCAAACTTAAAAACCTAAACAAGAAAAAAAAAATCTCACCTTTTCAGAGAATTGGACAGAGCTTTTTGCATGTGACTGATCTCTGGGAGAGCAGGTAATTTGTGTTAAACAACTGATTGACATGCTAGCCCCTGGGCGTTTTCCTAAGAGAAACCATGGCAAGAGCACAGCTCCTGATGCAGCAGCCACTTTCCCCCAAAGTGGATCAAACTACACATTCCAGCAGTGAGTCTGACAAGGAAGAGGGGGAAAGCTCGTCCCACATTACACTCTCCTGATTCAGGAATATGGGGGGAACCCCCCTCGCTGGCGGGTTTCTGTTTCCCTGCAAACAGGGGTTTGTCCTTCTGTTGAACTTTCACCTCCCGAACTCGCCTTCTTTCATTGGACAAAGTGCAGAAAGAAAGAGGAGAGACCGAGGGAGGACGGGAGAGAAGGAGAAAGGGGGCTGAAAACACCACCCCCACCTCCCCCCTCCTTCAACTGTCACTGATGGCAAAACACTTTCACTTTTAACTGGAGGAAACTCACATCCTTGCCTACCCTCTCTCCTTCCTTCTGTATTTTTAGCTCAGAAACCAAGCAAATAGCCATCGCATTCCTATCTTCGTCCCTAGTTGTTAACACTCTCCCTCTCGTTTTTTCTGGTGTCTCAATGGGCCCCCCAATTCCCCATCTTGCGAGGAATCCTCCCCTCCCCCATGCCCCTTATTTTTCCAGGTCTTTCTTGCCAGATCCCTCTTTTGCCAGGGACTGCTCTAGCGTTCCCTTCCTCTCTCTGGTCTGTGGGGTTCTGCCTCCCTCTCCTCTTCCCCATCCAGCCTGGACGCCCCTCACTCTCATCTCCACGGAACCCCCCTCCCTCCCGGCCGGGCCCCCCCTCCCCCCAGCTTTGGCAATTGCGATTTTTTTTTTTTTTTTTTTTTTTTTGCTGCGAGCCTTGTTGTTTACCCAGCAGGTGGATGTGACGTCAGGGACGCACAACAGCAAAAAATAACAACATCTCCCTCCGCGACGTGTTGGCCTCTCTCGCGCGCCTTATTTATTTATTTGTTCCGGGAGCGGGGGGAGCGGGGTGGGCGCCAGCGCCCGTGTGGCCCGGGGAGGGGGTGGCGGCGGCTCGCGCTCTGGGGGCGCCGGGGGGCCTTGGGGGCGCGTGAGGCAGAGAGGGGCCCCTGGCAGGAGGCCGGGAGGCGGGCTGGGGAGAGCGCCCGGGCCGGCGCTCCCCGCGCCTCTGCCGCCGCCGCCGCCACTGGCGCTGGCTGGGCTCCGGGAAGCTAGTCCGGAGCGGAGGAATCTATTGTTATTTATTGTGTGGCGGTTGCATGCTGTACTCGCGGCGGCCCGGCCCTCGTCCGGGAGTGCGTGTGTGCGCGCGTGTGTGCGCGAGTGAGTGTGTGCGCGGGGGTGCGCGCGCGGGCGGGAGTGGGCGCGCGCGGGGAAAGGCCCGAAAACACCTTAGTTTGCACCGAGAGACCATTTGCAGCGGGTGAGTTTGTATTTTTCCATTTCTGCTCCACTTTTTCCCAAGCTGCCTCCTGCCTTGTTTCCGCCACTTTAAACAACAACAACAACCAGCACAAAAAAAAAAAAAAAAAAGGAAAAAGAAAAAAAAGGAAAAAAAAAAAACTACTTTCCACCTCCAGGCTCCACGTGCATCTCCCCCAGCCCTCCCCTCTCAGCCTCTCTCTCCCCCGGGGCCTGGGCCCAGGCTCTGGGGTGGGGGGGAGGGTTTACCGGCCGGCGCGGGGGTTGGGGGCGGGGGCCTCCGGTGGCGGAGCCCGCACGCTCGGGGTCCATTTCCATAAGTCAAATGAGGGTGGGGGGCGGCGGCGGTGGCTGCGGCGGGGAGGCGAGACCGTCTTCCCCTCAGCCCCTTCGCGCCTGGCTCTGCGCTCTGGGCGATCGCTGCGGGGAGAGAGAAATCAATAAGCCCAGGCCGCCTGGCGCAACTTTCGATGTCGGGCGTCGGGGTGCCAATCGAGTAGCAAGGCGGGCGCGAGGCCGGGGTCGAGTCTGTGGTGGGAGGGGGCGCGCGCCAGGAGCCTTTGGAGCCCGAAGTTTGGACTTGCAGCAAACTTTTTCCCTTCGTTCTCCGCGAGTGTGTGCCCCCTCGGTGCCCCTGGATCGTAATGACGGGATGCCCTCACCCTGGGGCCGGCGCCTGGGGACATCCTCGGTGCCCCAGGCGCCTGGCCCCGAACCTGGCGGCGGGGACACTCAGCCGCCATCCCCCAGAGCACAGAAAACTCGGACACACATTCGCGCACCCCCAGCTGGACACGCACTCTCACACGCGCTGGACCCCGAGAACCCAGCCTTGCCGCGGACAGGCCCGCAACAGCCGTGGCCAAGCTCCGCGAGTGGGAGTGGGAACGGGGTGCGCTGCGGGGAGTCGACGCATCGGGTCTCTTCCCCTCCGCCACACACACACTTTCGGGGTTTACTCTCCTTTGAAGCTTGGGGTACCGGGGGGTTTCCCAAGCCTGGATCTGTCCTGAGACGCGCGGGAGTCGCCGGGTCCCTCTGGCCCCGTCCCGGCGGCCGATGGCTCTCCATCCTTCGCCCGCACTCCGCCTGCCTCCCGAGCTCCCTGCACTCCATCGCCGTCCCGCTGAGAGGACTCGGCTGAGCCGGTAGCCGGGACTGCGTGCGCTTCGGGTGGGGACGGTGGCGGTGGCGCCGGGAGCGGAGAGTTTGCCAGTTGCCTCGGGGTCGCGGTCAGTCGCTGCCTCCGCCTTCCCTCGCCCCCGCCCCCCTCCTCCCCAGATACCGCTGCTCGGAAACTTTGATTCCTTCTCCTTTTTGGCCCTCGGCGAGTCCCCCTCCCCACCTGTTGTGAGCTCCGCCTCGGTCCCCGGAGACAGACGGTGACACTCGCGGGCGCCGGGGAGCTCTGCGCCCAGAAACAAAGTCGTATGCCCCCTCCCCAGTGTTTGCTTCGAAATCGCAGCCTGCAGCCTCCCCCCCCTTCCCGCGCAGCTCCCGCCCCTGTGAGAATAAGGACTAAATAAACAGTTGTAACTTCAAACCTTGCGCCTGCGATCGTATCCCATTCCCACCCCCTTCCCCCTTCCTCCCCCCTCCTTTTTTGTTGTTGCAACTTTGTAAGATCCTGGGGAAGGTGCTGAGACTTTGGCTCGGGCCGATTTCCCGGTCTCGGGATCCTTGCAGGGATTCCCTAAGCCACATCCTCCCTTCTGTCCACCCGCACTCGTGGGTCCTCTTATCCCGCCGCCCTCTCTGTCTTGGTCCCCTAGCCTAATCACTTATCCCACCCCCCTCAGTTTCCCCCCAACCTGAGCCAGGAGGACTTGCTGAGGGTCGCCCCGGTTTCTTGTCGACCGCAGAACCCGAAAGTTTGCAAGAGGAAGAGAGCGCACGGCGAGCAAGCGGGCAAGGGGCAGCGGCAGCGGCGCCGGGGACCATGGTGCTGCCGGCGCCTCGTCCGCGGGCGTGAAGGCGGTGCTCGCACTCCCTCCCCGGACTCTGCCGGTAAGTCGAGGCGGCCGCGGGCGCCGGGGCGAGGACTAGGGCGGGAGCAAAAGATACCCTGGAGCCCCCGGGGGCTCTCTGTGCCCACAGAGCCAGCATGGGCGGCGCGAGCGCAGGGATAAGGCGCCTGGAGCCAGGAAGGTTGCCCATCCTCAAGCTGTTAGGTGCTTCGAAATACTGGACTTTCTCCTTTTTTCCCCCTTTCCAAAATCCGAGAATCTGGAGATCAAAGTTTAGCGTGTAAAGTGCTCCGATAAAATATGGTGACATCTCTCGCTCCCCCCTTCTCACCCCACTCCCCTCTTATAACTATTAATTATTTCCAAGTCATTGTGTCCAAATACCCTTGCAGGGCTGATTACAAAGTGTATTGATTTAGTCTGGGCTCATCCTACGCATTCCTTTTAATTCATTTTCCTTTTGCTCGACCAGAAAACCCGAAATGAAACTTATTTCTTCCTCTTCCCAACACCCCGCCTTCCCCCTCCGCTCCCCGCCCCCCCAGACCTCATATGTGAGGCTTGGGCAGAATAATGAAATTAATGTAAACATTTCATTTGGTTGCATTTAAGCGTCTCCAGCCCGCTTAGAAGGGGCTCGTGTTGCTCTCCTGTCCGGTCACAGGTATTTTCTAAGTTAGGATTTCCTTTTTTTTGTTACTGCTTTTTAAAACAGGAATGCTGGAAGGGCATTCTGTATTCCTTTTGCAAGGAGTCTTTACCTTGAAACCATCTACACTTTACCTTTGGTTGTCTGTAGGCTTTAGGATTTAGGACTTGCACAATAGCTGAATTGAACAAACCTGAAGGATATTTAAGGGCTTTTTTCTACTGCTGAAAATATATTGAAGAATCTCTGCAAAATTTTTACCTTCTATTTCCTTCCCTTCGTTTTTCTATAGTGTTAATCAGTTGGGGTGGGGGGGAGATGTCTTAACTAGAATTTTGAAGAGAAATGGTAAGAGTTCAGGTGTTTTCTGAGTGGGGTTAGCCTGCATAATTGAGACAGAAGACTTGCTGTTATTTTTAGTTCCAGAGAGAAATGTATCAAATCTTTTTTAGAATTCCACTGGAGTTTTGATTCTCAAAGTGGAAATACCCATCTCTTTGAATCCAGGAAAAGAAAATTGGGCCTACAGTTTCAGAGATTTGGAATGGGTTTTTTTTTTCTCTCTCTGACTTTTCTGCTTGAAACATCTCCTTATTAAGGAGCATTAAAAATATAAAAAGGAACTCAACTAGTTACCATTCAAAAGATGTCAGCTAAATTCTCACTGCAAAGGGTGGGGGAAAGAGGTTTAGCATCTTACCACTGGCTGCATTTCCCCCCCCCCCCTCCTTAGACTTTGGATTAGTCATTGTATGAGAGAGAGAAAAAGAAATCAGTTTTTTTTTTTTTTTTTTGGAAAAGTAAAGTAAACAGCCTCCAACTGCTGAACCTTGACAACCCAAATTAAGGAAGCAGGAGAGATCAAACAGACCTGCTGCTGGGATGTTGTCAGGAGCCCTACATGGAGAACCCTGGACTATTCGATCAAGCAGCAAAGCTATATATTCACTAATGCAGAAATGGACCATTGCAAATGCTGATCTTTGCTGTGTGAGCTAAGGCTCACTTGGAAGGAAATACAGCATTTGAGTTCTTGATGGATGTGGAGTTGCTAAATAAGTTATTTTTCTAATACAGTCTCATTTGTGAAGAGCATCCAGGCACAAAAGTATGAAATGAATATGAAGTCTTCCAAAGGCTGCCTTGCTACCCAGGACTGTGCAGTGGAATTCTTTTTACCAACATTAGACTCCTACACTAGAGTTAGGTAACGTTTTCTCACATCAAGTTTAGAAGATCTGCCTTGTCAGGAAAGCCAAGGTTTTGTATGTGAGGGTTTAAATCTGATGTGAAGCTCAAAAAAAAAAAAAAAAAAAGAAAAGAAAAGAAAGAAAAGACAAGAAAAAAAGAAAAAAAAAGAAAGAAAAAGAAAAATCCCTGGTGATGAAGTTTTGTGTCAGCCCACTCTTGGAATTTAAAAAGGCGAGAGGGAGCGTTCTCCAGATTAGACATAACCTCTTTTTTTAGATTGACATTCAACATGACCACGTTGCTACTTTTATTCAAGTTCTCTGTAACTTGTCCTTGCTTGTTGTCGAGGAAAATTTAACTGCTTTACATTTTTAAAGGGAGTAGTAACAGCAATTACTTTAGCATTTTGTTTTTACAAGTTTATCAAAGTATAATGAAAGCAACATCCACTCTTGAAATTAACTGTCTCAAATTAAGGGGGTTATATTGCTGGACTTGTCTGTAAGATTTTGTGTTCATATTTAAATGCTGGAGTAAAAACTGTAACACTTTTTTTTTGCTATAAACTATCCCCAAATTAAATGTCATTTTTAATTTAAGTAGAACAAAGTAGGAAATAGGACAAGTAAACACATAAAGAAGAATAAAAATGATTGTCATTTAAGGATTGCATTTTTAATTACTATGTCAGATCACACAGTATGGTTATGTCAGTTTCATAACCATAGTGCCCAACATGTTTCAAAGTGTGTAGCTTTTATTGGGTATATCTTTTATTGTATAATTAAACAATGCGAGTTAAACATACACATGGATGCTATTAGGCAATTCTGTGCAATATGTAATGTTTTTTAAAAAGCTGTAAATATTTTCTAGTTAAATCATTTGTACCAACAATCACAAAAGTTAACTGGGTTAATATTGAGCCTAGGTATGGTTTTCTGTTACTAAGATTTTCCTTGCTTCTCTTAAGACTCTACCCTGGCCCTGTATATTTGTGTTCTGAGGCTCGATTGAAGGATATGTCTGTTTTCAGCAATTGTTTAAATTAACAGAAGAATTGTGATATTTCCTAAACAAATATATTTCTACCACAGCACGTCCAATGCCAACATTCAGAGAAGGGAGAACATAGCAGATGTGACAACTTCTTTTGAACCCAGCTTCCTCTTTGCAGCCAATCTTACTGGTTTAGTTTTCTTGTTTCACTTAAGACTCCAACTCCGTTTTGAAATGTTATCTTGTAAGACTCTGCATCACAAAAAATCGTATGTGTATTCAGACAATGTTAGTTGTTATCCTACTGATTACATTTCAGCGCGTATGCCAAGAATATTTACAGGGCATTGCAGGAGTTCTGTCTTTTAAAAATAATTTTAGGCACACGTTAATAAAATTGAAATAGATTGCAGCCTGTCAGAAAATAGTATAAATTTTGTTTATGATTCAGTTACTTTAAGGTACTTACATTAAAGAAACTCATTTAACCCCTGACTGAAGAGCATTGGGGGGGGGCAGCCCTCCAAAGAGCTCCCACTTCCCTTTGCTCTCCTGATAATCTTAAATTACTACAATTTAATTGCAACTTCAAGGCATTGAGCATGAGCTGTTTCTCTGTGGCTTAGAAAGGGTTTTGAGAGCATAGCTAGATTTGCACAGGTGGTATTTTTGTTTTGCAAAAAAAAAATGTTTTTGCTAAGGGCTTTTTCTTTTCCTTTCTTATCTTGTTAGGTGTCATACTCCTTTTATAGAATTCAGTCATAGTAAATGCCATTTTTGCTAAGCCAGCTTTTTTTTTTTCTATGTTATTTGGACTTCGAGTGTGTAAAGGTCTCAAGCAAGTAGAGGTTTGTTTTCTAAAGAAAATAACCTTATGAGAGGCATCTGCTGAATAGACAGGAGCCAACATATACTTTTACTATTTGCAGGGGATTTTTTTTTTTTATTCCTTCAGTTGATGGTAGTCATTCCACCAGGTGATCAAACACTGGATTTGTGAATCAAGCCAGCAAGCCAAGTAAGTTTGCAGTTGGGCCTGTGTATTTTCTAAATGATCTTTCTTGTGACTGGTTACCCTGGTCCGTGGTCCACTTTGCCATACGCGTGCTCTCCAAGGAGCCATCTTAAACCGATTTTTAAAAAGCTGTCTCTTCCATGGTACCCGGATGAACTAAGGTTAGAGGTGCCAAAAGCTTGAACCTTGGCAGGCCGTGTGATTTGATGAATTCCCGAAATGGGAAAATGTGGCCAAATATGGGGTGCCTTATGCATGATGGGTGTTGTCCCCACCCTGGGACCTACATAGTTTATTTCCACGTGCATGTGACGATGTGGTTAATGGAAATTAAGCAGATTTGGCTTGTGTCGCCAAACCTAAAAATAAATGTTGTAAGGAATGTTTGATTTCAAGAAGTGTTTTGGTTTTTCATCCTATAGAGAATGTTCTTGCAGTTATGGCTATCCGGTTGGTATTCTGGAAAGAGGAAGTACATGGCAGTCGGGGAAAGACAATCAGACAGTGCTCTTTGTTTCCTTAAGAAATTATTCTTATTAATTACAGTCAGTTTGTGCTGAGGCATTTTTCGGGTTGTATTTAGACGCCAGCTCCCATTTAGAAGAAGGTTGTGCCAAAAGCTGTATCCTTTGCCTTGCGCTGTTTTCCCCAGTCATGAGATCTATTGAGCAAATTAGCCGTGGATGTCTCTGCAAGGCTTGTTTTTTTTTTGAAATCCCCTGATGGCAGTTATTCATATATGCCCTTCCTTGTGCACAACAGGTGTTTGTTTGGGGGTTATTTTATGGGATTTCAAGTGAGAAAAACATTTCCTACCTAGCCGGCCCCTGGGAGAGAGCACTGCCTGAGAGAAAGACTTCTGGCACCTGAGCTGTGTCGATGGGATTTTCCTTAGGAGTCTCCACCGGCTGAGCTGTGCTGTGTTCAAAAAGTGGGGGAGGGGGGCTCAATTTAGTGCCTTGATATTTGCAATTAAGTTGTAGTAATTCAAGGTTACTGGGAAAGTGCAAAGGGCAGTGGGGACTTTTTAGTGGCCTTCTCTTGATGCTTAAAGCTGCCCAGTCATGGGGTTAAATTAGTTTCTTCAATCTGAGTACTTAAAGTAACTAAATCGTAAACAAAATTTATATTAGATCCTGACAACTAATAATCTATTTAAATTACCTTAAAGTATCTAGGCAAAAATTTAATTAAAGACAGAAGTACTGTCAAGCCCTGTAAATATCTTGACAGGTCTACTCAAATGGAACTGATATCACGAAATATTTACATATGTCTGGTGTGTTCGGGAACAACTCGGCAGTGCCTGTGCGAAGCTAATTGTGCTTTCTTTCCAAATCACATTTTTAATAAAAGGGTTTTTTTTTCTTTAAAGAAGGAACATGCATACATACAAAATTACGTTCAAGTGTTCTGTGTACTATTTAGTTTTCTCTCCTTAGGAGCCCTCTGATGGGTATATTTCCTCCAACTGCTAATTCAGACAAGCAGCTGAAATAGAGGGGGGATCACCGACTAGAAAATTTATGTCATTCCCTTTTATTTCACCAGTTTGTAGATATCAGAGCTTAGTGCGTTATGGGACAGTTTACTGAGGGGGAATAATGGGTATAAGCTTGGCATTATTAGGTTTCTGTTTAAATTAATTAAATAGAATAGATTTTCTTAGGACAGGACAGAGATTTTTCTCCTGGTTTTTATGTTTCAATTCATATTTATTGATTAGTTGTAACTCAGGTGGACATCTACCTTTTACTAGATTACCTGATTGTAGCTAATACAACGATCAGCTTTATTTACTGGGACAATGAATGATATTTCTAGCAACAGACTCAAAAACTGAATTCCTGAGGTTTCTTTTTCTCCACTTCCAGATTTGAGTCATAATGTGGGTTTTCTCTGCTCCAGGTTTCCCACCTGTGAATTAGGGGTAGTATTTTAAGGTATGTTCTTCGAGTTCCGTGATCTAAGGGCACAGGTGCTGTGTTATTACTCAGATTCTTAAGATGTTCTTGTCACCGTCAGGATACTGACTACATTTCTTTGGGGGGTGGGGTGAGGGAGGATGTGGTCTGTGTTTTGATTGTCCCAGAGCCTCCCCTGAGTTGGTGATGCCTGATCAGAGGTGTTGGCAGCCTCCTCTCCTGGGGACAGGTGAGCACAGAGATGGAAGCAGATGCTCATGTGTGAAGTGGGAGGAAGGTGCTTTTGGTCCTGATTGACCGTGTCTCAGAGGGACCTGCCTCCAGGTCATAGTGCATGTTGGTGTGAGTGTCGGAGAATTTATTAAAATAGAGATTCTCGTATTGGAATTTGTGCTGACTGTTGTGAGAATGCCCTTGAATTTCCCCCTGGTAATTCTGAAGCACACAAACCGGAGACCCGAGGACCAAGGGATTTACAATGCTAGAGATTCTGGAACTGAAATCTTGATCTCCATTTGGACTTTACTGATTACACTCTTGTTTCATTGTGAGGCCTATATTATTCTTGATGTGTTTGGATTTCGATTAAGGATCAAAACTGGTGTTAAGTATGTACGAATATCAGAATCGCAGCGGGGCTTGGGCTGCAGACAGAGACGTAGTTGCACTATTCCTTGATGGGCCCTGTCTGGGGTGGGGCCAGCATTTGCCTCTTTAAAAAGCTCCCCGCGTGATTCTCATACCCACCAAAGTGGGAGACCTGGACTCCTCGGTGGACGAAAGCCTACCACTCTTCTGAAGGGTTTAACTTAACTGTTTGGACCCCACGAAACCTGAGCGGCCTAAAAGACTCCCTTTTCCATGTCAAACACCTAAAAGGACAGAGATGCTTAGGGAAACGGGGACAGAACAAGAGCATCAGAGTTCCACAAAGTGGTAGGAACAATCTGGAACATCGGTGGTTTTTGCCAAGTACCAGCCGTTTCCTTTCACCTTGTGCCTGTTTCGCATCCATGTTCCATTGGCCGCTGTCATGTGGTAGCCACCAATTAGTGTCAGAGGGCGTCCTCATGTTTTTCTTCTTGTGAGTATTTCATCGTAATTTTAAAATCCAAACTGTTTACTCATCAGAGTAACCCTGTTGGCACAGTGTTTTGATTTCCCTAGACAGCTTGGGACATCCTCTCTCGTTGCACGTGATGGGGTCTGCAGGAATATTGATGGAAGTAAATGGGCCAGCGATGTCACACAAATCTAGCAGAATCCTAAGAAGAACGCATCCTACAAGATTATGAGATAAAGGAAGATAAAATGCAAAGAACGCTTGTTTAAATATTCAGGGCTTCAGCTAAAGATCTAACCACTAAGATCAAAAGAGTTATTTAAATACAAGTCATACAGCCTTTTTTTTTTTTTTTTTTTGGGTCTCTGTTAATAACGGTACCTTTTGAAGTTACCAGGTAAAGTGTTTGTCTAAAATGTCTTCACCTAAATTAAAAAGAAAAAAAATTCCATTTGACTTCAGGTATAGCTTGCTTTTTTTCATAGGTACCAAAAAGTTGGCAACTGTTTTTATGTTTAGAACTTCACAATTGCTTTCTCTCTAGGTTCAGGTGGTATTTGGGATATTGCTATAATTCAAAGTTCTTTTCTTTCTGTTCAGACCCTGAAGTCGTTTAAAAAAATTCTCTAATGGGTCAACTTTTAAAACGAGCTGTCTCTACCCTTGAATTAAAGGGTTTCTGTAAAAGATGAAAAAAAAATGGGACCGATTGAAAAAAATAGAAGGTGCCTGACGAGAGGACCTGCATATCACCACTGTCTGGCCCCAGTTGGTGAAACCTACATGGTGACGTTAACTCCGCCTTGTTTGCGGAAAGGGTGTTAATCGTTTCATTAAGAAAGGTTAAGTAATTAACGGCTTTATTATTAGGGAATCGGTGACAGACCCTTTTTAGTGATGCGTTTTAGAAATGTTCTGATACAAACTTTGCTGCATTTCATGATTTGGAGAGAAGCTGGCTGGGGACCTTGAGAAGGCGGGCCCGGGGCCTCTCTCGATGGTATCGCTGTGACGTGCAACTGTAAATAATTGTAGAGAAGCTAGTCTCTTCAAATAGAATAGCTTTTCCTTTCCGGCCTTCATCAGGCATGTCGTTGCAGACCTGCTGCCTTGCATGCCTCCTCTGGGTTTAGGAAGGGTTCAAGCGCTTAAATATGCTCATGTTATTTTCTAAATAATGGCTTTTGTGCAGTATGATGCCTGTTGACAGTAAATGCACAGTCGTAACTTTGGTAAGCTTACAACAAATTCTTAAACCTGTAGGAGCAAGTCATCGTCCGTGCTGCTGATGGGGGGGTGGGGGGGGAATGTGCTTCTCCCGTTTGTCTCTCGCTGTCCTTACGACAACTGCTACACGTACACAAGGTTTAAATATTCCAGGAAGGGGGTGGGGATGGGATGGGGGGGGCACATTCCCCATCTGGCAAAAATTTACCTTTCTCTTACATCCTTCTGTCTCTAGATCATACACAAGGTGTGTTTCCAGCATATTCTTCCTGAGCATATATTCACATCAACTCAAAATTAAAAAGTGCTTCAAGAGAGTCAGATGTCTGTATTTGTTTTTGTTTCTGTTAGGAAGCAGGACAGTCACTTTGACTAGAGAGATCATCTCTGTGTCAGAGGTGACTTTCCCATACCGGAGTAACGAGGTAGAACGGTTCTTTAGGGAAGCAATAAGGCACGTTGGAAAACACGGAAAATAGGTTTTGTATCGGGATGCAGCATTTAGTATTGTAACAAGTGCCCCGATTGTGGAATAAAATGTGATGTGATGGCCTCCAGCACTTGGATCTTTGAGTTGAGAATAACTTCTGATATGAGAAATCTGGCAGATATTTACAAAAAGCTCTTGCTCTTAAAACTGTGTGCATGAATCTTTCCATTTTTATGATGAAATACATGACACCAAAAAGGTCTAATTCAAAGGATAATTCAGTGAACACCCATGTGCCTGCGGCTCACCCTCAGAAAGAACACATTTCTGATCCAGGTTGAAGAGGCTCTTGGCATGTCCACCCTAATCCTACCTCTGTCCTTGTCGCCTGGAGGTGACCTCTGCTCTCAGCTGGCTGTTTTTCATCCCCTGGATGTCTTTATGCTTTTAATACATATGCATCTATTCCCCCAAATGTAGAGTTTTCTTGTACATGTTCAAGATTTATCTCAAGGGGCTCTGTGTGTTCCTTAGTAACTTGCTTTTTTGTTGTTGTTGTTTTGTTCAGTGGAGTTAGTGAAATTCATCCATGTGGATACATGCAGCTGTAGTTTATTCATTTTCTCAGCTGAACCTTTTGAAGTGCTGAATATTATTTGAGACTAGTTCTTTACATTTGGATCCCAGCCGCATTCTGCAGTATTACACGGTGAAAATTTAGGATTAATGTGAAACTATCAGTCCTGACTCACACTTCATAACTTGTTCATTTGCCAGTGTTTTTTATTTTTTTTGGGGGGCGGGAGGGCTTTAAAATCAATACTGGGGAATTTGATTTAAAAATAATGTATCAAGTGGTTGATCTCTTACATTTAAGGGGGAAAAAAAAACCAGGCTAGGCATTCATCTGAAGGAGCCTAGCCATTTTCTCATTCTTATTTAAAGACTTGGCTTAGAACTTAACAGTTACATATGCAGGGTAGCAAGTTAAAAAGCGATGTTTAATTAACAGGCGCTTTATACTTTTGCATCCTTGTTCTGATATAGCACCTTGTTCTTCAGTGTAGAAAGTGATTTCTGCATATTTTAAAGGACTGGCATCTTTATGGTAAGAAAGCCATATAAATAAAGATATACTCAGATGAAAATCGGAACATGTTTTTAAAATAGTGTGTGTCGACTTTCAGCTCTGTTATCAAACTTGCTGCATAAGCCGGAGTTGATGCTCTGTGATTATGCTAATGACCAAAGGAATCGATGATGCGCGACTA
Organism: Cryptoprocta ferox; assembly: GCA_028646485.1. Classification (NCBI taxonomy): domain Eukaryota; kingdom Metazoa; phylum Chordata; class Mammalia; order Carnivora; family Eupleridae; genus Cryptoprocta; species Cryptoprocta ferox. The sequence goes on from CM053574.1 coordinate 45,323,320, forward strand.
GATCAAATCAGCGATCAGTGATATAACCGGAGAGAGTTATCAGTTTTTTTTGTCATTAAATATTAGTGATAAATAATACACTGTTCATTTTGAGCAGATAGAACATATTTAATTCTGATGTACAGAGTTTCGATTGAGTCAGGCTTCTTGTTGAATAAAATGATAATCTTTTGTAATTTAAGGGGAAAGATGGAAGGCATTTTTGTCAGTGTGGCTTAACTGACTTGGATCATAGACATGTTTACCTTGACTGGCCAGGGAAGGTTGGAAAAACTTTTTCTTTCCTACTAGACCACTTGGATATTTGTGCTGACGTTTTATTAGGAATATCAGATACTCCGTAAACAGCATAAATGACCAAAGATGTTAAACAAAATGAGTCTAAAGGTAGATAGTGTTTCCCCGAAAAGTAGAGGAAAAATAAAACAAAGGGGAATGTTTGGACAATGCTCTTTTTAGAAGACTGGTGTGTGTTAAACAAGGGCTATTAGAATCAGTGTTACCATTAAACAATGGCTTTAATTAAAGAAAAAAAATTTTTAGTTTCTCCTAACAAAGTTATACTTGGTAATGGTTTATTTAAAGAGAAGTAATACTTGTAACTGAGCATCTTTTCCTAGGTTCCTGAAATCTTGGGAGAAAACATGGACACTGCCTTCTTTGTTGCCACGGGGTTTCTAAAGCCATTCTCTCTTAAAGACCTTCCTTCCTGGGCAGAGTTCAGCAGGTGTCTTACTCCTGTACAACAGTACAGAGGTGACAAGAGAGAAAATAAAGGAATAATTAGCTTTGGTTTCTAGGACCTAAAGAAAGAGTGATTGAAGCCTATAAGAGAAGGAAATCAGATCGAAGGCCGCTGTGATGTGATTTTGTAAAAACGCATTGACAAAATGATTCTCTTAAAAGCAGACTCCCACCCTGGATTGCGCCGACCATCGTCTGCCATTTTCCTGTCTGCCGTCCTGTCCATCCATGTTGGCTCTTACCAGCAACACCATCTGCTCTTCTAGCAGCGGCCTTCTCTGTGGTAAGGCAGGCCAATTGGGTCAATTTTTGTGATCTGGCAGATGTCCACTGGGAGCTCAGATCAGGCCAGGCTCATTTTTATGTGTGTCCAAAGCCAAGATTTCAACTTGGTGAAAGGCTGTGGAATTTATTTCCCAAAGTGCTGCCCAAACTCTGTTCTTCTTTTCTTCAACTGCCTCCTTGGGCTGAGATGATTGCTTAATGCTCTTAATTATGCTGGATCCCTCTGTATTTTTGAACACCTGTGCGTAATTCAGATCATGGGTGGTCACAGAGCCTGGCTCACCAAACAGCTTCTCTTTCAGAATGGGAAAATCCCGAGGAGCCTGACCACGCATCGTGTGTTGGGGGTGCTGAGAAGAGATTTAAAGAGGACGGAACGTTTCTCGTGAATTTCCATTGTGCCCTGTAAAAGGTCCTTAGTCTCAGATCGGGGAGAGTCTTACGGCGGATGCTTCCGAAATGGCATTTAAAAAACCAAACTCTTCTCATTGCTGGTGGGAAGGCCTAATAGTTATAGCCGCCTTGGAAGATGGTTTGGTGGTTTCTTATAAAACTAAACATACTCGGGGCACCTGGGTGGCTCTGTTGGTTAAGCAGCCCAACTTCAGTTCAGGTCATGATCTCAGGGTTTGTGAATTTGAGCCCCGCATCGGGCTCTGTGCTGACAGCTTAGAGCCTGGAGCCTACTTTGGATTCTGTGTCTCCCTCTCTCTCTCTCTCTCTGCCCCTCCCCGTTCACACTGTGTTTCTCTCTCAAAAATAAATAAACATTAAAAAAAATTAAAACTAAACATAGTCTTTCCATACTATCCAGCCATGGCCCTGCTTGGTATTTACCCAAGGGAGTTAAAAACTTATGTCCACATAAAGCCCTGCACACAAATGTTTATAGCAGCTTTCTTCACGATTGCCAAAACTAGAAAGCAACTAAGAATGTCCTACAGTATGTGAACAGATAAATAACAACTGTGGTACATCTAGACAATGGAATATCATCCAGCACTAAGAAAAAGTGAGCTGTAGGGGCACCTGGGTGGCTCAGGCAGTGGGGTGTGCGGCTCTTGATCTTGGGGTCATGAGATCGAGCCCCACATTGGACATAGAGGTTCCCTAAAAGAAGAAGAAATGAGCTGTGAAATCATAAAAAGACATGGAGGAACCTTAAAGGCATTTCATGGTGTGAAAGAAGCCAATCTGAAGAGGCTGCTTAGTGTATGCCTCCAACTATATGACAGTCTGCAAAAGGCACTAGAGACAGTAGTGAAATTACCCTGTATGATACTCTAATGGTGGATCCGTGTCATTATACATTTATCCAGACCTATAGAACGTACCACACCAGGAGTCAACCACACTGTTGTAATGTAAACTGTGGAGTCTGGGTGGTTATAATGTGTCATTGCAGATTGGACAGTTGTAACCAGTGTCCCACTCTGGTGAGGGATATTGGCAGTGGGAGAGACTGTGCACATGTGGGGCCAGGAGGGATTCTGTACCTTCCCCTTGATTTTCCTCTAACCCTTAAACTGCTCTAAAAAAGTAAGTCTCAAAAAAAATTCCTGGGTTGGGGCACCTGGGTGGCTCCATTGGTTGAGTGTCAGACTCTTGATTTCGGCTCAGGTGGTGATCTCCAGGTTCGTGGGTGTGAGGCCCTATTGGGCTCTGCGCTGACACAGTGGAGCCTACTTGGGATTCGGGATTCTCTCTCTCCCCCTCCCCCACTAGTGCGCTTGCACGCTCGTGCTCGCTCGCTCTCTCTCTCTCTCTCTCTCTAAATAAATAAACTTTAAAAATTCCTGGGTTGTAAGTGATCCATAACCAGATAGGCCGGGGCCAATTTGTTTTTGAGACAGGGTTTTAGGAACTTCTTGGGCTGCCCTCGACCCCCCAGAGCGGGATCCTGTGAGAGCTATAGAGTCCTCAGCGATGACCGCATCTGAGCCACGCCTTGTCTGCCAGGAGACTGTGGTTCAGAGAGGGGGGACAGGACACTTGCCCAGTGAGATAGCCCCTTAGGTCAATTTCTGTTTTGCTACCTATAGTAATAACCATATCTACATTCACACACACATTTATGTATATGTATTATGTATATACATATGTATTATGTATATATATTTATATATTTATGTATATATATATGTGATTGTGTATATCTGTGTGTTTAAAAACAACATTACAGATAGTACTCCATATATATATATTTTTTACAAGGATATATCCTACTCTGTATCAACATTTTTTCTGTACCAGAGTCTCTATACAATGGTTAGTAATTATTTGCTCTCAGGTGCACACACGTATATTGCTCTGCAAAGAAACCCTTTGGGAGGATGGTGCCATAAGGACTGCATTTCCTCCTCGATGTTCATAATGTCTTTGGGACCAAGGTTATCGTAGATGTCTGGAGCTGTTAAGTTTTTTCTTTAGGGACACGTGTTAGACCATCCTGTGTGTATCCTGGTGTGTGTTTGCATTCGGGAGATAATACATTTTCTTATGAATAGAATAGGAGAGGTTGAGGATCTAGAACTGTGTTTTAGGTGAGTGGTTCAGATGTTCACGAACCTTCGAGTTTAGAATGCACCTGTCCCGTCATCCCTCCATTAAACTCACTGGGGACATCTGTGTCTTTGCCGTGGGTTCTCACAGTCATACCGGGCACATTTTGCTTCGGAGGTTGGAGCGTCTATTAGCCATGAGGCACAGAAATTCTTGATCTGTGCATTAAATAACCAAGTTTTGAGAATCTGGGACATCCCAGCTGGGTCACATGGAGTGTAAGTAGCCTATGAACCAAGTTGTGTGTAGAAAACAAAACAAAACAAAACAAAAAAACAGCTTGAAAACAAAGTAGAAGTGAAGTAATTTTGTCTTATGAGACTTTTGAAAATTCAAAGAATAAACAGAAAGTGGGAGTGGACCTGCTGTATGTTTGTGGGGCCTAGTGCAAGATTAAAATGTGGGGTTCCTTGTCAAATATTAAGAATTTGAGGATGGTGATGGTAGAGCCTTAAGCCATGTTCACGGCACTCCCATGCCCAGGGCCCTGTGTGGCTGCACTTGTCACACACCCGTGAAGCTGGCTCTGCTCGGCCTTTGCAGACTGTCTTGCAGGGCTTTGCTTGTCACACCAAGATTTCCTCCCCTGAAAAACAGGAAGACCCGGCCAGGACAGGCATGGCTGGCTGAGGCCCTCCTAGGCCACTCGTACTCTGCGATCTTGACTTCCTCTCCATTACTGAATCCAGATGGGGCTCCAGTTTTTGTTTTTGTTTTTGTTTCAGGTTTTGATTCAAATTCCAGTAAGTTAACATGTAGCCTGATATTAGTTGCAGGGGGTCCGGTTTTAAAGCACATGCCTCTCCCTGGGCCATGAGATCCGCTGGGTGTCAAAGAATGACCGTCTTCTGGAGTGTTTTCTGCAGGTGTTTTCTGCAGGCACTTTGCAAAATCCTGTGAGGGAAGCTAACCCTGTTCATGCTTCCTCATCCTCTTATTCTTCTATCGCCCTTTCCCCAGGATCTTGCCACTTTGATGGTACCTTCTCTCCCTGTCACCTTCCTTGTTCCTCACTGTCACCTGGCCTTGGCTTCATTCTGTAAGGGGCCTGCTGGGCCTAGAAGCTGAAGCCAGCTTCAGAAAAGAGCTTCTGCTCTTCTCCCTTTTATCTCAGACTGTAATTATTAAACAAGCAGTTTTATCTCAGGGGGCACTGGTTGGTTCCCTTCTTCCAGGAGCGGCACACTAACTAGGCCCGTGGCGTGGAGGTGTGCTTGGCCCGAGCTGCCCCCAGTGCAGACATGATGGGGGGTTCTGCCTCTGCCCTGGGCAGGTGGGGCACCCTCATGGGTGAGGAGAGCGGCTTCAGGAGGGTCAAGTCCAGTAGTGTTTGAAGAAAATAATGGAATTTTTTTTTTTTTTTTTGAGTTTTAGACTTTGAACCTCATAGGATGATCCTGGAACGTTTCTCCCGGGGCCAGGTAGTTCTGTCCTGTTCGAAAACATGCCCTGATTTTCTGTCCTTCGGTAGTGTCCTGAGCGAGCGGCAGAGTCTTTGAGACTGTTTGTCTTGCCTGCACTGATACTGCTCAGTGTTCAGGCTGATGGGAGGCGCGAGTTAGCAAATGTGAGCAAAGCACTTCCAGAGCTTCTGGCTTGTCATAAGCACTTGGTTTTTGGTGACTGTTGATTATTAACAAGAGCGAGACTTGTTACTGGATTTGGGTGTTATGAGAACAGGATCTTGGAAGTTCGAGCCCTCCTTTCTGTTTAAAATGTGGGATGGCAGAGTGGGGAGGCCTCTGCCACCCCTCTCCTGTGCTTTCCTGCCTGGTCCACTTTTTTCCGGTGTGATTCTCCCCCTCAGCCCCTTCCCTCCTTCCCACTTGGCCCAGCGTGGTAACCCTTCCAGACATGAGGGTGTGCCACGGTTCTGGGGGCCCTCCAGATGTCTCCTGGTGGTCCTTGTGGCTGACAGGCCATCTCCGGGGGCCCAGAGAGTCATGTGCATGTTTTCTGGGGAGGAGTGTCATGAGTCTCTTAGGTGCAGCCCCGAGGCCAGACTGGAGGGGGCACTCTTTCTGGCTCCTCGGGCTTCTTCGGAAGCTTGAGATTGCTGAGAGCAGGTTGGCACCAGTGTCTGCCCACCAGCGCCTTCAAGCACCCGTTGAGGACTCGGTGCTTTTTCCGCAGGGAAGAACATTAACTGCCCCCACCCCCACCTCACCCAGGTCTGCTACTGAAAATCAGTTCCAGTGTGTCATCCCCTGTCGGGCTGTGCTCCCTCAGTGTCAGGCTGTGAACACCAGAGCATCCCTATCCAGCTATTTACCAGATTGCCCATGGAATTGCCTTTTCACAACCGCCTTAATCTTCTGCTACAGGGACAGGAAATGATACTGCAGTTGGGTCAAACGTTAGACCGCACCAGGGGTTTATATAGTCAGGTTTGGGATTTGAATGTGTTTACGGAGTCTGTCTGTATTATTTTTCCCTGGCTGGGCGTCTGGTGTTTAGTTCCTAGGGGAACGAGGGAGCTGCTCAGGATGGCTCACCGCTGGCAAACCAGTTAATTAACTTGTGATCCATGCGCGGTTTCTACCGTCTCTGCTTCCCACTGTGGTAGGGCAGTTGGGAGATCGAACGGGCTGTGCCCTCAGCAGGTTGGGAAGAGGGACGCACGCTTGAAGACAGGAATGGCTCCTCGGGGTGAGGACCCCTGTTAGGGGGGCCGTTTGCCATCCACTTAGCTACTTCTGGGCCAAGTGTATGTGGAATGAATCGCTCAGAGTTTATAACAGCGTCCATTGTGGCTCTTGAGAAGCCATGGGTATTCATGCACCTGCGTATTTGCTAGTGATCGTATACAAGAGGTAGCGAATTTAGTTATTTCGGTGCCCATCATGGAAGGACTATACGGATACCTGTGTTTATTTATCTGTCCCCTATTTGTTGACCTCTTCACTCATTTGTTCATTTATTGACCCAGTGCGTTACTGCCAGGTCAGGAGGCGTTACTTCCTGATGCCCCTCTTCCCCGCCCCCTCCCCTTAATTTTGGGCATTCTCAGTTGGGTGTTCCAATACAATATCACAGACATCAGAATGTCATTATTCACAAGGATCTTTGTCAACCAGCCTGTGACATTCATCTAGTTCCACCTTTTGTTTACTAAAAATATGGCCGCCCAGAAGCAAATGACTCCTCTGTACACTTTGTTACCATTTCTGTAACAAATAGGGCTTTCAGTTACATTTTGACTACTAGCACTATACTAGTTAGGGTACCAAGTATAAGCAGCCACCTTTTCTTTCTAGCCTGAGTACTTAATTAAGACCTGACAGATTGATTTTTCCATTAGGCCAGAAGGCAGGTGTCGTCTTGAGCAATTCTTGATTTGAATTTCCTATTAAGAGTCTGTTTAGCGGCCCCCTCCCCCACCAAATATGTGTATTTGATGAAGACTGTCTTTTACACAGCGAATGGTATGCAATGAATTGGTAGGAACCAAAGTTAAATATTGTAATAATTTCTTTTTTAAAAGGTACTGATATGGAATTGCTTGGATGCCTGCTATATTCTTGGCGTCTCCAGGGAGAGCTGCCCTTTAAGTAGTGTTGAGTGGCAGTCTCAAGTTCATAAAGCTGTCATTTCTCATCTTTCTTTTTTTTTTTTTTTTTTTTTACCCCTGATGCTCTCTGTCTGGGACAGAGTGACAGAGACATTGGTGTCCACAGCCCCTAACCCCTTGGCGGATGATTTGATTTCTTTCCTTCCCTCTTTGCAATGTTCATTCTCCCAAAACAGCACAGAATTCCCAAAAGGACTGTTTACCCACTTATTAAAATATGAATGCTCTCTTATAAATTAAAACTCTGCAAAAGCCAGTTAACTCTAGTGATAAAGAGTTTCATTAATGCTAAGGACACCATCTAGGCATGGGACACCAGGTCAGTGTGTGCCCACATTCTCATCTAGTGCCATCGTGGGTGTCAGACACATTGTGTCTTGATGAAAGTCAGGGACTCTGGAATTCTGCAAAATTCAGTTTAAAAAAGGCTTTTTAAAACTTGTCGAGTGACTTAAAGCCTGTTAACCTTTCTAATTTATCTCCATAAGTGTGTGTGTGTGTGTGTATGTGTATATAAAAGGACATAATGATAGTACTTCATTTGTTCTGTGGATTAGGTGAGATAATACGGAATGTGATGCATGGGTCCCTGGCCAATATAGGAAGCGCCTTTATACATGTTAGCTCCTAGGATTATGATTATTCTATCAATATTTGGTTAAAAGTCACCTTAAAGAGCTAAGATGGATAAAAGATGCAGACTTGGCAAAGATCACTGAAACACGGGAGGAAGTGTCCCTCACAGACATGGAGGGAGTTAGAACCTCAGGTTAATTACCTTGTTGTTGTGTTTTGGGGCTTGTGTTGATTGCATTGGTTTTGTCTCTTGACTTTTGAATAAGGTCCTAAAATATGGTTTTGTGGGGTGTTTTTATTTGCTTCTGAAATTGGTGCAGGTGCAGATAACAGGAAACGAAACCTTAGGCAGCCCGAGGGAGCCTCATTCAAATTGTGCCAAGCAGGTATAATGTACAAGTGTTATCACCTTACTGATAATCTGGCATGCTTGTGGGTATCCCACGTGCCGTGCGGATTACAGAGAGTGAAGTCATACTGCAGTTTGGCACCAGCCCCTAGCAAGGAGGAGAGAGAGAAGAGCCCTCATTCTTGACAGTGTTGAAGCACAGTTTCACTTGTTCCAAAGACCAGGATTGCAGTTGCTGTTGCGTCCATTGGCATTTCACCTTACCTTGGAGGCTACACCCTTTGTGTGCAGGGACGATATCTTTCTTAAGTGACTTGGCACCATGTCTCTGGAGTTAAAGAGCCTCACATCGGGCTCTGTGCTGACAGCTAGCTCCTGGGGCCTGCTTCAGATTCTATGTCTCCCTCTCTCTGCTCCACCCCTGCTTATGCTCTCTATCTCAAAAATAAATAAACATTAAAAAAAATTTTTTTTAAAAGTCATATGACCTTGCACAAGTTATTAAACATTCGTCTGGTTCAGTTTTCTTACCCACCAAATGGTATGCTAGTACCTATCACATAAAGGTGAAGGTGAGAATTAGGTAAATTAATGTGTGTAATTCACTTAGAACAAAGTAGAGAGTCTAGAACATGGGGAGCCCTCAATAAATCATAGAAGCTACTGTGGTGGTCTGGACGAGGGTCATAATGATGATTTTTACCCCTTCCCTGTCCAGGCAGAGCCAACCACCGAGAGCTGACTCACGTAGAACTCCTTCACATCCTTCCATTTTTCTTGACAGCTTGGGGGCAGACACCCAAAACTGAGGCTTGGTTGGAGAGTCTTGGTTTTAAACGCAAACTTGCATCATCAGGCCTGAACATTTGGCCCTTTTTCCTCTTTGTCTAGGACGGAGACACATGGAAGTAGTTTGTAGCAGTTGGGTATCAGGGTTTGGCTTTGCCAGTGGAAGATGAAAAACATTTACTTGCTACTTGCCATAACTTATTTGTGTTTTCATTGTTTCTTTCTCCATACCCCCAAGGAGAAAGAAAAAAATGAAACTGAAGTGAAATGCATCTTTGTGATCACTTAAGTTAGCAGGATGGTGGATGGAAATCCTTCCAAGGCATGCACTGGTGCTAGGAGAGGATGACGTGTATGGGATAGAAGTTGATGGGCAGTGAATGTGTCTGGAACCACATGGAAGGGGCCAGTTAGCACATGCCTGGCTCAACAGTGCTAGAGCACTGTTGTTTATTCTTTGTGTGCGTAATCCGTTTTGTCCTTAAAACAACCTTGCAACGAAGTTCCTTTCATCTCCACTTTATAGATGAGAAAACTGAGCTACAGAGATCAAGAGCCTGCCCAGAGTCACATAGCTAGATCTCTCCTATTTTATATGAAATGCTGGAGAGAAGCCAAGCAGGTTGTGGTGGCAAGGGTCCTTGGCTACCATCTGGTTCATCTGGCTTGTTTTTTTCTTTCTTTTTTTTTAAACAGCTTTATTGAAATATAGTCCATGTACATAAATTTGCCAATTGATAGTGTACTGAATTGTGAATTTTACTATATTCACACAGCTGCAGAACCATGACCCCACAGTCAATGTTAGCACATTTTCACTCCCCGGAAAAGAAATGACATACTCTTTAACCTGAACCCTCCTGCCCATTTCGTCCTAAACCACCTGAGCCCTAGCAACTACTCATCTATTTTTTTGTATAGATTTGCCTATTTTGGACATTCCATGGAGTTCCATAACACGTGACCTTTTGTGTCTGGCTTCTTTTAACATAATGTTTTTTTTTAAAGTTTATTTATTTTTGAGAGAGAGAGAGAGGGAGAGAGACAGAGTGCAAGTGGGGGAGGGGCAGAGAGAGAAAGACTCAGAATCCAAAGCAAGCTCCAGGCTCTGAGCTGTCAGCCTAGAGCCTGATGCGGGGCTTGAACTCACGGACTGTGAGATTATGACCTGAGCTAAAGTTGGACGCTTAACCAACTGAGCCACCCAGGTGCCCCAATGTTTTTTTTTTAAATGTTTGTTTATTTTTGAGAGACACAGAGCACAAACAGGGGAGGGGAAGGGAGAGAGGGAGACACAGAATGTGAAGCAGGCTCCAGGCTCTGAGCTGTCAGCACAGAACCCGATGCGGGGCTTGAACCCACGAACTGTGAGATCATGACCTGAGCTGAAGTTGAATGCGTAACCAACTGAGCCACGCAGGTGCCCCAGCATATGTTTCTTGAGATTTATCCATGTTGTAGCATGAATCAGTGTTTAATATGTCTTTACGACCAAGTAATATTCCATTTTATATTTTGAATATTTTATTGAATATTTTGTTATTCATCCATCGATGAACACTTGTTTGACTTTCTTGCTTTAAAATTTTATTTATTTATTTATTTAATTGTGGAATTTTATTTTTAAAAAAGTATTTCTTTATTTTTGGGAGAACACAAGCAGGCAAGGGGCAGAGAGAGGGGGGCAGAGGATCTGAAGTGGGCTGTGCACTGACAGGCTGACAGCGAGCCTGATGCGGGGCTCGACCTCATGAACCACGAGATCATGATCTGAGCCAAAGTTGGACGCTCAACTGATGGAGCCACCCAGGTGCCCCTGTTTTTTTATTTTTAAGTAAACTCTCCCCACAACGTGGGGCTTGAACTCACGATCCTGTGATCAAGAGTCACATGCTTCACCAGCTGAGCTAGCCAGGTGCCCCCGACTTTTTACTTTTTACTTTTATGATTAAGGTTGCTATGAACATTTGTATGCAAGTTACTGTGTCGATGGATGTTTTCAGTTCTCTTGAGTATATACTTAGGTTTGGAATTGCATAATATGGTACCTTCTTTGTTTAACCCTTTGAGGAACTGCCAAAGCGTTTTTCAAAGCCTCCACACCATTTTACATTCCCACTGGCAGTGTATGAGGGCTTTAATTTCTCCACACCCTCCCTACCATTTGTTATTATCTGTCTTTGCTTTTAACTGTCTTGTTTTTGAAATTAGGAAACTTGAGCCTTGGTGAGTCTTAATGACTTGCTAGTACGATACCTGGTGGTATGGACCCGATTTTTCTCTAGGTATGAGGCTATAAGGATGAAAAACGTAGTCATGAGCTATCTGGTGGCGAGTTGGACACATAGTCAGAATGTACACTGAGAATGGCTATACGATGACAAGGTTTAGAGTACTTGGAGCAGAAACCTGTCTCAATCTTTAAGAAATGGATGATTACTTAGCAGCTCATGTAACTGAAAAGTCTTGTGCTGGTGAGCTTCAGGTACAGATGGATCCAGGTACTAAAACACTGTTGTCAGAGGGCTGGCTTCTGCTTTCTTTCTCTTGTCCTTGCTCTCTCACTGACTCCTTCATTCTTAGCTCTCTCATTTTTTTTTTTTTTTTTTTGTCAGAAGATGGCTTACTGGCAGAATAGGTTTCTACTCTATCATGTTAGCATCTCTAATGGAACGGGAGATTTTCTATAGTTTCTCTATAGATTAGCAGGAGGCTTACATAAATTTCTCATTGGCCCAGTAGGTGAATGTAACAGCCTTTTAACCACTTAGAACCAGGGATCTGATTGGTTATCTTTGCTTCATTTCCTTGCCTGGAGGTTAGATTGGGGAGGGGTCAGCCCCACTTAGACTGTGGGGACTGAGAATGGGCAAGGCGTGATTCCCAAAGGGAAAATCAAAGTTACGTTTATAGAATAAGAAATGATGTTTGCCAGGTAAAAACAGTAGTTGTTCATTTCTACTAGCTAGGAAGCTTTTATTCGCCCATTATAGAAATCCGTAAACAGTACGGGAATGCGTGAGCTATTTAACTGGAAATTCAGCAGTGGGGTGGCCTTCGGGCGTAGCTGAATGCAGTGAGTGAGTTCTCAGTTATACCCTGTCATTGCCTTGGAGGCAAGATGGCAGCAGTGATTCCTGACTGCCACAACATCCATGGAAGAGGGAGGCCATCTGGTACAGTTGATATCTCTTAAGAGTGAGAAACTGCGTTGTCAGCAGCTCCCCCAGATACTCGGCGGGGCTCTGCTGTCTAGCCTGAACTGCCCATTCCTGTGACCAGATAGGTGTCACACCTTGATTGGGTTGGCTTGGACTTCTAAGCCAACCATGATCTTCATTCAACCCTGGCTTCTAGGGGAGCGGGAGGGGGAGCTTTCATGGAGCTCTTGGGTCCTGTAGGAGAAGGCTACATGTTTGAGTCAAATGACGGTTCCCTTGAGGAGGAATATGGGAATGGGGTTGGGGATTCATTTGGCAACACCAAGCTTGCTTTGCCTTAAAGAAATAGAGTTTTCCGAGGACACACTGCATGGAGGAAGTAGACATTTCAGGCTCAGGGAATAGCATGGGCAAAGCCATTTGTTGCCAACATTGCATGTAAAATTGAAGGCATCTTGGTTACCTATACCTTTTCTTGTATGAATGAAGAACTTAAAGAGCAGAAAGTAAGAGGCAGAGTTGGCCATAGAACTTTCTGGTCTCCTTCTCCCTCCTCTGAGGAGGAAGGATGGCAGGTGAATGTGACTGGTCAGCCTCAGAGCTGCGTCCCTTGGGTGTGCCTCACAGCGGAGTAAGCCAAGCAGAGGGATTACCTTTATTTTTCATAGCTTTTGGCTCATAATGCTATAAAAATAGCTTTAAGGACCATCGGAGTGGGGTCGGCACTTGGTCCAGTGTGCAATGATTTGGGGACATGGTAGACTTTTTACTTTCTTAAAATAATTAGATATTTTTTCAAGGAAAGGTTTCAGTTGACCCTTTGAGATGTAGGAGTCAAGCTAACATTTAGTTATATTTTTTTCCAAACACATCCCATACTATTTTTAATTTTTCCTCTCTCATCTATGTAATTAGCTAGTAATTGCCCAATTATTTGTTCAGAAAGAGACATTTGCGATGTGCCCGACTTTGAGGATTATTTTCTAAATCATTAGTGATAAAATCATAGTGATTTTCTAAAACTGCATAGTGTATCCCCCACCTGTAAGGAAAGAGTTACATTGATGTTTTTAGTGTATTGCAATTTCATTTTTTTTCCCATTCATATTAACAAACACATGCAGGTGAGATTAAACAGTTTCACTTCCTGCTGGTTTGTATCATTAAATATTCTCTGTAATCATGATTTTTAAAGGTTGCTGCAATCTGTTCTATTCATACTATACCATAATTTGCTTAACCATTCTCTTTTTGTTGGATATTTATGTTCTTTCCAGCCTTTTGGTGCAGTGAACATTCTAGTCTATACATTGATTTGTGTCTCTCATTATTTTCTTAGGGTAAATTCTGTAAGTGGATTTATTGGATCACAGAATGTCGATCTCTTGGTGTCCTCTAGGCTGGGTCACGAGTTTGTTTTCCGTAAGAGACTGTGGTGATTTCCACTTCACTGCACCAGGGCCAACCCTCTTCCCTTTTTATTATTGACAGTTTTCTAGGTGAAAGATGGTGTAGAATTCTGGTAATATGCTCTTTTTTCATAACTAATTAAATTGTATTTTCTACACCCTTCTGGTTTTGGGCTATTTGTAGCACTTTTGTGGTTTACCTGTTGCTACTATATACAGTTAAAAATAGGTTGTGTGGGTTAAAATATTGACTTATCAGGGATCTTTTTATGTTATGGATTCACATATTTTTCCCAATTTTTCTTTTCCCTTTAAATGTTATGTGTAAAGTGTATTTTAGAGGGGAATTACCCCATGTCTGTGTTCTCCATATTTTCACTGAGGCCTTTTAAGTATCTCTGAGACTTAGATTTTTCTACCCAGAACATTTTTTTTCCCTCACAGTTGCTTTTATAGCTCCTTCAGTTTCTCCTTCCTTCACTTCTTCTTCTGTTTTCTTTTCTTTAAAAAAAAAAAAAAAGGTCTCACTGTGTCCTAATTTTGTTTCAGAGTATGGGGTGAGGCAAAGATTTGACCTGATTGTTAAAAATGTCAATACCTTATGATTCCAGAATTATTTATTGAACAGTACTTAGGCATTATTGATGTCAAGTGCTTAGTGCACACTTGATTTTAATGTAAGTTACGGCTTGTTCCTATGCTGTCTTTTGTTTCACACGGAAGCAGTGTTATATAGCAGTTATGTATTGGCTGTATAGCTTGGACTCTGGCAGTAGACATTAGATCTCACCAATGTAAGGCTCATGGCCTTGGACAAGTCACCGTGGGGCTGTGAGCCATCATGTTCTCCTCTGAAGATGGGGATGATCATGCAGCCATGTAATAGAGATGCTGTGGGGAGTAAAGTGGTGGCCATTTATCTTAGTTTGTCTGGGACATGCCTGGTTTTTTACCCCTGTTCAAGAATCCTGCCTAGTTTCGCATTTGTCCTAGATTTTTCATTTCATAACAAAGTATTGTTTTAAGTAGACCTTTACTTTATTAACAAAATTTTTTTAAGGTTTATTTATTTTTGAAAGCAGAGCATGAGGAGGAGAGGGAGACACAGAATCTGAAGCAGGCTCCAGGCTCTGAGCTGTCAGCACAGAGCCCGACGTGGGGCTTGAACTCATAAATTGCAAGATCATAACTTGAGCCGAAGTCAGACGCACAACTGACTGAGCCACCCGGGTGCCCTTGGCATGCACACCATCATTAACAGCCCTGTTTCAAGGGATGTGTGCTCTGGGGTGAGTGCCTACGAGTCCGTAACTGCCATCTGATGGGTGGAGGTCAGGGGAAACATGGGAAATTTCGGGTTTAGTTTACATGAAATATGAGGGAAAAACAGATTCTGGTCAGTCCTGCTGCCCAGTGGAAGGAAGCAGCGTCTGTGTCCTTGCTATGGTAGCTTTTATGTTGTTCAGTGTTTTTTTCTTTTTGACTTTTTGAATGATGTCAATCTGTATTTATTTCTAATATTTGGTATAGTTTTTTAAAAAATATTTTGTAATAAACACTATTGGCAACAGTGAGCTTTAAACAATGAGAACCTTGGTAATGAAATACCACATGACTTTTTTTTTCTCTATTTTGAAGAACGTTAGCCATGAGCATTACTTCCATAAAATCTTTTTGACATTTATCATCCACGGGGGCAGGGAGGGGCTCAGAGTACAAACACTGAACTTAGAAAAATCAGGAGATCCCTTTGCGGAAGTGCTGCATCTTTTTCAAAATTAGTACTTACTTTAAGCACCTTTGCCGATACATAGCTGCCAAATGTGCATTTATATTTTACGCTGTGAAACATGACTTTTCATTTAGATCAAAGTACTGCTTTTCTAGAATATCACTTATGCTGGAGTCCAGGTTTTCTTTAGCACACCCAGAAAAGGAATTGCTAATTATTAATTGTTGTGGCACTGCTAACAAGACTTCTTTACCAATAGTAAGTGATACCAGTGTCACATCAGTGTCATTGGTAACTTCAACTAGAAAATCGGTGAAGAGGGGCGCCTGGGTGGCTCAGTCGGTGAAGCGTCCGACTTTGGCTCAGGTCATGATCTCACGGTTTGGTTTGTGAGTTTGAGCCCCATGTCGGGCTCTGGGCTGACAGCTCAGAGCCTGGAGCCTGCTTTGATTCTGTGTCTCCCTGTCAGTGCTCGTCTCCCACTCGTACTCTGTCTCTGTCTCTCTCTCAAAAATAAATAAACAATAAAAAAAAGGAAAATCAGTGAAGCTAATTCCAAAGTTTCATTTTTTTTCCTCCTCCAATTCATCGAATCAAAATAAAGCTCTTGGAATTTCATTCTGTTGAAGGTAAAACATCTAATATTATTATGGATGGTATTATAAATTCTATGAAAAGTTTAATGTTAAAGATAAATTTTTTACAGTAATGACACAAATATAAATTCTGGTAGAGAACTTATTGGGATTAGAAACTATTTTTACTAGATAAAGAAACCTGTGGAACAAATACAAACTTGGAAGTGATTGTGGTGAACATATATTTCATAGTCGTGTCCAAATTGAACTATATGTTACTTAAATAGAAGCTGTAGACACTGGGGCTCCTGGGTGGCTCAGTTAATCATCCATTTTCAGCTCAGGTCATGGTCTAGCTGTTCGTGGGTTCAAGCCCCACATTGGGCTCTGTGCTGACAGCTCAGAGCCTGGAGCCTGCTTCCGATTCTGTGTCTCCCTCTCCCTCTCTCTCTCTCTCTCTCTCTCTCTCTCTCTCTCTGCTTCTCCCCCAACTTGCTCTCTCTCTCTTTCTCTCTTTCTCAAAAAAAAGTAAATGAACATTAAAAAATTAAAAAAAAAAGCCATAGGCACCAACATTTGTAAATATTTTGTAGACACCTACAGATAACCAAATTATAAAAGTTGTATGTTGAGGCTCATATTGGATACAAACACATACTTAAGCTGTCAGTTGGGTTTTAGAATTGCTTGAGACTTTGAAACTATTTTGTCAATCAGGGTAAGTGTTCCATTGTGGTATTACACTTTAGTAAATGGGTGCTCTAACTTTTGGTTGCTTTTTATTTAAAATCATCTTGTATTTTCATAACTCCCAAGAATGACGTGTACACACACACCTTTTTGGAGACTATTAGCAAATTACAGTTATGGGGAAAAAGATGGCAAATAGAACACCGTAATTTTTATCCCTGCAAAGGCAAGGGGATGACTGAACAGATTAAATAATGATGCTCAAAAAGTGAACGTTTTAATTTTAAAAATCTTAACTATGTTTTACAGTATTTTGCCAGTAGGAGATGGAACTTTCATTTATTTTTAAAATTTTTTTAAGTTTATTTATTTTGAGAGAGTGCGAGAGCAAGCATGAGCGGAGGAGGAGTAGTGAAGAGGGAGGGAGGGGATGAATCCCAAGCAGGCTCTGCGCTGTCAGCAGAGAGCCCGACGCCGGGCTGGATTTCATGAACCATGAGATCATAACTTGAGCTGAAATAAGGAGTTGGATACTTAACTGATAAAGCCACCTAGGCACTGCAAGAGCTTTTAAACGTTAATTTTTATTTTTGAGAGAGAGAGTGAGCCGTGGAGGGGCAGAAACAGAGGGAGACAGGGGGTCCAAAGTGGGCTCTGAGCTTTGGTAGCAGTGAGCCCGATGTGGAACTTGAACCCACAAACTTTGAGATCATAACATGAGCTGAAGTCGACCCTCAACCAACTGAGCCACCCAGGAGCCCCTGGAGCTTTTAATTTAAGTCAGATAGGGGTGCCTGGGTGGTTCACTTGGTTAAGCAGCCGACTTCAGCTCAGGTCATGATCTCGCGGTTCGTGAGTTTGAGCCCCGCTGTGTCGGGCTCTGGGCTAACAGCTCAGAGCCTGAAGTCTGCTTCGGATTCTGTGTCTCCCTCTCTCACTGCCCTCCCCTGCTCATGCTCTGTCTCTCTGTCTCTCAAAAATAAATAAATGTTAAAAAAATAATTTAAGTCAGATAATAAGTTTTGTACAAAAATGAAATGAAATAGATATGGCTACAATTTTGCAATATCTATGTTTGACCAAACAGTCAAGGAATCATAAGGCAAATTTATTCAGTGAATTTTGTTTTGTAAAAAATATTATCAAAGAAAGGTACTCAGAATGGCGTTAAAAAGATAAGCTGAGAAGACATTTGGGTTAAAATATTTACATATCTCAAAAATTTTTTTCCTCCTTTATTCATTTTTGAGAGAGAGGTAGACTGCAAGTGGAGGAGGGGCAGAGAGAGAGAGGGAGACACAGAATCTGAAGCAGGCTCCAAGCTGTGAGCTGTCAGCACAGAGCCCGACGGGGGGCTTGAACTCATGAACCTGATCATGATCATGACCTGAGCAGAAGTCAGAGGCTTAACTGACTGAGCCACCCAGACACACCTAAAATATTTACATATTTCAATACAAAATAATGAAATTAAGAATATCCTCAAGTTGGAGCACCTGGATGGTTCATTTGGTTGAGCGTCTGTTTTTGGCTCAAATCATGACCTCATGGTTCTTGAGTTTGAGCCCTGCATTGGGTTCTGTGCTGATTTTGTGGAGCCTGCTTGGGATTCTCTCTGCCTCCTGCTCTCTACCCCTCCCCAGTGCGTGTGCGCACACATAACTCTCTCTTTCTCTCTCAACTAAATAAGCTTTAAAAAACCAAATATTAAGAAAAAAATTTAAAAACTACAAAATTAAGAAAAGAAAATCTAAAAACTACAAAATCCTCAGGTTAGTGGGATTTGTTATAACTAATAGGTACTTGACTATCTGTAGAGAGTGTATTTTCTAATATTATGGACCAGAGATACTGCTATTGGAAGGGGTCAGGAATTCATATCTAATAATCATAAGATACAAGTTTGAAGAATATTATAGGCAGTTTTATGAAAATAATAAAAATATTAGGGCCAACGTTTTTCCTAAAATGCTTCTAGAAACTTACTGGTGATGTGGTAAAAAAGATAGTTAGAGCCAAGAGGCTGATTAAAGTACAGGAACGTCTAGTAAGAAAATTATTGTGCTTAAGTTACTGTTAATGTTAATCAATTACAAAACAGTGAGGATGAAAAGTGAGTGGTAGCACTATTAAACACTTGGCAGATAGTAAGTACTCACGTATGACGTGAATACTCACAATGACGTGATAGCTGTCATTGTAACTGTCATAGATTGTTAAGAATATTGTCTTAATTTTCATTGATTTTTCTGCCTCATTCCTTCTCAGTTTCATGATGTTCTAATAATTTTGGCTTTATAATGTATTCATTGTTGAATATTTCAGTATGTTTATTATACTTTAATAAAGATACTGCTTTATTTTCTTTAAAAAATTTTCTAAACCACCTTTTGAATTTTATGTTAACAATAATTTTCTTTAGCATTTTGATTGAAATTCATAATAACTAAGTTACTTCAGAAGAATTGATATATTTTATGTCCATTCAAGGAAGTAGTTTAATAATCCTTTTAGTCAAGTATTTCTTTTTGTTTCTTATGAAAACTTTGTAGTTACATGTCTGTGCTTAGAAAAGAAAGACATATCTCATATATCTTGCTGACTATTTTTGGTATGTAGACACCTCTATATTTTTGTATATTTTATATTTGGTCACCGTGTTCAACACTCAGAAGGTTTATTTTTTTTAATTATATTTCAAAAAAGAGAGAAGGTTTGACATCTCATAGTTATCAGTATCATTTCTTTTTCGCATATTTTTTTTCCTGCTTTATTGCATTGGTTTTGCCTTACAGAGCAATGACCAGTAAAAATAGTGGAGTTAATTAGTTCTTTATGTAGTTCTCTTTCAAGCTAGACTTAATTCTTTCCAGGGCATGACTTTGTCATATTTCTTTCTGTATCTCTGTGGATTCTTTCCATAAAGATAGGCATTTAGAAAAAGAGGAATACATGTACTGTAGAATATAGTCACCAAAAGTTAGAATAAAATAAAGGTACTAAATGCTGAGTATTTAAACATGGATGGTTTGGAAGTAATGTATTTGATAAGGTTAAAAAATATGGAAATTGTTAGGGGATTTTGTTGTATATTCCATTCTTTGAATTCTTTCTTTCTGATTTATAATAGAAGCCCAGTCATGGATGGTAGAGATCAAAAGGTTTAAAGGTTTTGTTTCTGAGGCATTTCATTCATTGAGTGTAGTCAGTTTTACCTTTGTAGCAATGATTCCTTCTCTGTTTTTGTGTGTAGCCTCCCACCGCCCCCCCAAACAATTATAGTTTCTTGAAAGGAAATGCAAAATTCCTTTTATTTATTTAAACAAATAACTCAAGAGAGAATGTTTGTTGTGTCCCAAATGTGTATATTGGTCATTATATAGTTATAAACTATAACTTGAGGAACCTGGGAAGACCATGCATGAGCATAGTGGCTGTAACCTTTGTCATCTGTCTGTCCAGGCCATTACCACATGCATTACTATGGTTTCTGTTATCCATCAAAGTTTTGCTTTTGACCAGGGAAATCCCACTCACTGAAGAGGGAAATAATTCTCCATGCCGTACCCTTGTATTCAAGTAATCCCAGAAGTGTTTTGGGGGAAAGATAGTTACATGTTGTGTTCGGAATCCACAAATAAAAATAGCCTATAATTTATGTCATTCTGTTTTATAGCTCACTTTACTCTTATAAATGTCTTGACATTTTATAGAATGTTTTTGTGGATAGAGCCTGATAGTTTTATGCTGTAGCACTTGTTTCCTTTGGAAAAATTTATATTTATTCCTTTGAGAATTGGAGCTATAACGTGTATGCCAATCTCCAGCTATCCATTTCAGGCATTATTCTCGGAATCTCATTCTGAAGTGCATAAATATTAGAGAAAACAGCTTTCTCCATGTTGGTTGGTAATATTTTTTAAGTGAGCATGAGTTTTTGTCTCTCTGGTTGTATAATTTGTCTCTTGAGAAAAATACGACGCTCTGAAGTCTGAGAGGAAACGCAGCGGCGGCTCCTCGTGTCTGTGCAGGAGCTGCAAAGAGAGTGTGTTGTGTATGAAGGAGGTGTGCAAGCTTGAGGTGCATAGCGAGCCTGTTGCTTTGCCTTCAGCTCCGTGATCTAGAATGGCAAAAGGATAGTGAATATGTCTACAAAAATGTACTTCTTTCCCCAGTCCCTGAATATGTGAGCTGCTCTCTGGGGCTGAGCATTATAGTCTGAACCCAAACTCCGAAAGGATCAATAAAAATGAAGCGTGTGTTTCCCTAAGTGGGATACTTACAGGTTTATAGGGGCAGAAGCTAGTTGCCTCTTGTCTGAGTAGTTTTCTTTTATTTCACAAATTCAGTGGCCCGAGCACTTTTAGGCATGGGCTTCCATGATTTTGCTTTTTATTCCCTGGATACCAACTTATTTAAAAACAGACTTGGGGTGCCCAGGTGTCTTAGTCGGCTAAGGGTCCCACTCTTGATGTCGGCTCAGGTCGTGAGCTCACAGTTCGTGGGATCGAGCCACGGTGTCAGTGCAGCCTGCTTGGGATCCTCTCTCTCCCTCTCTGTCTGCCCCTCAGCTGCTTGCGTTCTCTTTCTCTCTCAAAATAAATAAACAAACTTAAAAAAATTAAAAAAAACATACTTGATAGGGGCATCTGGGGGGCTCAGTCAGTTAAGCATCTGACTCTTCTTAATCTCGGCTCAGGTCATGGTCTCATGGTTCCTGAGTTTGAGTCTTGGGTCAGGCTCTGTGTTAATATAGCTCAGAGCCTGCTTGGAATTCTTTCTCCTTCTCTCTCTCTCCCCCTACCCTACTAGTGCTCTCTCCCTCTCTCTCTCTCCCTCTCCTTCTCCCTCTCCTTCTCCCTCTCCTTCTCCCTCTCCTTCTCCCTCTCCTTCTCCCTCTCCTTCTCCCTCTCCTTCTCCCTCTCCTTCTCCCTCTCCTTCTCTCTCCCTCTCCCCCTCTCCCTTTCTTTCAAAATAAATGAATAAACTTAAACATAAATAAAAAACGTAATGGCCACCTGAAAGGAACTTGTGTGCCTGTATTGTTCTAATTGTTTTATAAATACTGGCTTATGTAATTCATTTCCTCCTCTATGATGACTCAGTGAGGTGAGTACTGCTGTTATTCTTAACAGAGGTGGAAACTGAGGCACAGAGAGGTTAAGTAATTTAGCAGCACAAGGTCAAATAGCTAGTAAGTGCAGTGGACTGGGTTCCAACCCAGACAGTCTTGTCCAAGGGTTTGTGCTTTTCACCAGCTGGTTGTGCAGTTTAATCATTTTACTTCTTTGGGGCAGGGGTAGGGTGGTGGGGAGCCAATGGGGGATCAGAGTGAAGGGTCCACAGACTCCCCCTGTTTGCACTGTCACTGCCGCTAAGGATGTGGCTGCTTCTGAAGAATTTGCTGAGTTACTGGAGGCCAGGAGCATGACAGAAGAACGCTGTTGTTTTTGGTTTTATTATGCCATGGTGTTTGAAACACTTACACAGTGAACTCGCATTACGTTTGTAGTTTTGAAAATAAAGTTGAAAAAGAATCCTTTAATGTGCACTTAGCTTCAGACTTGAGAAAGATATGTTTTAGGGGGTGGGGAAGCAACGTCCAGAATGAGAGTATTAGTTTAATTATAATCTGTTTCTTCTGTGGGTTTTTTTAAATGTTTAATAAATATTTTTGAGAGAGAGAGAGAGCGCAGGGGAGGGGCGGAGAGAGAGGGAGACAGAATCTAAAGCAGGCTCCAGGCTCTGAGCTGTCAGCACAGAGCCTGATGCGGGGCTCGAACTCATGAACAGTGCGATCATGACCTGAGCTGAAGTTGGACGCTTAACCAACTGAGTCACCCAGGCGCCTCTCTTCAGTGGGGCTTCTTGACAGGGCTTCCAGCAAGTTCCAGTTCACTGTAGGATTGAAAGTTATAGTCAAAGCCGAGAAGGTGTTCCATTCCCTGTGTTATATATAACCTGTGAAATAAAATATTTTGGATATTATTAAAGTGTATTTGTTTTAGAATTTTAGAAACCCATTTTTGGTTAGTACAGAAGTTAAGATGGGACAAAATATCGGTGACTGAGTTGTGGCCATGGAAGAAACACCAAGTAGGAGAGAAGAATACTTAGTTTGTCATTCTCTTGGTTGTTATAGCTGTAAGTGGTAGATGTTTAGGCTGTTGCTAAGAGTTGAGGTGCATCATATATAGTCAGTGCATAGATCACATGAAGTTAAGCTTAACCTTGAAAACCAAATGTATAACTAACTTGTGGACCCTTAGCAACTCAGAAGTCAAAAATTAACTTCTTTGGTTAATACATTTCTGAGGCACTATAGCATTGTGGTTACTTTGTCTAGCTTTAAATCTGGCCCTGCCTCTGACTACCTAGCTGTGTGACCTTGGGCAAGTTACTAAGATACTCTGCCTTAGTTTCTAAATCTGTAAAATGGGTCGATTTCTCTCATTAGGTTCTTGTTTTAAATGAGTCAATATAATACAAATAAGACCCTTAGTGTTTTTGTGTAACAGGTACTGATTAAATCTTAGTGATGATTAGTAGTACTTGATTTATCTTTATGCTTTGGCTTAGTTTCGTTTCTTGTGGAGTCCTAGAGGGCATGTCTAGTTTGAGGTGTGTAGGGAAGAGAGAGGGAGGAATAAATAAAATAATTGGAGGAAAGAAGTATTAGAGGATTGAATTACTATTATATATGATATATTATAACCTCTTTAATGATGCTGTTTGGGAGAAAAATAATTTTGTCTCAAAATGATAACTTGCAGGGCTGTGTATATGTATTTTTATTTTTATTTTTTGAGAGAGTGAGAGTGAGCGCTTGAGTGGGGGAGGAGGGAGTGAGAGAATCTTAAGCAGACTCCACACTATGCACAGAGCCCCATGTGGGGCCCGATCCCACAGTCCTGGGATCATGACCCAAGCTGAAATCACGAGCCTGATGCTCAACCAACTGAACCACCCAGGCACCCTTTAATTTTTATTTTAAGTAGGCTCCACACCCAGGGTGGGGCTTGAATTCACAACCCTGAGGTCAAGAGTCATGTGCTTTTCTAAGTGAGCCAGCCAGGCACCCCTATTTTTTTGTGTTAAAGTAGAGGTGGGCATCTTGCGCTCATGGCTTATTCATCCTGCCCTCACATTAACCTTTCATAGGGTCAAGGTTTTTGTTTTTGTTTTTAAAACGTCCACACGAATGGTGGTGATCAGTGGTTTAAAATAATGTGCCTAAGTGGCTCAGTCATTTAAGCACCTGACTTGATTTTGGCTCAGGTCATGATCTCGTGGTTCGTGAGCTTGAGCCCTGCACAGGGCTCTGTGCTGACAAGCATGGAGCCTGCCTGGAATTCTCCCTTTCCCCCTTCCCCTGCTCGTGCACGCATGTCTCTCTCTCTCTCTCTGTCTCAAAATCAATAAACTTAAAAAAACAATCTGCAAAAACATTGCACGTGCATATTTACACATGGGTGTGCCCTCGACGCTGGAATTTCCGTCTCTTCGAAACGGAGAATGATGCGCTGTTGAGAGGCCTCCACAGAAGAGGGTCTGCAGAGTTGCCTCATCTCTCCCTGTTCGCTTTTCCCAGCTGCCCTTTGGCCCCTTATGAAATGGGCTGCTGGTGGACCGGCCCCTTCCCCTGGGATTGGATAAGTCCATTTGGTTTAAGAGGCCTTTTCTGATTTGAGAAAAGAAACCTTAGATCTTCTCTTCCAGCTAATACAGGTATACACCAGAGGCTCCAAACTGTGTTTCCAAAATACCTCGTAAATAGTAGAGGTGATAATGACCACCAAAGAGTTACAAAGTCTGGTGGCTGTCCTTTTCTTTCTCTAGACCTTGCAAGAATGTGCTAGAATGCTTACTACGAGTTGCTGCTGCTAAGCAGCCAGCCAGGCATTTGGTGGAAGAAGGTGTTGGGTAATTGTGTGAGAAATAATTCTCCCTGAGAACTTGTTTTGTGTCTAGTTCGCATTCATCTCTGCCTGATGCCCCAGGAGAAGCCACTTGCCTTTGGATCTCACAGAAGGAAGGAAACACACGAATTGCTTCTTAATTGTGGCTCTCAGTGGCCCTGGCTGGATAGCTGGGCTTTCTTGGAGGCATTCAGAGCCACTTAAAAGGAGGTTGACTTGGGTGCACAGGACACAGTGGCCCATGTGGTGCATATGGGCCTCACCCTTGCCCCACCCCAGCCACACACCTGGATAAGGCCTGAAATGTTTGTCTGCCTGCCAGGTGTTCCTGGCCTGACACACAGAGCGTTTTCTTTGGGCTTCCACAGACCTGTTCCCCAACCTCACACCGCGTGTTCTCTGCGATGGTTGTTGGAAGCTGTTCCGGTTACATTAAGGACTGGAAGTCCTCCCAGTGTCCCCATGGTAGGCAGATTGGGAGCCTTGTGGTGTCACAACACAGGGGGAAAGGGTAAAATCCTAAACTGCCTATGAGAGGGAGGTTGCCTAATCTGAACTGGTTTAGAAACCTGTAATTTTGAGTTTATGTAAAACCCGGATACATTAAGTTCCCTTCAAGCCCTTTTGCCTCTGATGAGAGGTTTATTTCCTAAAACTGAGAAGACGAGTTGTGTTGGGATTCAGCCCTGAGTGTTTATTTCTAGATTTTGCAACTTGTTTTGTCTTCATAGCAAGCAGTTTCCTTCCTCCCTCCACCCTGTGTCTCTGATTCTCTTCCACCTCTCTGCCTGTTCATCTCTCCCTTCTTCTTCTCCCTCCCTTATTTCCTTCCTTTTTTGAGCTCAAAATGGACACTGAAATTTTCTTTTCAGCTGAGAGCTGAAAGAACCAGCCAACATGGGGCTCCATTAGTGCCTGGGTGGCCCTCGCAGGATGCATGCCCATCCCTGAATCCTTGCCTGTGTCAAGAGAGGGCTGCAGACAGTCCACAGCTCCCCCATCCTGCTCTCCATGAGCCCCTTAGAGATGGTCCCAGGAGCTGCTTTTCTCTGGGTGAGTAGGCAGTGGCTGTGGTGCTTGTGACCTTTGATGACACCGGAAGGCATTGGGGGTGTGCTTCACTGCCTCGGGGGTGTCCCGTCTGCAAAACGTGGGCCATCAGGTAACTTGGATTCTGCTGGCTGGACTGTTTGACCCTTGAGGGCCCCCTGCATCATCACAGTGAAGTGTGTGTCCATGTGTGACTGATGGGCAAAAGGCCCAACTGTCCAACATCAAAAGTCTCCTTAAAGGAACCTTCTGAAGAACCACATGGAATTTGTAACTTGATCACAAAATTAGTACCATTAAGGACCTGAAAATAGCTCTTTGGGTTGGTAGGTCACACGTTTCTTAGCTCAGTTAATGAGCAGATCTTTTAGTCTTTACAAGATTCACCAGGTGTATTTGGCTAACATTAACTTTTTTCTTGGCTGCCCAGCCCTCTTGCTAATGAGGCCAAATCGGGAATTCCTGAGTCTCATGGACAAGTTACCTTCTCTCTCTTTCTTGGCCACTGACTGTTATCCTAGCCAGCTGGCTTGTGGATGTCTGTCCTTGGATGTTGGAGTGGGGGAGGGTGTCACGCCAGGTGCCTCATGGATTTGCACAAATCCGTAACTGCTCCTGGGGAAAACCCTTACACGTTTTCCCCCGACCAAGGGTCAACTGCATTGTCTCCACTTCTGAAAGACAATAGAGTTGATTAAGGTTAACTGGAAAATGCTGATGTTGGCTGGAATTTTGGACTTTTGCCAGAACATATACACCCTTTAAAGCCATTTAGGGAAAAACATGCCATGGTTCATTGGTAGAAGAGCTTAGGGGGAATAAAACAGTGGAAACCAAGAAGGAGACAATAATGACTTTTAAATACATAGCTGTGAAAACGGACGTGGCAGTAGCTTAAAAATGTTTTCTAGGAGTGTACTATTTTCCAAAATCTTAAAATGGACCATATCAAGTTTTGACTGTAGGTGTCTTAGACTATCAACTCTTGGTTCCATTCTGTTTCCAGAATGACGGGCTATGTAAGTTAATTTTGTATTATAATTATTTCTTAAGAAATTGAATAGTAAATAGAAATCTTGCCATCCCTGGAAACTTTTTGGATTTTAAACAAACGCTGAGGACCATACAATGTTCTGGAAGATAAATATTTGCATAAAGTAGTTCAGTCCTTTAACATGTGTGTGTCTTAAAACAAACAAAACCCCAGCAATAGTGACCCTAACAGTAATTTGCAAAGTAAAATGACAGTAATTTTGAAATCCTGCGTTACCCTGATTCATTGGTTTTCAAAAGAAAGATTTGCAGTTTGTGATAAGTGTGCAATAACGAGCTGTTGGGAATATCATTATTTTGCTTAGATTTGGGGAGTCCTAGCACTGCCTTTGTTGTGCATCACTAGTTTCCGAGAAAAGAAAATCAGGCCCAAGGTAATCGTGACTTGCCCAGGGTCACGTGGCCAGAAAGTCAGTGGCAGCGTTTTGGTGAAAACCGGTACCTCTGACCCTCAGGCCAGTGGTATGTCCATGACAGCTCGCTCATTTTATTGGGTGTGTGTGTGTGTGTGTGCGCGCGCGCGTGCATGTTTGAATGTGCATACAGATATGCATGAGTAAAACAACTATTTTGCTTTCTTTTAACAAAGTGGTTGTAAGCTTAGCGGCTTGCACCTATTTTTCCTCATCCTTCCAAGGAGCATTATTTAGTCTCTTGCTTCAGAGTCCTACCATCTTTTGATATCTGTGGATATAGAAGTGACAGTCTTTTCCTTACCTCGTAAGCTCTTTAGTGCAAGGTAAGATTACAATCATAAGCTTAAACTGGGCGGGGGTGTGGAGGGGGGGGGAACTCATATCTTTCTTGTCTACAGCCGTTCTCTTGAAAATAGTTATTACCGGAGTTTCACTTAAACATGTGGTAACTTACAAATGTTGTGGTTTATAAAACACATAACAATTTGGTTCTGCCTCTGTTTTCTCTCCTCTTTCTTCATGATCGTATTTTGCCTATTTTAATGTACAAACAGCTAACTACATTATTTTTGGAGAGACCACCCCATTTATAAAACTTGAGTGCTCTTTAATTTGTGTTGGACTTTGAAGGATTGTCTGGTCTTTTTTCCTCAGTGCAGAAGTAAGGAGAGTTTCAGGTTTGGATTTTGTAAATGTGCATTTTTGCTATTAACATGCTGCAAAGGCTCTCATTACCCCACCCCCCTTTTTTTTATAGAACTCTGTTCACTTGTACTTTCATGTCTTTTTTCTTCCTGCTTTTTCTTCTTTCCTTTTTTCTTTTTTCATTTTTTCTTGCTCTTCCAGTTTTCCTTTTGTTTCTTTCCATTTCTGTACTTTTTTTTCTATGTCTTTCAGGAAAATGAAGACTGAAACATGTGTAAGTGACCAAAGCTATAGCAGTTAAAAAGTGATATAAATGATTACACCTTCCTGGGTCTCCGAGCCCATGCATTTGGCCCTTCTATACATTTGGTAATGGAACCCAAGGGTTTGCTTTATGTTCCCAGCTAGACAGAGAGCAAAGGCTAGGTGTCAGCTTCGAATCCACTGTAATCCCCTTCTCCTGAGGCTACGCCCTAATTAAGTGCTCAGGAAATCCAGATTAAAATCCAGTTGATGAATAGCGGATACAGTAGAAGCCAGTGAAACAGCTGGCTGCATAGATGTAGCTGATATATTTTTGTTGGAATCACATGCAAGAGAAAATTAAAAAATAAATAAAATATATTTACATTTTTTGAAAGCTGCTACAACATTGGTCCCTTCTCCATATTTCAGCCCCGATTTTGCTGAAAAACGGTTGTGGAAAAGGAAAGTAATACACATATATATATGTGCATGTGTGTGCATGTGTGTGCACACACACACACTGTATATAGTAAATAAGAAGATAATCTCATGTCTTTACATAATACTCCCAGAAGAGAACCACTTCAAACACATGGATTTTTACTGAAGATCACTCGTCCCTTTATGTGGTGGTCTCAGGTTTCTGGCACTTTCTTTGTTAGTCAGGTTAGAAGCTGTTGAGTAAACCAGAGAGAAATGAAGCAGTCTGACTGATCCGGGCACAGAGTTAGGGGGACATGGCAGGTCATGTGGTGCTCAGGTTTCCTGTGCATCTGCTTGCCCACTCTGTTTGGGGTGGAGACTGGGAGGATCTCATGTCTCAGACCAGACTGGCCTGGCCACATCTGCCACCATGTAGATCTCACTAGTCATACGCACACCCTTGAAACCGAGCTCCTTAGGGGCATTACCGAACAGCACAGCTTGGCACTGCAGCGCAGCGTGGTCCGGTGGCTCACCAGGGCTGTGCCTACCGCATTCAGGATGATGATGCTTGGCGGCCGTAGAGACACCGTGCAGCAGGAGTCGCCACTGTCCGCGACCGGAGATGGGTGCCCGTTTCGCCCCGACTCTCCTCGAGGATCCCTTTCCAAGTGGAAATTTTGCAAGTCGACTTCTGCAGCATGCGTAGTACAATTTGGCTGACAGCAGTTTCTGGCAAAAGAAATAACCAAATTATTATTCAGTCATGGGTTTTTAACAGCCGCAAAGCAAGTGGATGTTAACTAAATGATGCAATTTATTCCCTTCCCTCTTATTGCCAGCTTGCCTATTACAGAACGACTGCCAGTTTTCAATAAGTGGTACCCAGATGGTACTCGCATGCCGCCCACTTGGTTACAGAGCCGAAGCGGGGAATAACTCGGCAGACACTACAAGCTGTGGGTCAATTGAGGGGGAATGCCTGTTGCTTCACAGTTTTGCATATGTAAATCTGTTAATGTTATGTCAGTATTGTGCGGGCTAAACACAAGCATTGCCTTTCTCTGGGGGCCCAGCTGAACTTGGACCACAGCCCAGTCATACCGAGGCTCGGAGAGCGGAGCCGCGCTTTGAGGAGGCTGCACAGCCTGCTTCCCCCCACCCCTGCCTCGACGTTCTCGCGTTATCCGCAGCCCAGGTTGGATGCAGGAAGTGTCTGCCATAGGCTGACTCCATAATAGGACAGGCAGGCCCGGTTTTATGAGGTTGGATGCGGAGGGTGGAGGAGTGTGAGCGTGTGTCTATTTTTAGGCCAGCCTTCAAGACAGTTCCTTTGGCCCAGCCTGCGCCTGCCTGCCTCGCTCACACTCTCCTCTGTGTGTCTGCCACACTTCTGCTCTCCATTTCATCAACTGCAGATGTGGCACACAGCCGTCTTAGAAAAGTCATGAACTGTGTCGTCTGCGCAGCTTAACAGCCAACATCTGCTGCAGCGGGCTGAAGGGAGAGGCCGGGAAATCATTTTCGGGAATGCATTCAAGTGCCGCAACCTAGCCTCTTCCTTGGCCTGTGCAGACAATTATTTTACACTAATTGCATCAAGATAGCAGCTATAAAAGCGAGATTCGAATCGCTCCCCCCACCCACCCCTCTCTTGAAAGTTGCAGTTGCAAAGGGTAGTCCTTTCTTCTTTTTATTGTGGTTTGTTTCTTGTTCTCAAAAGCTTATTACATTGGGTGCAAACAACAACAAAAATGCTATAAAAAGGCAACAATCGTAATACGCTTAAGAGCTACAAAGAACTATGGTGTTGGTTTAACCAATGAAAATATTCCTGCAGGTATTGTTAAATTTATGTGCCATATGAAAAACATTAAGGGTATTGTTTTTTCATGGAGGAAAATGTTCATCGTCGAGCCATTTTGTAAATTATTTTAATGCTGCATTTCTGCTTAAACCTCATGATTTTGATATATAAACCAGTTTAATGCTTTCTGCACAGACCTTGGCTTTTCTTAAATTTTATATATTGGAAAGCCCTTGTTTGTATTGGACCTTCTGGTTTCTTTCAGATTGAAAATACGCCTTGCGTGGCCCAATGCCATGTGGCGAAGGAAAAGTTTGACGAGAGTCGAACCTTGAGTGTTGATTTTTGAGTCCTAAAATCTAGGCAGGGCTGTGTTAATAAATATGTAGAAGTCTTTTTTTTTATGGTTTGTTTTTTAAACAGGAGTCGTTGGATGATAAGAATAGCTTTTCTGCAGCGTGGACTTTCTAATATGTGGGTCTGGTCTCAACTTTTCCTCCACTTGGAATAGAGGCAACATTGTGTTTCATGGCCCGGACTTCTTTTTTTTTTCCCCCTTCTTTCCCAACGCTCTCAGAGTAAATGTTGGTTAATTACGCATTCCAGCATCTCTGATTCTCTTGAAAGATTTGTTTCTGTGACATTTTGCGGTATCTGTTGTGCAGCTAGAGTAGCATGCTTCTCTCCTCACATTTCAAGTCTCTAGACTTTGTTCTGAAGAACCAGATGGAAGTATGCAGATTGTTTTTATCTTTTGTCCTTCACACTGTAACCTGATCTCGAGCATATCTAGACATCTAGCAGAAAATTTACTATTTGAAAGCAAGGAAATGATTTAGGACATGGACCAGCCAGGGGAGAAAGGGCTCAAGATGCACGTTATCAAAGCAGATCTCTCCACCCAATCCCCCCCTCCCCCGACATGCTTCTTTTTCCTTTACCGAAGAGATGGTTTTTTGATCAAGGGTACTTCCCCATAGGCCCACACTACTCTTCTTCCCTTTTTACCTGGGCTGAGAACTGTATTGCACCAGTTGGTTTGGTAAGGGTACAAAATGAAAGCTGATTACTTAGTAATTGAGAGCTTACAAGAAGAGCAAGTTGGTAGAGTCATAGAATTGGCACTGGTTTTGCAAATTAGGGCAGGGCAATTTACAAAGAAAAGGGATACTTCCAAAGTTATGTGTCAGGTTTGTGACAGATCCAGGACACAAACCCAGTGTTGCCTTGATGGTTGTGGGCAACAATGTAATTTCCAGATTGACATTTTGTGTGGTTTTAGTGCCCAAATAATAGCAACCATTTTGTTAGGGATTCCATACCCCTTTAATTCGTTGAGTTAATTCTTTTAGAGTAGGGACAGTTGTCTCTTTCGAAACTATCTTACGTGTGGAATCCGATTACGAACTAGTATGAGGGTATTAGAATTGGTAACTGTATCAGAGTATTAGATATTGGCTACTTGTAAGTTTTCATAATAGGTTCTTGTATCTGTATTCTTGTATCTGTATTTCGACAGATCTCGCATAGTGTGTAAGTTTTGGAGTTGGGTGATTTACATGCCAGCTGTGCTGATTGGCGTGATAGGAGGCCTTGGGTCTTACATTAATACCTATAGGTCTCTGTCCCCTCTGTTCTGAAATGGTGACAGTAATAGTAGTTGGCTCAGAACTGTGACAAGAAGTTAGTGAGATTGTGTACATGAGACACTTGGCACGGTGCCAGCTCAACACACAGTATCCTCCTCCTTCGTGACAGTTTGTTATTTTGATTGATTGTGCATCACCCGACACCAAAGCAAAGCCAGAATAGTGCATCGACACCATATATAGCCTTGCATTTCAACTCTTCCTTTTGCAGAGTAGACCGGTTGGTGCTTCTTGCTCTGTCTCCCCCTCTTTTATCCATCTGGCACTTTCAGTTGCATTGCTTGTTTCACCTTTGTGTGTCATTATACGTTGCTCATATCGTTGTCAAGAGGACCAGTGCTGTTTGCAAAATGCGTGCTTCCTCTACTAGTTACCCGTATTCTTTTCCCTGTGTACTGACATTTTCTTCAACTTTTTAGCTGGCAAAACTAAAGAAGAGCTTATCAACTGGTAGAGATTCTTCACCAGACTTGTGTTCCTGCACATGACAGTGTTGCCTCAATATATCAGTGCTGTCTGCAATCCACACCATTAGAACCAACCAGTGAATTGAAGACACGAATTCTTGTGAGCATGTTTATTGCCTAAAATGGCAAATAAAGTTTAAATACATGCTGCTGTTGTTGAGAACTATATTCATTCAGCAGGTATTTCTTTTTCTTTCTTTTCTGTTTTTCTTTTAAGTAGGCTCCACACCCAGTGTGAGGCTTGAACTCATGATCCTGAGACTTAGAGTCACATGCTCTACCAACTAAGCCAGCCAGGCACTCCTCAGCAGGTGTTTCTTGAGTGCCTCATATGTACAGGATGTGGAAGGTAGACCCTGTGCCTCTCCTCAAGGAACTTGCAATCTGGCACGGAAGTTGACATGTTGTATCTCTGTGCAATCCAGCTTTACTTTCACCTTTGCTTTCTCTTAGGGCTTTGGTCCTTTCTTCTTGTACATGATCCCCCAGTGACTTTTACTATTCTAAGTTAAAATCTGTAGGAATAAAAAAGATGTGAAACAATCCCATTTATAGTTGCATCAAAAATTATTTAGGAATAAATTTAATAAAAGAGGTACAATACTTGTACACAGAAGCTACAAAACATTCTCGAAAGAAATTCAAAACAGCCTAAATAAATGGAAAGATATCCTGTGTTCATAGAAGGGAAGACTTCAAATTGTTATGATGGCAGGACTTTCCAAACTGGTTTACAGATTCAAAGCCATTTTTGTCAGAATTCCAAGTGTCTTTTTTGTTTTGCAGAAATTGACAGTTTGATCCTAAAAGTCCTATGGAAATGCATGTTATCTAGAAAAGCCAAGACACTTTTGAATAAGAACAAAGTTGAAGGACTTGTGCTTCCTGATAGTGAAACCTACTGCAGTAATCAAGAAATTGTGGTCCTAGAATAAGGATAGATGTGTAGATCGATGGAATGGAATGGGAGTCCAGAAATTAACTTCTACACATATGGTAAATTGATTTTCAACAAGGGTGCCAAGCCAATTCACTGGGGGAAAAATAGTCTTTTTAACAAATGTTTCAGGGACAAGAACATACCTGTGTGCACAAGAATGAAGGTGGACCCCTTTCACAGCATATGCTTCAAAGACCTCCGTGGCAGAGCTAAATATATAAAACTTTTAGAAGAAATCTTAAGAGTGAATCTTGAGGACCTCGGGTAGGGCAATGATTTCTAGGATTTGACTCTAGGATATGATACCAAAAGCAGAAGCTACAAAAGGAAAAAATAGATGAATTGGACTCCACAATGCAAAAAAAAATATATTTAAAGATTTGTCTTTTGTACAATTAAAAGTTTTTGCCCTTCAAAGGACTCTAGTAAGAAAGTGAAAAGACACCCCACAGAATGGAAGAAAATACTTCGAGATCTCATAAAGGTCTGGTATCAAGCCCATATGAAGAACTCTTAGAATTCAGAAAAGATAACCTGAGCATACCTGGATGGCCCAGTCGGTTGAACACCTGCTGTTGATTTTGGTTCAGGTGGTGATCTCACGGTTCGTGGGATCAAGCCGTGTGTTGGACTCTGGGCTGACAGCATGGAGCCCGCTTGGGATTCTCTCCTTCTCTTTCTATCCCTCCCCTGCTTGCTCACTCGCTCTCTCTCGCTCTCTCTCTCTCTCTCAAATAAGCAGTAAAAAGAAAAAAAAGACAACCCAATTAAAAGATGAGCAGGGTATCTCTACAGACATTTCTCCGAAGTAGATATACAAATGGCCTGTAAGCACAGGAAAAGATTATTGATGTCATTTGTAATGAGGCAAAGCAAACCAAAATGTTAGTGAATAATGACCTCTCACCCCGTGCAGTCAAAAACACAGACAATAGCAAGTATTGGTGAAAACGTGGAGCATGTGGAGCCCTTTTTCATTGCTGGTGAGAATGTAAAATGGCTCACCTGCTTTGGAAAACATTTTGGAAGTTCCCCAAAAGGTTAAACAAAGAGCTACCATCTGACCTAGCAATTCCAGTGTTAGGAATGTACCCAAGAGAAACCATGCTTTTATAAAAGCGTGTACTTGAATGTTAATAGACAGATCACTCATAACAGCCCAAAAGTGGAAATACCCAAAATGTCCATGAACCAATGAACAGGTAAGATATGCTGTGAACATACTGTCGAATAGCATTTGACCATAAAAAGGAGATTGAAGTTCCGATAGATACTGCAACCTGGAAGAAACTTGAAAACATTATGCTGTCTGAAGCCTGCCACAGAATGCCACGTAGTGTGTCATTCCATTCCTATGAAATGTCCTCATATGGTAAATCCAGAGAAACAAAGTGGATGAGTGGGCACTGGCAGCTCAGGAGAAGGGGGACTGGGTTTCTCTTTGGGGTGGTAAGAATGTTCTAAATGTAGATTGTGGTGATGGCTTCACAACTCCAAATATACTAAAACCCATTCAGTTGAACAATTTATTTTTTTTGTATGTGTATTTATTATTGAGACAGAGAGAAACAGAGCATGAGCAGGGGACGGGCAGAGAGAGAGGGAGACACAGAATCCGAAGCAGGCTCCAGGCTCTGAGCTGTCAGCACAGAGCCCGACGCGGGGCTCGAACCCGCAAACCGTGAGATCATGACCTGAGCCGAAGTAGGACGGTTAACCGACTGAGCCACCCAGGTGCCCCTCAGTTGAACAATTTAAAGAGTGAATTTTATGATAGGTAAATGACATCACACAAACACACACACACACACACACACACACACAAAGATCTTAATGTTTCTTTGTCTGAATTGCCTTACTTATAAAGTGAGGCTCCGCTAATCGTTATTGAATGCTTTCTGTCAGCTCATACAGGGGTTGGCAGATGTTTCCGCAAAGGGCCAGATGTAAATATTTTAGGTTTTGCAGACTATACACGCTCTCACCACTCTCAACGTTGCTGTCGTAGGAAAGTAGCCATTGGTAATATGGAAATGCATGGGTGTGGCTGTGTTCCAATAAAACTTTATTTCCAGACACTAAATTTCACTTTGATATACTTTTCACGGGGCACTAGTATTATTTTTATTTTATGCCAGCCATATTAAGAAGGAAACATGATTTCTAGCGTGCAGGCCGTAAAAAGCAGATTGTTGGTGGGATTTGGCCATTCAGCTGCTAATTTGCCGACCCCTGTGCCGCTGCTGTACTGAAAGTTTTAAGTCAGTTTTCACAGACTCGAGAGGGAGGTATTCAGAGACGTCCCTGTTTCACAGATGAGGTAGTGGAGAGTTCAGAGGCTCGAGCACCCATATAGATAGCGTGGCCAGGGCCAAGCTTTGACCCCGTTTTGGTTTTTGAACCCGTGTGCCATCTTCCTGCCCGACCTGTGCAGTTCAGGCAAGGCCACTTAGACCTGTCTAGCTG
This sequence comes from Cryptoprocta ferox, assembly GCA_028646485.1. NCBI lineage: Eukaryota > Metazoa > Chordata > Mammalia > Carnivora > Eupleridae > Cryptoprocta > Cryptoprocta ferox. Next base: position 45,358,847 of record CM053574.1, read on the forward strand.
TGCTGTCATGTCGCGCTTCTCTGACCTTGCCTCTGCTGCCCTCAGGTATCTTGCATCCTGCAGTCATTCTAGAAGGGCCACTTCCTTTGTACCTAGTGCTCCTCTACATGTTGCCAAGCCAGTACCCACACTGGGCCCCGGGAGGAACAAATCCACCACCTTGCCTCCTTTGCAGACTTTCCCCGTGACTCACTTCTTCTGGGAAGGCAATGCCTCAGCCACCTCCTGACCCTTAATCCAGCTGGAACTGAGTCCGCCTCGCTGGCTGCTCTGCTCCATCCCCTTATCATCTGTCTTTCGGCAGGCTGGTTGGCTATGCCCCATTTATACCCGCTGCACTGATGGTTTGTTAGAGCCTCTTTGTTTAATTTAGTGCCCAGAATTTGGTTAGAACCTTCGGGGAAGTTAAAATGCCAGCTGTGCCTTGCTTTTAGAGGTGCCTCGCCCGCTCAGGCGAAGGGCTGCCCTTGGCTTTCCAGTGCTACATCTTCTGTCTTTGGATCATTGCTAGAGCACCTCTCCATGGCTCAGGTGGGCAAGAGGCAGAGGCGGTGGGGAGGTAAGTCACTTGTATGTCACTGCATGACTGTCGTCCTCACTGCCGAGGGTGTATGCTGCCGTTGGGAGAGGTGGTGCCATTGGGAGAGGGGTGGTCACTCCCATGACCCCCCTAGACAAACAGCCATTACGATGGCTTTGCACCACGATGCAGCAAACCTAGGTTAAGTGGGACCTTTCCCCATCAGGTGGCAGAAAGATTCATTATGCCTCTGCTAGGACGCTGTTCGTTTCTCAAACACCCATGCTTGACATTCCAGCGTTTTCCTCTGGAAGCTATGCTTTCTGTGCTCCTGCAAGATGGAGCAACAACTACCCCCCCCCCCGTCCCCACTTAATTAATTAATAAAAAGAAGAAAGAAGAGAAATAGTTTAGAAGTGCTTAAGTGATTAACATAAGCTTCTTATTTATGACTCATAATGTGATTGAGAAAGGAGTCCTTCCGACTTGAGTACTGTCTCCGTTCCAAGTAGTTTGGAGTGTGTTAAGTACTAAATTCAAAGTACAGTATATCGAAAGAAGCCTCTGCCAGTAGTGGACTAGGGTGACCAATGTCAAAGTGAGGACACCAACCATCTCCGCAGTTGGGTAAGGGATGGTGGGAGTGGGTGAATTCTTCACTTCCTGGGTTGCAAGTGAATTAGTGAGAGTCCACAAGCTTTCCTTCTTTGGCCTAAACTATTTTTAAAGGAATAGTTGGAGGGATTGTTTGGTTATGAGGAATGGAAGGGAATCTGTTGCAGTGAATTCGAGTCTGCGTCATGGAGTCTGGGGGGAAAAGTGGGATCCAGGATTCTCAGGAAACCAGACACCTTCTCTCTCTTGCTTGCTCGCTCACTCTTCTTGCCTCCTTTTGTGTCGTGGCTCTGAGTTATTTCTCTCTCTCTCTGCAGACTGCTTTGACAGTCTGCAAATGGCCCCTTGTGACTGTCTCCAAGCATTGCTGCTGGTTCCCAAGACTTGGAGGATGAGGATTCTGTTTTGTCTATGTCTGTATATTTAACGTTCTTGCCAGGAGTTTTGGTGTTGCGGGTAATTCATACACGAGCTAAGGGGAGAGGGAAGGGGGTGGGTATGGTGGTCATGAAAAGATGGTGGTAAACCCTGGGATGTGGCCATTATGTCTGAAGGGAGCAGCCCTGAGCCATCAGGAACTCAGAGAGCATCCCGTCCTTGCTCTGCTCTGTTTCTCACCGTGCATCTGCTTTTACATTCTTCTCTCTGCCGACTTGCTCTCTGCTTCTCTGGCCACAGCCTGCTGGCCCTCAGTCCTTCATGGACCTGCTGTGTGCTTGTCTTGTGAAACTGCATCTTCCTTGAGGGTTAGGTTTTGAGGGCAGCATGTCAGGTAGAAAGGATGTCTAGTTAAAATTTCCTTTGAAAGTCCTGGAAATCACTGGCATATGAGGTGGGATGCTCACAGTGGGGGGAGGGGAGTGGCATGGGAACAGTGAATCACTAAGGGAACATCGGATTATCAGCTCCTTCTGTTATGGGGCATTTGCTTAGAATTTGCACTTTTAGTAAAGATGCTTTCTTCACCCTCCCCTGCCTCTCCTCCAAGCCCCACAAGTTGCCTTTGTATTAGGTAAGCATGCATGCGCGTGATCTCATCACAGTGTGGTCCAAACTCACTGGGGAAGAATTTATTTATTTTATTTATTTATTTTTAAAATGTTTATTTACGAGAGAGACAGAGAGCGAACAGGGTAGGAGAGTGAGAGAGGGAGACACAGAATCCGAAGCAGGCTCCAGGCTCTGAGCTGTCAGCACAGAGCCCGACGCGGGGCTCGAACCCACAAACTGCAAGATCATGACCTGCGCTGAAGTTGGACACTTAACCGACTGAGCCACCCAGGCAAACCTCACTGGGGAAGAATTTAAAACACCGGCCTGGCCCAGCACTGGCCGTGCGGTGTTCCCAGCCCAGCCACTTCTGGCTTGGAGTTGCTGGCTCCATTCAGGGAGTGTCCATACTTCTAATTTAGGGTCTCCCCCTAAAAGAGATAGGAAATAAATAATGAAATGAGTCTAGTCAAGGGCCGATTGGAGTCTGGTCCCTGGCTCTGGGGGGACCTTGAACACAGTGTATTTTCCAGGATCTGCCTCTGAACTGCTCAAAGGCCATTGTTCACATGCGGCTCCCTGACTCTATCCTGAACCTTTGTATTGGATTCTCGAGAGATAAAGCCTAGAGTCTGCATTTTTAATTAGGCACACTGGATGGTGAATCTTGTCCACATTAAATCTTGAGCCTTACTGCCTTTAAGAGAAAGCTACTGGGCCAATTCAGCTGCCTTTGCAGTAGAGCTTTCTAGCTCAAGAGACATCTCGAGCTAGACCCTCCCTTCTCCTTTTACAGCACTTGGCCTTCATGTGACACTGAGGCCTAGGGCTTGGTTCTCTGTTCATTATGGGGTTACACCCACCTTCAGTCTGTTTTGAGCAAGGTGGATTCTAAACAAGGAATTTTGTATTTTGTTTTTCTCATTTTTGAGTCTCTGGGTGTCTCTTCTTATTATCTGAAGACTTTATTCATCAAAAAAAGAATAAGATTGAGCTTAAAATTTGCCTGGAAGGGGTTTTGCATGTCTTCTCAACCCATGCTATTGTCCCCTAAAAAACATCACAAACCCCTTGTGCGGAATTAAAGAACTAGGCGGGGTGGGTTTGAAAGTCCTTACAGAGTCTGTAATTGACCACTGTAGAGTGTGGTTTTGAACTGCACTTACGTGGATTTTTTTTTTACTGTAAATGATATTCCTTATGATTTTTGAAAAAATTTTAAATGTTTATTTTTGAGAGACAGAGCGAGAGCATGTGTGCAAGTGGGGGAGGGTCAGAAAGCAAGAAAATGAAGCAGGCTCCAGGCTCTGAGCTCTCAGCACAGAGCCCATCGAGGGGCTCTAACCCACAAACCACGAGATCATGACCTGAGCTGAAGTCGGACACTCAGCCGACTGAGCCACCCAGGCGCCTTCTTACAATTTTCTTAATAACATTTTCTTTCTTCTAGTTTACTTGACTGTAAGAATATACTGTGTAATACATGGAACATACCAACTATGTGTTCATCTCTGTTTTGGTGATCAGTAAGGCTTCCTGTCAATAACAGGCTATTAGTAGTTAAGTTTTTGGGGTGTCAAAAGTTCTAAAGGAAGTTTTGACTGTGCAGGGGGTCAGCAGTGCCCCTAACCCCCCATTAATTGTTGAAGGATCAACCCCATATACCTTTAGAATACATCTTGCTAATTCACACTTGTAAAATACTGAAACAGTATTGTATTTTTATTTTCCATTATGAAAACTGAAAATACTTCTACAGTAACTGAGTTCTTAGTGACTGCTCTGTGAGTATTTCTTAAAACTGGTGTGGTAACCTTAACCTATGGTAGATTCTAAGATTTTTCTTTTTTTATTAATGTTTATTTTTGAGAGAGAAAACAAGCGGGAGAGGTGCAGAGAGATTGAGGGCTAGAGGATTCTGAGCTGTCAGCACAAACCCCTCTGTGGGGCTTGAACCCACAGACCACGAGGCCATGACCTGAAGTCGGACGCTCAACTGACGGAGTCACCCAGGCACCCCTCGAAAGTCTTTATTCCTGGTTATACAAGCCAAATGTATTGCCAGGGTCCTGTGCTTTGCTTTGAAATATTTAGATGTGACTCATCTTTGCTTTCTTTCAAGGATGAAGTGTGTGTACCTCAGTACATCCTACTCTCCCTCTCAAAAATGTAGGCACAAAAACACATCGTGAAGTTATTGCTAGATAGGCGGTTAGAGTGGCCAGTGTAAACTTACTTGTTGCTTAAGGCCTTTTCTGTTCTCTCTCTGTGTGGAAGCGGAGGGCGGGGCAGGTGGGGGTTCTGGGAGAAGCAGCTTCCCTTTACTTGTCCTGCCAAATTCAGTATTAAAAAAAAAAAAAAGTGCCCCACCCTCTTTTCATCTCTCAGCACAGTGGGGCCTGGATTGGCAGGAGGTTTTGGCACCATTGAGAGTTTTAATAAGCAAGTTATTTTCATAGATGTAGTTTTAGATTTCCTACCTTAAGGAAACTCAGACTGACACCAAATTAATTTCTTAAAAAGTCGTGCAGCTAGGACACGTCTTGCCAACAGTTTTGGGTAAAAAAACAAAAACAAAAAACCCTGAAGATAAGATGGTAAGCATTTAGGGAGTGGATTTGGTTGTGGAATCGTCCACTTTTTGGTGTTGGAGTGACTGTATTCCTAATTCTTCACTGTACCGGGTGGGAGTGGGGAACAAGTTTTGCAAGACAGGGGAAAGGAAGGCTGCCTGTAAAAATTCTGTGGAATCCTGTAGGACCTGGGGCTTCATAAAAGTTAACAAATAAAAGGGAACGGAGCATTGGGCATGCGGAAGCCCCCTGCATGACCATCTCTGGCTGTATCCTATTCTGAAATAGGCCAGGGGACACAAAAGCCATAGTTGGGCTGTAAATTTCACGTGTCCTGCCTTTGCCTACATGATAGAGCCACATAACATACTGGGTCTAGAGGACCTTGGTTGAAGGATCTGTCCACTCACACACGCACATTCCTAGTCTGGCGCTTTCCAGGTAGGTTTCTCTTTGTTGGCCCATCCCAGACATCCTTGGCTTCAAGACTGTTACCTTTACCTCCATCAGAACTGATCAATTCGTCCCCTCCTAAATGGTCATCCTAGGGCTAACGCTGAGATTAGGGAAATACAAGAAAAAACGACTGTCCCGAGAACATGGGTATTATTTATTCCCTCTTTCCTAACAAGGCAGTGTTTCCTTCCTTGCTTCTCCCTCCTGTTCCCTCCCCCCCCCATCTTCCTTTCTATTCTTTCTCTCCCCCCTGACTCCCCACACTTTCTCTCGTTCTTCTGTTTTGTTTTTGGCCAGGTTGTTCTTTAGGCAGACCTCCCAGTTTACACGAGAGTGGACTGGAAATGTATTGCTCTCTTTTCCTTTTGAGGGTTCCAGTTTCTTCTCTTAGAACAATAGTACTTCTCTGTTGTAACTAGAGCCAGGCAGGGAGCTGAGTGGCTTCTTGCTGAGAGTGGCTGGCCAGGCAGCTGCCTGGGCTGGTGGGTAAGCAGCAGGCCCTTCCCAGGTGACCTTGGGAAGCGATAGCTTTGTAAATCCCATCTATCAGGGTCCAAGAATTGAATCCTAAGCCTCGATTTGAACTGCTCTCTCTCGTGCTTTGCCCGAGCATTGCGCTGAGCTCTGGGCCCGGAAGAAATGATTTATGTGTGTCCCTCCTCAGAGGTGGAGATAGTGGAAATAAAACAAAGGTTGTATTCACACCTGGACTCTGAGTTAAACATGAGGAAGTGACTAACCGGTTCTGGGTATGCTGTTTAAATTGGACTGTAGAACGTCTTGGTGCAGAAGTCACCAGCTATTTTCGTTTCCACGTGGGGCTCCATGATCAGGGGCAGAATGACAAGATTAATAGAAGTTAATAATAGAAGTCCTTCTCCCTTCCTGGGTGGTGGGGCCTCTCTCTTGGGTGTTGGATCCACTTACATTCAGAGTGGAATCACATGGCTCTGGGTTCAAATGGCAATCCTGCTAACGCACAGCACATTTTAGCTAAATTGCCTAATCTTCGTTTTCTGGTTGTAAACCCGGAATAATTAACACATTTACTTTGTACGGCTGTCATGATAAATGAGATAGTGCTTATAAAGGGCTTATGTGCAGCATGGGAAGTCCTGAATTTCTGAGGAATTACGTGGTAAATAATGGCTTTTGGTCTTAGAGGGCAGAGACACTGGGGTAAGACAGCATCCACATCTGTCCTTTCTCGCACTCTTGGATTTCGTTTAACTATAAACAGGAAGAGGATATTGTTTTGGCTAATATGGGCATGCAGTGCTGACACTTACTAAGAGGCCGAGTAAATTAAGGATGAAAATGTTAATTTGATTCTCAGACTGACAAGTTTGCGCGAAGTCCCATCAGAACGTGGCCCAGGTCGTTGGGCTGAGATGGAGGAACGCTCCTTTCCAGCCTGGCTGAGGTGTGCCATCTGATGTTGGGTGGTTTGCATTTCTGTATTGCTTTTTATCAGTCGCAGAAGAGCCTCCTGTGTTAAAACCTAAGTTATGTCATATAATTCTAGTTGGGGTAAAGTTTTGGCTTATATGGCAGTCTCTTCGAAAACCAGGAAGGTTCCTTCAGCTCCTAGTTAAACCTGTGAGTCCCTATGTTTTGCAGATCCTTGAGGCTTGAAGACTTTCGTAGAAGACAGCTTGTCAAGAGCACCCCTCTGTCTTCCTTCTGCCATGCCTCAGCCCCCGCCCCCATTATGACTTTTTAAGTTCTGTGAAATTGTCCATTCTTCTTTCTTTTGGGTAAGTCGTATCCTCAGTACGACACGTTTTGACATCTGCTTCCCATTCTCCCCTTTCTCTCATCCTCAGGTAGCCCCTCCCCCCTTATAATATTGTTTGTGCAATTTAGTGCTTCTTTGCATTGTACTCTCTACATAAATCAAGGTAAATGAGTCCGAATCACTAACTTCAGACTAATTTGTGACCCGTGTTCCCCGACAGTATTGGAACGGAGAGCCAGTGGCCCACATACTTTGATATTGTGAATAATATTTGAGGACATGAGAAGGTCAAACATTATTTATTATTTCTCTGAGTTTGCTTGATGGCAATCACAGCTCTGGAGAAGTCAATCAAATCTCTTGATAATTCTGTTTAGGCGGTATATAATTAGGCGTTTAAAATTAGTTAAGTGTCTGTTTTGCTATGCATTTCACATTCTCTTTGGGAAAGCATGTTTACCAGACGACTTTGGGGACATCTTTTACTTCAGCTCTTTCTTTTCCCCTGAGCTGAGAATTTGAAAATGAGGGAATTCTTTTCTACTTGTATTACCTGTTTGTCAGCAATTTACTGGAGTTGTTTTTATTTAACACAGAACTAGTGCCAGGAGGTGTAAGCACAAACATGTTTTTATAAAGAGAACAAAAAAGAAACCACAAGAGTGGCGGCATTGTTGGGAATCTGCATTTTTAGGTGGGTGAGCATTTAAAAAATAGATCTAGGCACAAAGTCCTTTTGCTTTTGTTGTTGTTTTTTTTGTTTTTCTTTTTTCCTGGCATCTGCGTGTCCTGAAAACACCATGGCCTTTCCCTTCCAAGGACCCAAACTTTGCAATCATCACGGCAGAATTGCCATGGGTAGATTAAAAAGAGGATACCGAGCAAATAAACACAGCAAGCTGGCATTTCCAAGGAGACAAATTTATTTGAAATCAAAGCGTAGACCGCACAGGATGAAGTGTAGAAACGTCAGGGTAGTTTTGGAGGTCCATACAACAGGTTTCCCCTCAGCCTTCCATTTTGGATCCTTTGTTAAAGAATGACCTAACGCAGCACCAACATTTTTTTTTATGTTTGTTTTCCACCCTACCCCCCACCCCCTGTTGCACAGATTGTCCTTTCAAGAAAACAAAAAATCTTATATTTAATTGTACTGTGGTAAGGCCTTTTTTTTTTTTTTTTTTTTTTTAATTAGCCTCAAAGTAGAGGAGCACCCTGACCTGGGATTCTGGGTACTGGCTACCACGTTCATGGTTGGCAATTCACGGGGTTGGACTTGAAACCAGGTGTATAGAGAGTTTGAGCCATTATGCTGATGGCACTTTGTTTATAGCTTTCAGCATCATCTGTGCTTTTTTTTTTTTTTCCAATATAAGATCTAGTTGAAACCGACACCTGGGATGTGAGCAGCAAAGGTTCCATTGGTTAAGTACTTGATGAAGCTTGGGAGCAGATCTTCAAAATGGTATTCTTTCCAAACTGCTGGGTGAGAGTGAGCTTTTGGAAGGTGGGGACCGTCTTCCTTTAGAATTAGCCGCTCTTCTAGTGATAGTTGAAAGAATCAGTAGTCATTGTTAATTTAATAAATTTTTGCTGGTGGGAGGTTGCACGGTGGCCCTCCATCGCCTGTTACTGTGCTGCAGGCTGCTCTGATGTGACCTGGGGGTTGTTATCGCACGGGTGTGCGTGGCTTGGGTGACGAGTAGTGGCTTCAAGTCCGCCTTTGCTTTCCTTGTCAGGCGCTGGACTCTGTCGGCATCAGCCTAGGAAAGGGGGAGACTTTACAAAATGTTGCATAGAGGGTCTTGTGCCCACAAAGCCCAGGAGGTGACCCCCATCCCCTGAGAGGGGAGCTCGCCTAGTTCACACGTGGGTGGGGAGGGCTGAGGCCTGGGAGGAGGTGCGGAGCCATACCGGGATGCCCGTGTGCTGGGCTTTTGAGTACACACTGGTGCAAGTGCAAGACTCTACAGTGAGTCATTGCTTCTTGGAGCCCTGTTTCCCCTTTGGATGAAATTCCCTAACTGTGTTACAGTTTCCCCCCAGTGTTTACTCCATATCGGCCTCTATAAGATCTGTTGTTTGTATTTAGAAGGTTCCTAGCTGTGCATTTCAGCAGGATTCATTTGTATCTGTTGACCTAGATTTTAAGATTTCCCTGGCTGGGAAGGTCCACCTTGTCAGCCGAGGGAAGATTTGGGCCTCCGCTCTGGATTCTGACTTTATATGCACACATGTGGGGTCTGGCAGTGACCCACCCAGCAAGAAGAGACTGGTCCTGCACTTCTTCCATCCTCGTGTGTCCCTGCCCGCCGGACATTAGGCATCGTGTTGACTGACATCAAGTACCAGTAATTCCCTCATTTTTTAAAACTAACAATTTCTTTATATTACCTAATTCTTTAAAAAGGTCAATCATTTTCCATTGGAAAAAACTACATTTATTACCATAATAAACAATCACTTGGCAAAAGTCAAAGATGACAGTAAGAATAAATACAAGGGGGGCAGCTGGGTGGCTCAGTCGGTGGATTGTCCAACTCTTGATTTTGGCTCCAGCCATGATCCCAGGGTCGTGGGATCAAGCCCCAAATCGGGCTTGGCACTGGGCGTGGAGCCTGCTTGAGATTCTTTTTCCCCCTCTTCCTCTCTCCATCTTCCCCACTCATGTGTGCTGTCTCTCTCTCTCTCTCTCTCTCTCTCTCTCTCTCTCTCTCTCTAAGTTTAAAAAAAAATAATAAATACAAGACCCTCAGTGAGATTATGAGGGAGCCCCAAAAAGAGGGAAGATGATGGGGTCTTCCTCACTCCTTGTGTGTTTTGTAACGCTGTCAGTGGTATGAGACTGTCCAGGGTCTCTACCAGGGCTCTCGTAAGTGGTTGTCTATGAGAATCATTTGAGCGTTTTAAAATAACATGGCTTCCTGGAGCCAAAGTTCCAGTTGATTCAGAACGCGGACCTGAGATCTGTATTTTTTAAGTTCCCTCAGTGATTGAACAGTTCATTTTTATCTGACACTAGCGAAAAGTAGGGATTTTCTTAAAATAGGGTCCCACTGTTTTGTAGCGGCCCGTGTGCTCCATGGCTCTCTCCAGCCATGGAGGACTAGGCGTTTCATTCAACATTGATGTTTCCTTTTATTCCTAAAGCTAATTTTTTTTCTGCCCCAGTTTTGGCGAAATTATGTATCACTTGTGATAATTCATTTTAAAAATTCCTGAGCTGTGTGGCGCACTTTCATGAAAATTCATTTAGATAAAATTAGATATTATTGTTTAATGAGGTGGCATTTCAATTTAGACCTTGCATCAGGCTTATACCAAGAGTTTTTTATGGAAGAGTTAGGTTCATTTGAGTAATAAAGGCTGAATCATGGGGGCTTTAATTCTTAATCGCTGTGAGGATTGTTATCCGTGGGATGTGAGCTGTCTTAGTGGTATTCAATCAAGTGTCCACTTAGCCATGACTGGAAGTAATTGCTCCCAAGTGGGCCGCACGGTGACCTGTTAATACTCGCTTTGACCCTGTGACCTTGTCTGCCCCATTGTTTAGGATTTTATAGCAGGCGAGTCTGCATTTCTGTGGGGTCAAGTAGATATCTTGAGGTCAAACATTTTCTGATTACTGCCTCGTCCACACTGTAAGTCGGCCAGAAGCTGTTGCATTGCTAATAGTCATTGCTTTGTAGTGGAACATGAACAGTTTGAAAATTGTCTTCCCAGCCTGCATGTAAACAGTTTAATATTTTACGGAAAGAAGTTCATCTTGTAAATTAGGTATGAATAATACATTTGTAATTACTCCTTGTGTCTTTAAACACTTGTGTCTTAATTGGCTTGCTTTTTTTTTTTTTTAAATGTATTTGCATTTGCCAGCAAGTTAAAATTAACTCCAATGGAAACCCAGCAAAGTCAGGACAGAGCATACCAGCCCTCGGGTCCTGCTGAGACTGAACACGGAGGGAGGTTGCTGTTTTTTTCTTTTAAAGTTTTTATTTATTTATTTATTCATTTAAGTAATCCCTACACCCAACGTGGGGCTCTCGAACTCACCACCCTGAGATCGAGGCTCACAGGCTTTTTTGACCGAGCCAGCCAGGCACCTCCAAACTGGGTGAAGGCTTCAATGCACGTGGGAGGTACAGTCATTCTCTCTCTTAAACGTGTGTTTCTATTGGGATGGTAAGTTGATCATTTCCTGTTTTTGTTTTTGTTTTTTTGGTATTTTTTTACGTTTTCTCATTTCATGTCACCATGTCGTTTTGTGTTGCCATATGTTTATCAGTAACTTAACATTTTTTTCCCCCAAGAGTTACATGAACACACGCCTCTCCATCTTTGAGTTGTTAAGTAACCCACGGTGGCTATGGCTTCATGGGTGCCCCATGAGGCTGGCCGTGTTCTCTCCCGAGTTAGCAGAATCCGTAAGTGAGAGTAAAGGGGAGGAATTGGTCTAGAAAGATGATCTAGACCAAGTTAGATTCACAGTGCTGTCGCATCTGAGTCTCGTGAGGGCCCGCCATCGGTGACTATACCCATGCCCTATCCCTTTATTGCGTTCTAGAACGAGTCACGCCATAGCTTTGCCAGCAGTGCTCATGTGGAAAAGCACAGTTGGGAAAAACACAAAAACAAAGGAAAGCACACAGAAGTTGACACGAAGTGCATTTCATATGGCCCCTCAGGTCACTCTGGGTGTCACCCCCAAAGAAAGTGTTCTTAGGAAGAAAAATTCGGTGACACTTGCTACTGTTTTGAATATTACTCAAACTAATGATATCTTGGCTGCTTATGGTTAATCTAAGGTTAAAATAGTTACATAGGGTTTGGCTTAAGAGAGAAAACTGTCTTGGCTAAAACTTAAGGGCTCTTGTGGATCTTAAAGGTAGGTAAATGCAGTGATCTGTGCTATTGTGTTTAAACTTTATTTTTTGGGTTGTTTTGTTGTTGTTGTTTGTGAATTAAAGGTAGTATCCTTATACACCAGATAGATAGCGTGGGTCATTTGTCATGAAATTTGTACCCTCCTTGAAATACTACGAAAAAATTCATTTTGCCAGTGTGAAAAGGGTGAGTGAAATCCTAAAGAGAGTGCACGTGCACATACCTGTGCAAATGTACAGAGAGTTCCCAAACTGTGTGCTGAGGTACCCTGGGCTGCAAACTCAGGCTGCTGGAGGGAAATCCCGTGGGATGTGACCTTTGTTGGGCACTGTGCAAACTACTAAGTTCTTCACAGTATTATTGCTAGATTGGGCTCTATTCCTCTCCATAGAGTTCTGTTTTTACGTAGCTGGTTTTGGGCAGGTCCCATGATAAAAAGCATGTGTGCCATGTGAAGCATCAACATGGAACAGACAGGAGGGTGGCATGTCCGATCTGATGTCAGAGTTTGAGAAGTTGTGCTGCAGGCGACAGGCTCCTGTGTCCTATTTGTAACTATTGAGTTAAGAATGAAATAAAAGCACTTTTTCCTTTAAACTTGTTTTCCCTCCAAATAACTACTCGGTTGTTAAGGCTGATAAAAGTTGTTTGCAGCTAACTACTTAATAGATAAAATTGTCGTTTCTCTGGCTTGCAGAGGGTTGGGGGGAGCGGGGTAGGAGTACCATGAAAAAATTACTATAAACTGAAAGGGTTTGTAAACTTCTAGCCTATGTGCAGGAAATCTATCTGTATTAAAAAAGAAAAGGTGGTCCTGGTAGGCAGTTTGGAAAATGTGAATAAGCTAAATGGAGAAAATACAGACTTCCCTCGATGCTGTTACCCAGAGAGAGAGGGATTCTTAAAAACGTGGTGAAAAAAAATTGGTTTTGTCTTATAAGTAGCAGAACCCAGAATGAGCTAGTTTAAGAAAAAAAAAAAAGAGGGGCACCTGGATGGCTCAGTCAGTTAAGCTTCCACCTCTTGATTTCGGCTCAGGTCACGATCTCACAGTCATGGCATCGAGCACTACATTGGGCTCTGCGCTGGTGACACAGAGGCTGCTTGGGATTTTCTCTTTCCCTCTCTGTCTGCCCCTTCCTGGCCTACGTGTACGCACATGTTCTCTCTCTCCTTCTGTTAATAAATTATCATTTAGAAAAGCATTTAAGAATAAAGAGGTGTCCCATGGCACCCAAATGCAGAAAGGAATGAGAAGTGACATCTAGAGCACTTGTCCACTGTAATTCCCCTAGTCTTTTTTTTTTCTTTCTGTAGAAATTAAATTTTTCAATGAAACTTGGTTTTGGTGGGAAATAGAATCCCATTTGGAATATTCTCCTGAGTTCCTCTCTCACATCCACGCCATCTGTAGTCCCCATACGTGAGCTTCTCTTGGTCTCTTCTCTGTCTTGTTCACGCTGTGTGTTGCCATGGTAGAGATACCCGTGGTCCCTATTCTCTGCCCTCCTTACCATGGACTGGCTCTAGTCTTCATCAGTCCAGGCGGAAGATGCAGGATGCTGGTCATGCTCCGTGTTAGACGTCTTCTTTCCCTGGAAAGGAGGGAGGAGGGACATGGACAGCAGTGGAAGCATGCCACTGAGGGCAGCATAGCTCTTGGTGTTGTGCGGCACCCATTCTCAACTTACTGCTTCTGTGACAGCGTCTCTCTACTCCTTCCCTCCTTCCTTCCCCTCCTCCTTCTCTTAAACAACAGAAATACATTGTCTTGCAGTACCGGAGACCAGAAATCCCAGATCGGGATGCTGGCAGGGTTCTGAGGCTGTGAGGGAGAATCTGCCTGATGTCTCCTCCTGTAGCTTCCGGTCGTTTGCCGGCGGTCATTGGCGTTCCTTGGCTTATAAAAGCATCCCCCTGATCTCTGCCTTTATGTCTGTGTGGTGTTCTCCTTGTGTGCATGCCCGTATCCAAATTTCCTCTTTTTATAAGGATCCCAGGCCTATTGGATTAGGGGTCCACCCTCCTCCAGGATGACCTTATCTTAACTAATCACATCTTCAATGACCCTGTTTCCAATGAAGGTTGCATTCTGACCCACCTTCTTTTTCTGCGCAGCTCATGTAGTTGAATTTAGGAAAATTAAATGTGCAAATGCTGTGGCTCCTAGAATAATGTGGAACAGAATGCAAAACCCACGGGGATTCGAAAGGAACGCCAAGGGGAAGAGATAGGCTGTTGTCTCTCTTCACTTACTGTAGGTCCCTTCCTGCAAGCGACTATCACATCTTCCTTTGTGCTAATGTCAGACACGTGTACAGTAGATGGGCGCAAAGTCACAGGTCACCTTTCTTTCTTTTCCTATGACATCAGTGCTTGGCGTTTTGATGACTATATGCCAGCATATGGGATGATTGACAGGGGATGGCAGTGGCTCAGAACCATCCTGGGCCATGGTAGCCATCTTAAAGCTCCTGAATGCGACCTGCTATATGTGAGGTTCTAATATAAATTGCATCTGACTCTCACTTCCAATATGGATGGTGGGCAGTGCCTTTTCCACACTGAGGACGGGGACACTGAGGATCAGGAAATCGCTGCTCTTGCGTGGCGTCCCATAGCTAATTCAGGATTGAAACTCAAGCCGTTCTGAATCCAGAGCCTGTTTTCTTTCTGTCTCTTCGTCTCTGACTTATTAAGTACCCCAATTTCCTAGCCTCTCTTGGAAAACATCATCACAGGAAAAGCAGTCTGGTGGTATTTCCTGTCTTTTGGGTCTGTCTGTCTCTCTTTAAACAGAGTAGAGTTTACCCTGAGAAATAGGAATATTCTGAGAAGAGAAGTTTCTCTAGAGTGGATGTGCCAACATGGACAGACGCGCTTAGGGACCCTTGCCTCTGTCATTGGACAGCTGCCTGTGGGGAGCTCATTGTTTCTGGAGCCAGTGTCTCCGGGAATTCCTGCCAGGCACAAGGGTTTGCTTGCAATTGCTGGTGCGTGGTGTTGGGGATGTTTGTGGGTGGCTGTTTTTTATTTTGGTTTTGTTATCTGCCCTTTGTAGTAGTAACTCTGGCATCCGTTTCTTGCTGCTCAGATGTTCTATGGTTTTCAAGCAAAGAGACTTGAAAACGTACCAAGTCAGAGGGCTGTATAAAAAGGGGTGTCTCAGAGCCAAGGCCGAGCTTTTGTGGGCCATTGGTGATATGTTCCCATGTCCCCTGGGCCCTTGTGTATGCAGTTCCCTCCGCCTGGAAGGGGGGATCCACACTTTGAAGTTGACAAGAGGAAGCAGGCAAGTGAAATGCGTCAGTTGGGATGGTCGGCCCTCACCACGTGGTCGCTGGGGGACACAGGTTAGTTTCATATGGCCAGATCACTCCTTGTGTCTTCCGAAGAAATGAGAAAACTTAAATAAAAAATGTTTAGTCTTGGTTAGTAAATGTTGGAAACAAAATAAGAGTGTGGTCTACCTAATCTGCCCAAAGCAGAACACAGTTTTAGATGGCACTGGGCTCTCAGGTCACCGATATGCAGTTTTAAAGGCCTCTTAACAGAGTCCCCGGCCCTCAACCGCCTTCTTTTCATTTCACATTACGGTTTCAGGGATGTACCCTGTCTGTCCCCTTCGTTGTAAATGAGGGGTCTTCTGCTGCTGCTGTCCTTCCAGTGTCCCAACGTAGCATTTATTTTCCTGGATTTTAATAATCCTTGTGCTTCTTGGTCTTTCTGTCTTGGTCCCCCCCTGGAGTCTGGCCTCTTCCCCCATTATGTCTCTGGTGTTGGCACGCAGTGGATACACACGGAGTGATTGCTGAGGGGGCCTTGGTGCAAGTCGGGGTACGGGGCAGGGGTGGGGGGAGACGGGCCTCCTCCCTCACCAGGCATGTTTCTCTTTCTTTTCTCATTTGCGTGCGTTCAGTTCCGTGTGGGTGGCAGAGTCAGGTCATTTCTTTGCTCTCAGATGGCAACTGTCATTGTTGATTATGCCTTGTGACTTTACCTGAGTGGCTTTAGAGAAAAAAAATAATAAATGTCATAGAAATTTCAGTTGACTTGTCAGTGCCAACCTGTTTTGGTTCCTAGAGGCTAAGTGGAGACACAAGACCGACAGGTTTCTGATACACACTGTTCTCAGCATTTTGGGGATGCCTGACTTACTCATTCCTTTCCAGAACGTTTTAGATTTGAAGCCGTTTTCTTGAGGGCAGTCCCACACTGACATTTTTAGGCCAACTGGAATAGCATTTCGTTGGCTGTTTGGGGGAGATGTGGGGGAAAGGCCCCCTTCTATCCTTGTAAAGATGTCCTCAAATCTAACCTGAGTGACAGACGGGGACTATGTCTGATGAGCCGCCAAGAGGTTTGCATCTGATATAATCCTGCAAGGACTCCTGTGGACTTACATAAGATGGGCTTTCCCTCCTGTTTGGAATGAGAACATTTAAAGGGGTCAGCCAGTTTCATGCTGGGAAGTCACTCTGCACATATGCTAAGAAAATGGATATATGTTTTTGAAAGATTTGAGCTCTTTTCCATCATGGAAAAGGAATGTAAAATGATCTATTTTTCAAAAAGGTGTAGAAATTGATGAGGCAAACAGAAGTCTATGAGTGGTTCATTTATGGGTTAGCAGAGAACATGTTCTGTGTTTCAGACACTCGTAATAAGATGAAGAAATGTCCCAAGAAAATTGCAGGGATGTATGAAGTTAATATGGAATGGTGTGGTGGGGGGGAGGGGGGAGCATGCTCACATGCTTTCTTTCCTTCCTTCTTCCCGTCTGTGTGTGTGTGTGCATTGTTTTGTTTTTTTTGCTTTGTTCTGTACTTGGTTGTAGGTGTTTATCTAATTTTAATGTTAAATCAAAAGACTGTGTGGTCACCTACCTGGCTCTTAGTTGGAAAACTATGCCCTAGGAATGTTGTGCCATGTGTTTGTTGCATTTAACTTGGGCTCCTTTGAGAAGGATACTGTATTCGGCAGGGCCTGGCCACTGCATTGGTGGGAAAGTATTTTGGCCGCTGGAGAGAAGGAACAAAGCATTTGCTTTTATCCTGGTGAAGCTGGTCAGCGCCCTTACAGAGACTCAGCAGGAGATGCACAAGTTGTCAGGGAAAGCACCGCTCGACAGTATCATCTGGGTTTACATGCCACCGAGGAACTCTTGCCTCGATTCTTGGAGGCATCCTGAAGACTGATTCTTTCATGTTTTACGCCAAAGAATAGAATTAAAGTTACCCCACATTAGGTAAATCTAGGGGTCACGTGCCTGAAACCGGAGAAGGGGTGCGAACGTGATGATGGCTAACCCAGGGCGAAGGGGTGAATGAGTAGAGACGGGGTCCTGTAAAAAGGCCCATGACTTTTCAAGAGAATTCTGACTTCAGTTATCAGAAAGTTAGGAGGCTCTGTGCCTCGGCGTCAGACTTGGATTTATAGCGTCTGGACACTTGATCTGCATAGAGAGAATGAGACCTGGACTGTGATATCTGAGCTGCAGGGCTTTTGTAATGCCGTTCTGTAGATGGTCTCTTGAAGAGCAACTCTTACCTCCTTTTTGTCTCCCCAGCCTCTGCAGAGCTCCCATATCTCTGGTCCCTCACTCTTTTATCCCCTGTTTTCTTGCTCCCTTCATAAGTGCAGATACCCGGCCAGTTCTTTCCCCTCATGATTTCCCCCACACTTTGCATAGAGCCCCCACACTTACTAAAACATTAAAACATTAAAAGCATTAAAAATAATAAAGTAACCATTTTGGAAGTTTGAAAAAAGAGCAGGCAGGATCACACGTGTGGAATTTTTATGGGCCAGCCCTGGAAGTCATGTTCAGTAAGGAAGAGACCAGAGCCAAAGAGTCATCTATGCCCTGACGATCTCTTACGGAACTAGACGATAACTGCTGGGAGCACAAGGGTAGTGTTTTCTCTATATTCTTATCTTTCATGACGTTTCTAAGCAAATGACCAAAGTGGGAAGGGTTTTGGTTGACTGACCTTGAGCTGGAGTTTTCCCATCTGCAGAAGAATGGTGTTTGCCTCCCAAGGGTAGAAATTTGGAGGCAGGGAATCTTCCTGCTGCCCATGATCTGATGAGATCATCTGGTCCAGCTGGCTGGGTTAATTATGTTTCTTCGAGTCCTTTGGAGATCCATGTACTTAGATAACATGCAAAAACAAAACAAACAGCAAAAACCACTGTACACTCTCCAGCAAGATTCCCTCTGATTTGCCCAAGTAAGTATCCATGAGGAGAGTACGTTGAGAGTTTTTCACTGGGGAGGGTTTATGATTCTAATGCGACTTCATCATTTCTTAAATAGCTAGGTACTGAGTGGGTTTGAAACTTGGAGGTCCCATCCAGAGCACCGAGTGGCTTTCTAGGGGACAGCCAGTACTGTCCTTCATATCCAGGGGAATAGCACAGAGTGAGGAGGAAACAGTCATTCGGTGCAGCTAATAGCAGCTCCAAGCGCTGCCTGCCAATTTCTTTTTATCTGGGTGGTAACCCACTGAGGTTGGTTTCCCATTTTACAGTTGTGGTGACTGAGGCCTAGAGAGCTTAAGTAGCTCGTTCAAGATCATGGGACTGACTCAGCGGAAGAGCTGGAATGTAAACCAGGCAGCCTAGGGCAAGTGTACTCTGCAAAAGAGAACACCTTGTCTTCTAACAGGAGCAACATTTGACTTAAGGGAAAGGCAGAGCCATGCCATCATCCACTCGCACAGAACGCTGGCCGTTGTCTGGGAATGATTGGACGAAAAGTCTTGATTTGATTGGAGCCATTGTTCCAGTGGTAGTAAAATAAACACCATTTCGCTGACAATTATTATAATAGACATTTCTCTGACAGTTAATAAAGTGGTATAGATACTACTTGATAATATAATCCCGTTTGCCAATTTGACTGCTAAACCCAAGAAACCCCTGGGCAGTGGTAGACAAATGCGTTCTTGCATTGTTACTTATTTAACTCATGTCACACATGACTAGACAGCATTTTCATCATTGAAAGTGTTTGGTTATTGCCCTCTCTCTGATGCCGTGAGCCTATATGGGCTTAGACTTGTAGATGTGTTGTGATTGTCATCTGTATTTTGCCCTGCCATGTCTCAAGTGTGTGTGTGTGTATATATATATATATATATATATATATATATATATATATATATATATATTGGTAGACCACCTTCAGGGTAGGCTAATATTTTTAGTCAAAGTAAAAGATAGTATTTTAATCCTCCTTTCTGACTACTTAAAGGTCTCTGTTTAAAAATGGGTTATTTTCTCACTACCAACTAGCATGGCTGACCTCATTTCCAAATTGGGAAGCCATGTTTTTCTCATACTAACAATGCAGCTATTTCAGATCCACAGAGGGTGAAACAGAAAGCACACAGTGGCTTCGACAGGTGACACAGTTGGCACTGGGTAGGTACTTCACAAATGCTTGTTAAGACACTAAAAGAACCGATAAACGCATGAAGTGATCATGTATCTTCTTCTGGTTGATTTTTTCATTTGTCAAGAAAATACCCAAGATAATACATTTCAGGAGTGAGATTAGGACGCACGGTATGAGGTCATTTTGATGTCGATATAATTTCAAACAAAAGTTTCGGGAACTATACAAGGAATCTCCATATGGCCATAGGCTAGATTCACCAGTGTGTAACTTGGCTCCATTAGTTTATCCTTCCTTTCCTCGCTCCCTCTCTCCTTTTCTGTCTCTCAGATACATGCTCTCTCTCACACTCACACAATGTGTATGTTTGCATATCGTCTTCCTTAATCGTCTGAGAGCCAAGTTGGAGACCTCAAACACCTCTACCAGAAAATACTTGGGTGAGTATCTATTTCTAACAAGGCTGTTCTCTTACACAGCTACACAGTGCACCCGTCGCCTCAGGAGGTTGAACATTGGTACAAGGCTGTCATCTCGTCTGTCAGCGTGGCAGCAAAGTCTTTTATGGCCATTATTTTCCCCAGCTCAGGATCTGCATTGCATTTAGTCGTCATGTCTGTTTTATAAGTTTGTATTTAATGAACATTTGATGAAACAGAATCTATGATGGCGTTTCAAACGAACGACACTGGCTGTCTTTCTAATCCATTCTCCCAGCTGCAGACAAAACAATTGTTGAGTCTCAGAGACACAGAGTATCCTGACCCCTTGTTCCTTCCTTAAAAAAGAGGAGAACTGTTTTCTTTTGTTGTTGTTTTTGTTTTCCTGGCAACGTTCCTTGATAAGTCCCAGGGTCTCACTACCCTAGCAGCAGAAATATTTTCCTGAGGTTGAATCAACAGAGGTGAGCTTGACGGTGCTTAGATGAAGGGCTGTTCTCTTAACAGTGTTTGGTCCTGGACTCACCGTTTTTCTCTTCTGTGGCCTCACGGTGTAGAAGCTGCTTTTTCTGCTCTGCTCCCGTCTCCTCTCCTCCCTATACTTCTTTAATTTCACAATGGAAGTTTGCAGTAATGTTAGATTGGCTCCGGCAAAGGCATTTTGATGACCCTTGTCTCGGATCATTATAGTAACTAATAAAAGCTTGGAAATGACCGTTACTCTGCATGTGTGATCCCAATGACTTGTGGCGAGCTCAGCTGTATACATATGCGGGTTTTTTTTTTTATTGGCCGTGTAAATTTTGATCAAAGAGAAATGCATATACCATTTAGTTGAATGTTTCTTGTAAATTTAATCATGTCTGAGTGTAAAACAAGCAGAAATAAAATGGCGGTGGAAATGGGAGTCTGGCGTTTGGAAAGAATGGACGTGTTGGGCCGTGTGGGTGCTTTCCACACTCACGTGCCATGATAGCCGAAGGTAGGGGATGGGTGGCAAGGGCACTAACGCCGTGGCTGTATATTCAGCCCCAAGGCTGGACCACAGGCCTGATGCACAAGAGGCCTAGAGTCAGCAGCTTGTTCTGAAGGCCATGGTGCTCAGTCCTCATACTCACAAACAGAGCTTTTTGAGTTGGAAGAAAACTTAAACGTAAGTAGCGTGGTTATCTCGATGCTGTTGAATTAAAATTTTGACTTCTAGGGAAAAAAACCAGTAAGTTTTACATTGTCTCTTGAAGTTGTCTGCTGTGGATCTGATTAATTTTTATCCAGTTACCATTTTGCATGCTTCACGTTTGTCTTTCTGGTCTTTGGGCTGGGCGTCTGTTTAGCAAGTGGAACGGAGCCTTGAAGGAAGGGTGAAAGAGGGCTGCCTGTATTAGCCCCTTTCTGGGAGCAGAGAAAGTGAAGTGGATTTAGGGGCTGTGATTGCATCCCAGGCGGGAGAGTTGAGCCACTTGCCTGGGTGACCCTCCTCTCCTTCGCCACCGTGTGCGGGACATAGAGCCGTGGTGTCTCTGCCATGTCGTTGCTGAATGTAGACACGTCTGTTTCTCTTTCTTGTTTCTGAGAGGCAAAGACAACACATCCTGGCTCACAGGAAAGACCATCTTCTCAGAAGGTCCACTTCTCTGGAGTCGTTCATATCTTCAGTCATTCATTCAACAGATAGTTACTGAGTGCCTGTTCTAGAAATACAGAGTACTTCACTGGACAGAACTAATGCTAACCCCTGTGGATGCTCACATTCTGGAGAGACAAGGGACAGGAAGAGAGAGACATTAGAAGTATGTCGTGTAGTATGTTAGGCACATGCAGGGGGAAAAAAAAAGCAGGGTAGTGGGGTTTGGCAGTGTTGTGGGGTAGGAGTGGGTTGTACTTTTTTAAAAAAATTTTTAACATTTAAGCATTTTTGAGAGACACAGAGAGACAGTGTGAATGGGGGAGGGGCAGAGAGAGAGAGAGAGAGAGAGAGAGAGAGAGGAAGACCCAGAATCCCAAGCAGGCTCCAAGCTCTGAGCTGTCAGCACAAAGCCTGATGCGGGGCTTGAACTCAAGGACCATGAGATCATGACCTGAGCTGAAGTCGGATGCTTAACTGACTGAGCCACCCAGGCGCCCCTAGGGGTAGGTCGTACTTGTAGATAGTGTGTCTGGGTAGATCTCTTTGAGGGTGCTATTTGAGCGAAGCCTTGAGAGGAGGTAAGGGAATTAGTCCTGTAGAACATTGCACGCAAAGGGGATCTTTCATGCAAAGGCCCTTTGGTGCAGGGCATGACCCGTAAGACGGGGGCAGTCAGGAGGAGGCTGATGTGACTGAGGGAGTGAACCACGAGGAGCATGGTGGGTGATGGACTCTGAGAGCTTACTAGATCCTCGTCATTAAAGGACTTGCCTTGTACTTGAGTGTCCTGGTACTACTGGAGGTATTGACCTAATATAAATTTTAAGAAGATCCCTGCTCCTGGGTTGAGAATAGACTGTGCGTGCGGGTGGGGGTGAAGAAAGAGGCAGGGAGAACCGTGAGGAAGGTCATATAATCCCAGGAAGTGGTGTTGGTGGCTGTGACCAGGAAGTTGGTAATGAGGGTGGGGAGCAGTGGTTGGATTTTAGATCTATTTTACAGGCGAGTTCCGCGGGCTCCCTGAATGGAATTGATGCGGGGTTGGAGAGGAAGATACGAGGCGAGATTGACTCAGAGATCCCTGGCCTGAGCGTGACTAGTAGGGTGTAATTGCCAACAGTTGTGATGGGGAAGGATAAGGCTGTGTGGGGAGGCTGCTTCCTGGAAGATGGAGTTCTGGATGTGTTGCCGCAGGAGTGTCCAGGCATCCCAGAGGACGTGTCGTGGAGGCAGATAGGTAACCCGGACTGGAGTGGAGGAAAGAAATGTGGGTTGGACTCTGTGCCTGCAGAAGCCAGAAAAACCTGGTAACTTGGGCCCAGGCAGATTGTTTTCATGTCCCCTAAAACTGACCTTCTGGTTATTCAGGGGTCCTCCTTGGCATGCCTCATGCCCTGTGATCCCTGTTAAGGAGATGCGCAGTTTAGCTCTTGAAGGTGATGTTTTCTTGGCGTTAGGTGTTGGCTCCTGAGCTTTGCAGGGCTGGGGTCCTGGGGGCGCGCACTCAGAGGGAGCTGTCAGAGTCCGAGAAAGCCTGAGCTGAATGCAGACTTAGAGACTGCCTTTCTCACCCCTCACTGTGGGAGGAGGTGAGGGGACCCGGATGTGGGGCAGAGTGGAAACTGGAATCCGACTTGGCTGACTCCCCGTCCCGTTCTCTTTCTGCTCTACTGAGCAGTGAGCAGCTCCTGTTGGAAGAGGCATTCAAAAAGCGGATAATGCTGTGCTCTCGCTCCTTTCATCCATTTCCCCATCTTTTATCACCCAGGGAAAGTTGGATTGCATTCTGGAAAGAAGACTGGTTTTGCTTTTCTCTCTTAAATATGTGCTTCTTGAGTGCTCATCACCAGGGGTAAATGAGACTCTTCAGGAACATTCCTATGATGCTTTTGGTAACAAAGTAAAAAGGTAATAGTTAGGGAGGGTTAGGGATTCATTTTCAGGTGGGGATTTCTTCCTCTCTGGGCCTCCGGTAGAGGCAGGATGTAGCTCTTGGCTTTCTGCTTTGCTTGTCAGGTATGTCTTCCCTTGGTTCTTTTCCTGAAAGGGGGCCTAGGCTGTGCTACCTGTCCCTGGCCAAGATGAAAGGCCATTTAGGGGCCAGGTATGTGACCCTACCTTCAGCCAGGCCATGTATCCTGCCTCTAAGATACCACTGGGAGGCAATATAGCACAATCTGAACCAGATTCAAATCCTGGTTCATTTTACTTAATTAGTATGTGACCTTGAGCACATTACTGAACATCTTTGGGCCACAGCTTCCTTATTTGTAAAAGATACGTTCCTACATTGGAGATTTTGTTGTTAGAAGCCAAATGAGAAAAATGTATGTCAAGGGCCAGACACTGCACTTGGCACATGGTTAGTGTAGAACGAATGCAGCTATTATTATCACCGCCATTGCTGGCATTTCCTCTGATGCCTACCTGCGGCTTCGGCCAGTTTTGTTAAGATTAATTGAGTTTCCAAAAAAGATGTGCTAATTGGATTATTACATTTTCATGCGTTTATATATATATATACACGCAGAGCTTTGAAAGCTACACATGTATATATTTATCCATTCAAGTCTCTCTTGTAAAAATCTGTAAGAATTATATTTTTGAGTCATTGAACCATGGTGAAATTGTTTTTCACAAAAAGATTCGCTAGAAGTGATCATTATGTAGGCCATCAAGATGGAGAATATTGGGGAAATGGAAGTTACAAGACACCACCAGAAAGAAGCCGCATGTTAATGCAGGGCTATTCGTGGAATACACATTTTTTTTATAATCTGGATGTTTAAAAACATTGGCCCTTGCCTGCATTGTTTAGGGCTGGATGGCATAGACAGGGCTGTTTGGGGGCTGGGATAAGTATTTTTTTGATTAACGCTACAACTTGTAGCCTTGTAATCGCGAGTGACTTATCAGCAGCTTTTCAAAATCTGACATTCCACCCGGAATGCCCCAGTGAAGGAAAGTTAGCACTCTGTGAATGCTTTTACAGTTGAATTCCACACACATGAATTATGACAAGTGAGGCGACTACTCTGTGGTTTGTTGTGTCTGGTCTGGTTCCTACTTTTAAAGTTGCAGTTGCGTTTGGTCATTTGAAGCTTATTTTCACAGTCTGGCCAAGCCAGCGGGGTCCCTGGGCTCTGTAGGGGACGTAAACCGCTAGGCTTTAAGTTAGAATGCTCACCAGATAAGCATTTCAAGACTGCATTGCGTCACACAAAGGGACTTACGGGCTTATTTAACGTATACTATTTGACTTAATTTAGATATTTAATGGAAAGAAAAGCCTTTTATTATCACCGAAGGAAAGACCTGCCAAACATTGTGAGGCTCAGTTGAAATATCATAACGGATGTACAGAGTGCAAATATATTTCACTGCTTTACAGAATGGGGTGTTTAATAATCGTTGTTTCTTTCAATTTAGCGCATGTATCTTCGATATTTGCACTTGGTAAATTATATGCTGTGGTTCAAGAAACTCCCATTGTGTGTGTGTGTGTGTGTGTGTGTGTGTGTGTTTTAAAATTTTGTTTTAACGAAGTATGTACTGATTTTTAAAAATGAATTTTAACCGTGATTTATGTTTATTTCATGAGCCCAGATTGGGGAGTCCATGCCAGGAATGAACACTTCCCGTCCTGTCTTTTGAGACACATAAATGTGAGCGGTGGCTGGGTCTGCTGACCTGATTGACCACAGCCCCGTGGAGCATGTCACCGGGTGGGCGCTGGCTTGCTATGTGGATGGGGCATCTAGGAGGAGTGGGGTGATGACCTAGAACACTGTGGGGAAGGTGCACCGGGGTGTCTGGGAGGAGACCCTGCCACACTGCCGCACCTGTATGCCTCCAGCTTTCGCAGTCACTGTACGTGCTGATTGCCAAAGCGCAGGATCAGCCGAGTCCCAATTTGATGTCCACTCCTGTTTTTCCAGGACATGGGGGGTTGTTATGGGGATGAATTGTGTCCTCCCTGCCCCCCTGCCAAATTCATAGGTTGAAGTCCTAACCCCCAGTATCTCAGGATGGGACTGTATTTGGAGAGAGGGTGTTGATGGAGTTAATTGAGGTAAAATGAGATTAAGGTGACACCTCATCTAGCATGAGTGGCATCCTTGTAAGAAGATGAGATTAGGGCACAGGTGCACACAGGAAAGCCTTGGGGAGACACATGGAGAAGATGGACATCTATAAGCCAAAGAGAGGGGCCTCAGAAGAAACCAAGCCTGCTGCTAACACCTTGATGTCAGACTTCTAGCCTCCAGAGCCAAGAGAAAACAAATTTCTGTCCTTGAAACTCCCTATTCTGATCCTTGGGTATGGCAGCCAGAGAAAACTAACACGCAAGCAAATCACGATCTACAGGAAGGCGTGTGTCATTTGAAAACGTCTTTTCCATATTACGATCCAGTGTTTAAATATGGAAAACAGTGGCAGAAAAACCTTTCCTGGGAAGAAGAGCTGTAAGTTTGACCAAACCCATGTGGCAGGCAGAGTGGCATTAGTGGATGACACACCAATAACATGGGTAACGTGTGTTATAGTGGGCCGCGCCCTCGGCAACGGTCCATGTACATGATCTGTTTCGGTTCCTAGCACAGTCCTGTGAGATGGGATTGTGATGTCTACCTTCGAAGTGAGCAAATGGGGTTTCAGAGGCAGCAGGGTAGGAGTTGGGGCGCCACCAGATAATCTTGCTCTCAGTCTGTCCATGTTGTTGCTTTGCCAGCCCCAGGAAATTAGGGGTTAAGGAAGGGTGTTTTTCAGATCTCTTATGATGACTAGTTAAAAGATACTGGGCATGTTCCCTCTGGACACGTTTTGGTCCCATCTCCAGAGAGAGACCGTCCAGTGCATTGAGTGCAGTGAAGATGTCACTAGTAATAATAGTCGTCACGAGTGTTGCAGGGTACTTAGCTTGTGTGAGCCCTGATCTAAGTAAGACCCGTACGTACGTACTGCCTGTTTCATTCTCCCAGTTTTTCTGGAACTTCCGATGGGTCTGCACGCAGGGGATCTGACCCCAGCCCCTGAGCCCCTCACCACCGGGCCTCACCGTCTCCTCCACAGGACTGGTACTCGCCCAGTGTTGGCCTCTGTCACAAGGAAGGGTAAGAGGGTGGCTGACGTTGAGGTTTTGAAAACGGGAAAAATTTTTTTCTCCCTTTTCCCCTTATTATAAAAGCAATTTATGATAAATGTAAAACATTTTAAAAGCAAACCAAAGCAAAAATAAATAAAAATTATCTATAGTCCCATCCCCTAGTGAGAATTACTGCTCATGCTTTGCTGTCCGCCTTTATACTCTTTTTACTTGGAAATGTACTTCCTGTGACTATAAATATAATAATATTTTCACAAGCAGCGACATGAGTTAGAAAAGAGCAAGGACTTTGGAATAAGACTTGGGTTTAAATCCTAGTGTTCTAACTACGTGATGTTGAACAAGTTATTTAATTTCTTACTGTCTTTGAAATGGGGTAATAATCAGGTAAAACTTACTTCATTGGGGTTTATGGTAGTGTATGTAATGTTCTCTTTTGTAGCAACTGGTACACAATAAATATACAGAACATAAAGAATCAGTTCTTGTAGCTCATCTTTGTTACTTAGCAATTTATCATTCAACAACTGGTGAGTAGGTATGATTGGGGATCATGTTTCCTTCTGTGTCCTTGTCTATTTTTACAACCCTTTTAAATGTCTGCATAGTATTTCATCACTGTGAATCCAATTGTACTTAATTTTCAGGGGACATTTATTTCCTCCAGCTTACATGTGCCATCGGCAATGCAGTGTTGTGTTTCTTTGTGACATTGTAACTGAATTTTCCCCAGTGATGACTGTTTCTTGAGGATCACTTCCAAAGACGAGGGGAATGGCATGGTTTAAAGGCTGTTGAAGCAGTACCAAATCACCCCCTGGGTTCCCTTGAACCTAGCCATGCATGAGAGGGCCCATTTCTTTCTTTCTTCTTTCTTTTTAATTCCCTATGCTTTACTTTTGATGTCCCTGACTTATTTCTATTTGTGAGCTTTTGATATAATATTAGATTGATGGACACAAAAGAAAAATGAGGTATAATTATGCTGTGTTGGTCACTGACTAAAATCTGGCATCATGAAGAACAGCGGCTCTAAGAATTGAGAGAGGAGAGACTGGTTGGGCGCTGGAGTTGAGTTAATGGTGTGGTCCAAGCAAAGTTGAGAACAGCAGCTGTCCTCTATGGAGCCCTTACCATGGGCCAACTCTTGGGTGCATG
The DNA here is from genome assembly GCA_028646485.1 of Cryptoprocta ferox. Taxonomy (NCBI): domain Eukaryota; kingdom Metazoa; phylum Chordata; class Mammalia; order Carnivora; family Eupleridae; genus Cryptoprocta; species Cryptoprocta ferox. Next base: position 45,386,357 of record CM053574.1, read on the forward strand.
TGTTCAACCTGTGTAATTTAATCTTGACAGCAGGGCTATGGGGTGGGGACACTTGGGGAGTCTTCTTAACCCCATTTTCTAGATGTAGAAACAGAGGTTTAGAGAAGGTAGGTAGTTTGTCCAAAATCACAAATTAGGTTACCATGCAGCAGAGCTGGGAGTTGAACTCAGGGGCTCAGACTGTAAGGTTCCTGTTCTTTTTTTTTTTTTTTTTTAAATATTTTATATGTTTAATTATTTTGAGAGACAGAGAGCAGAGTGTGAGTGGGGAAGGGGCAGAGAGCGAGGGAGACACAGAATCTGAAGCAGGCACCAAGCTCTGAGCTGTTAGCACAGAGCCTGACGTGGGGCTTGAACCCATGAACTGTGAGATCATGACCCGAGGCGAAGTCGGACACTTCACCGACTGAGCCACCCAGGCGCCCCTCAGGTTCCTGTTCTTGTCCTGGGGCATTAGAAATGGAGATGGAACCATGGACATAAGAGCCAACATGGAAACCAAATGAGAGATGAACATGGTGGCTGGCTGGTGGTGGGGGAAGGGCATAGTGGAACCCCCCAGGGTTTCTAGCTTGTTGGAATAGAAGGAGGAACTTCTGGCAGACACAGGGAAACGGGGAGGAGGAGCCAGTGTGGAGAGTGTGAGCATTCAGATGGTGGAGAAAGGCAGTCTCTAAGTCTGCATTCATCTCAGGCTTTCTCGGACTCTGACAGTTCCCTCTGAGTGTGCTCCCCCAGCACCCCAGCCCTGCAAAGTTCAGGAGCTAACACCTAATGCCAAGAAAACATCACCTTCAAGACCTAAACCTTAATCCTCAAATCACTCCATGGCATAGGAACTGTCATTACCCCCAGTTTGCTGCTGAGGAAACTGAGGCCCAGAGAGCTTGAATAACTTAGTCCATAAGTGTCACAGGCAGAATTGGACCTCTGCCAGCCAAATTCGGATGCTCTGGGCCGAAATAGACAAAGAACTAGAACTCCATGGGGAGTTTGCAACCAGGGATAGATTTGTTGGAAGTGATCTCTCCTTGCTTTTGAATTTTGCAGCAATTATTGCCTGTAGAATTCAGCTAGCAGTTAATCGCGTACTCCCCGTGACACGACTCTCATTTAAATCATGTACTGTTATTTAACTTCTCATGCTGAGAAGGCAGCTGTGCTTGGATATCCCTCTTCCCAATCTCCAGACGTGGGTACCACAGTTAATCAGAGTTTGACTGAATTTCACTTGAGGAGTCTTATCCCGTGTACTTGAGACAGGTGCCTTTTCGGCAAGGGAAGGGTTAGGGAAGGAAGGTGGGGATGGTGCTCAGTTAGAAGGAAATGAGAGACCAGAGAGGAGACCAAAGCAGCACTAGAAAGCGTCCCTTTTGCACAGGCAATGGAAGGAACAGATGGATGCCTCAACCGCCTGCCCTAAACCCCTCTCCTCCCCATCTCTGTTCTCAGTGGGGGTGTGCCACACAGCTTTGAGGCCACGATATCAGGGCTCACTTGACTGTTTGCTTTCCCCCTTCCTAGGATTTGCCTGACTGCAGACAGGAAGCCAAGGGATTTAACGTGGTACTCCAAGTAGGGTTCTAACCCCTGGATTCCCCTTTGGGCTTTATCTTGGGAGCTGTTCTAGATCTTCTCATGTTTCCCATTTGAGCTGTTGAACGAGAGGTACTCTAGTATTTGGTACCATTAAGGGAGGAGACTTGGCTTTGAGAAATCCGTGCCTCTGTCACGCACTAACTGTGGCCTTGGGAAAGGATTCAGCTTCTCTGAGCCTCAGAGTCCTGTAAGATGGTAGCACTTACTTGTGCCGCTGCCATAAGGCTTATAAGGACTGGGCAGAAATTTTCAATTCAGAGCCCTGGGTGCTCTAAGAGTGGCTGGTGCTAGAACTGGATGTCCTCAGGAGAATATCCAAAGGCCTCCCACTCTGTCGGGCCACCAGGGTGAAAGGCCAGCATGTTCCTTCTTGTCTTGTGTTTACGACATTTCACCACTTTGACTCTTTGACACTTTTGCTTGATGATTTGGTCCTAATCATCAGTGCTTCTGGTCTCCCGAGGCTTTCCAAGCCACGTCCTTCCACCCCCTAGAATGCCCCCTGCTTTCTCAAAAGGAAATGTGGCCGTCGGATGTTGGACAGTTGTTTTCTTTTTATCTACTTACCATTGTGATTAGTTGTGGGTTTTTTTTTTTTTTAATTTTTTGAAACTCTGTGAGAATTGTCTGGAAGTTCTTCAGTCATTTCATTAGTCATTGAAGTTTTTTGGTTTTTAGGATTGAAGACAAATGACTTTGAGGCAGTGGGTCAGATGGACGTGGCTGGCTGGGTAACCTTATCCCTGCTGAGTCAGCCGTCTGCCCAGACAACTAAAAGCTGAAGTATGTTTGATGACGAGTCACTGGCCAACGTCACATTAACTCAAAACTTCATTTCTGCTCCCAAGCTGTGGGAACTCGGATGCCTTTGTGGGTTGTTCGAAAGCACTCCCAAGTATTGTACAGATTGGATGTTGAAGCCCGAAATTGTCCATTATTGCCTGATGTGGTGTTTGTGATTTGAGGCCAAGGCATAAAATTGTGATGTGGTATTGTTCAGAAAGGTGGGATTCACTGCCATTAATTTATAGGAAGGGAAATCCAGGCTCTGGAAACTCAGTGACTTGCAAATGGTCCCAAATGGTTGGTGGCAAAGCTGGGATAAGTTTTCCTCTTCCTACCCATTGATTGTGCACTGGCCTCCCTCCTGGGCTGTTGCCCTTCTGCTGAAACTACCTGGGAAGCTGTTTAGTTTGATTCCCCTACCTGGATTGGAGAGACCCTCTGAAAGGAATGGTGGCTGCCTCACAATGCCCTCCTGACCCCCTGTCAGCACATTCTAACCTTAGAAGAGAAGTCTGTTTAGTGTGTGTGTTCTCTGGTGCCTCTGTGTTGTGTGTGTCATCCATCTTGGATGGTGAGGTGCTGGATGGGGTCACTCTGCGTTGGAACATCATCTGCTCCCTGCAGTACCATACGTGATGAAATAATCATGCTTCATAAATGAGGATGTTTATCTTGTTACAGTACCACAACCTTGACTGTTTGGTCATTGTTTTTTAACTTATTCAACTTCGTCATGAATTTAAAAGATGATTTGAAGGGATGTGGGGATATTATTTGGTTTAACAAAGAATTTGGCCTCCATGTTTTTATTCCTTTAAGTAATTTGTAATTAACCTCAAAGGCCTGTGGTAAGATGGCTTTTGTTTCTAGTTGGAATATGGCGACACAGAATTCTCTAGAAGAGAGATTTGGCCCAACTGCAGTGAAACTTCATGTTTCATCCCACAGAGCGACTCTTGTAAACAGCACTTGAAAATCCTTCTTCGAGACCATTGGTTTTCTCAAAAAATATTTTCTCCCCCCCTTAACCCTTTGGTGATACTTTCCTTCTTTTCCAATAATGGAGGACTTTTCCTTTTTACAGTTTTAGCTGGTATCTTTTTCTTAATTGTGAAGCAGGCAAAAGTCATCCCAGAGAACAAGTCTCAGAAGAGTTGCAGTTGGCACTGTGACCCAGTTGGTTTCTTCATTCTTTGAAAAGTTGTTTTAATGCCCCCTCCCCCCATATCAGTTTTGGATACTGATTCTTTAACCTTAACTTTTCATAGGAAATATAGGTCCTGTTAACAGCTCTGGTGTCCTCACGGGTAGCTTCCCATGGAAGGTTACTGCTGGGAAACTGAGGCTTGGGCTCTCTACTTCCTTCTTCTAAAGGACCTGCCATTGTAGTTTTCCCTTGTTAGTAACATCATCACCACGTATGTCATTTCTGTTCCCATCCGTGGAGGGGCTTGCTCGCAAACAAGGCATCTCAAGCTTTTGAATAGACACATAGAGATGGTGTTTCTAGTGAAAGTGAAATAATATAATTTGTTTATCACCTTGAGTTGTTGACTCTGGATCGTCAAAAATATGTTTTGAAATTTAGAAGTGTGAAAAACAAGTGTGCTGGCTATCAAAAGAGCTCTCCCCTCAAAGTAAACATATTTATAGAGCAAGACTCAAAACAGAATAGTTGATCGTGATAAGCCCAGCCAATGAAAAGAAAGTAAACATGTTTACCACAAAAGCCTTATAAAGAGCCCAGATGGCATCTAGCTCTCTGTTCACTTGACTGTTCTTCCAGAGAGCTATTGAGACTCCCCTGGGCCTTGAGGACAGAGACACCATTTGCCCTACCAGCGGGATTCCCACCTTACACAAGCTCTGCTTACTTAGCTTAGCCTAATTTGCCAGTGGGAATGGCATGTTAGTATTTTGAGCCATCGACCTGAACCAGGTGGGGAAGATATTTGTGAAACTGAGCCTGGAGTTCCCGTGATTCTTAAGTAGAGACTTGTCACTGATGGGGTGCCAAGTAGGCTTAGGGGGAGTCTTCTGGCTCTCTGAAAGGGCCTCAGATTAATGCCACATGTAATGACCTTCTTTCCCAGGCACTCTAGGATAGGCATTGAGGATATAAAAAATGAATCGCACCCAGCCCTGCCTCACCCAGCGGATTTTGGTGAAGGAACCCACTAGGTTGAATAAGAAGTTGGTAGAAAAGACAAGGGCAGCCTGAGTGATGCAGGGGATTTTGGGGTACTGAGTACCACGGAGGGTGAGCCATAGATGGTGTAACAGAGAGGGACTTCAGAGACTGGATGCTGGATGAGGTGGTGGCGGCTTGCGTCAGTATAGTCCAGGAGCGAGTACAGAAGAAATGACCTAGTGAGAGGCGGCTCAGTGCAAGGTCGTGTGAGTCGATTTCAGATTCCAGGGTCTTAGAGGCGGAGCAGTTCTAAAAGACGGGGAGATCCAAGTTTTGGCCATGCCCTCAAGTATAGAGGAAATGGTAGTGTGGTTCATTAGCATTTAATGGGCCCTTACTGAACATGGGAAAATATTATCCCAATTTTCCCAGAGTTGTAGCTAGTCAGTGACATAGGTGGGAGGGGACTTAGGTAGTCTTTCCCCAGCCCATGCTTTCAGCTTCTGCGCTGTACTGTTTCTCAGAGGGCTTGGAACCTTTTAAGGTAAGGAAGTTCAGATAACCAGGTATATATTCACTCACTCAACATAATTTTTTTTTTTTTAGTGCCTTATTTGTACCAGGCCTTATGTAAGCATTGGCCAGGCTATGGGAAGGACCGTCTTCATGGCTCTTGAGGTTGATAGAAGTGGCCACACTGGAAGGATCTAGACAGAAATTGTGAACCAGATCCTAAAATATCTGAAAAGGTATAGAAGAGTATCCCTTGATATTCAGAAGTGAAAGCCATAGGGCTGGGCTGGGAACTGGTTCCCTCTCATGTGGGCAGCAGTAGAAGGGTTTGGAAGGATGAAGGAATCCTAGCGTGGAGAGAAGCGATGGTTTTTCCTTGGTGGTAGATGGTAGGAGAGGTGGGCTGTTAGCAGAGCAGTGACTTGGGTCTAAGAAAGGGAATTGGTTGCTAGAGGTCAAGGGAGATTGACTGAATGGCTTCCTTCTTCTTGAAGGAAAAAGTTAAGTTTCTAGATTCTTCATGATGTTGGTAATGGGAGGGGGGAGTGGGAAGAGGTGAGCATTGGAGTCAAAGTGAAGTTTCTTGAATACAGAAATGGGATTCTGGGATGGTCAGGAGGCAGCAGGATAATCGTGCATTGTATTCTTGAAGAGTGGGTTCCATTTAAGTCACTCGTTTTCCATGGTGTTCAGACATAAGTAAGTTCAGACTTACTGGGGAGACAGGGACAAGGAAGACAAGCCTCCAGGTTTTAAATGGAATGTTAAGATTTCGAGCAAAGAAAAATCAATAAACAAATAAACACAAAAGGTTTCTGGTTGGGCCTCAGTGAACTAGAAAAGTAATTACGTGGAAACCATATTCCCCATGCGTTCTAATTAATCTAATGGGTTTACTTAAAAGCTTGTTTTTTGAGCATAGATATCAAAAAGTCCTTCGGATGAGTTGAAAGAAATCTTGGGGATGAAAGTTAAGCAAGAGAACAGTGGTTAGCTCCAGAGAAGTTAATTGAAGTGAAGTCAGGTGGGCTTGCTGAAGCCAAGAGCATTGGTGTGGTTGACTCATTTGGTTAAATTTGGTTGACCATTTTTACTAGAACTTAGAACTTAGCTCTTCCGACAGAAGCTTATTTAGGGTACATTTGAAGTGATTATTATTTTAAAAGCAGAAGTATTATTTGTTCTTCTTTTCTAAGCCTTATTAATTGAGGCAGATTGGCATTTTATTTGTGAGCTAACAACACACACTTTTTTTTTTTTTTTTTTTTTTTTTTTGCAGCCGGTGTGCTTTTTGAACTGGGTTCAGCATTGTCAGAAAGTTATTCACGGGAGTTGATGATAGAACCTGCTCCACCCACTTCTGTTCCCTTTCTATTTTGGTGCCCTTTGCAACAAAAGAAATGAAGTTAATAAATTAGAGAAGGATTGAAGCTCTCACAAATGCTCTCCTTCCCATCAGGTTGTGTAACTGATGAGACAAAGTGGGCCCACTCTTCCTGTAGCACATGGGACCTGAAGGAGCATCCATGTAAACCACAGGAGATGGCCTTGGCCTTGGGGCTCCCAGGTCTTTTGACCAATCTGATACAGCTGCGTTAAAAAAGTCTCTATATACATTTATGGGTGTGTACACTCATATGTATGTTTGTGTATGTGTATACTCCTCTGTACATGCATTTTTGTATTTACATGTGTCTATGTACATACATACATGCACACTTATATTATGTGGCCATGTAAAATTCCAGATTTAGCATTCCAGAGCCAAAGGAGGTCCAGTGGATAGCGTGTTGAATTTGAGTTTCGTGTCCGGGGCCCATGGGAAAAAGATGTCTTTTCCCTCTCTGTGGGCCTGGGAAGGACAAGGGAAGGGCCAGTAGTGGTTACTGGAACGTGGAGACTGTATCTTGTTGGAGAGGGCTGCCTCACGGGAGGCTTGACCTTTCATAGTGGGACTCAGTCAATCTGGATTTCACTGGAGGGAAGGGAGCCTGGGCAGTGGATGCCCCATCTTCTCTGTCCTCCTAAGATGAGACGTCCATTGTATGTATCCCGCTGAAAGCCAGAGGACATGGGTACCTAGTGTTGCCGCCTTCCGGGGCACAGAGCGAGACGGGATGATGGGTAAAGAATCTGGAGCAGCACATGGAAAACCACATACTGTGTGCTGTTCTTTGAACTCCCTTGAGCTTGACACTGCCATACTCCCTCTGATAACCCATGGGAGAGGTCGGGGGCCAGTGAGTTCCCAGGCGTCCCAGGAGGGCGAGGATGTATCGAACTTTTGAGAGGAGTGGTACTGGAGGTGTGGTGCCTACACCAATAGCACCAGCATCACTTGGGGGCTTTCTAGAAATTCTCAGACCCTACCCTGGACCTATTGAATTAGACCCTCTGGTGGAGGGGCCCAGCAGTCTGTGTTTTATTAGCCCTCCTGGGGATTCCCGTGCTTGTTCAATATCGATAACCACTGCTGCATGTGTTACGGTATTAGATGGTCAGCAAGTGATGTTCATTGCCTAAGATGGCCCCTCTTAGCTTGCTTGGAAATGCGAGGGAGGGGAACTGTGTTGTTTCTCTCAACCCACAACAGACTTCTAGGCCTCCTTTTTAGGGTTGTTTCTTAGGAGGCCAAAGAAAGGGAATAATGCATTTCCTTTAGGCCGAGGGTGCTAATACCCAGTGCAGTTCGTGCCTTTAATTTCCAAGTTGCCCTCAGCCATACAAGGAAGTACCAGGCCAAACCCTAGACTTTTGGAGGTTGTTTTTGAAAAACAGATGCAAATACAGCCTGTGCGGTTGTTGTGTTCCCGGTGCCTGGCAGTGTTTGGTAAACAACTTGATTGCTAGGTCTTGGCCTCAGGGAACCACAGCTGCTCTCTGCAGCTCCCCGCAGACTTTTGTACTGAGCAAGGATTGCTTCAGGGAAAAATAAACAGGGGAGAACAAAACAAGTAAACATCATGGTTGTTTTGTGGCTGCCTCTACCTGTTTTCCTGGAGCTGTTTTGCAACCACAGGCCCTGGGCTTTGGTTCCTTTAAAAAAAAAAAAAAAGGCAAGACCCCAAGGCATCCAGGGCTTCTTTCTCCACGGTCAGACTGTGGACTGGACAGGCCAGGCCGTGGGCCCTGGAAAGTCTGGGTCTTGGCCTCTGCAAGAATAGATGCATTTTTAAACATGTAAATAGAAGGGGAGAAAGCTTCATTCTTTGTGATCCCCACCCCCAAGATGAAACTCTGGTTTTTCGAATCTCTAGGAAAACAGATTGAATATGGCACAATTAATGTTTCAGCACTTCTAGGCTTTTCTCTAAAATAAGTTAATGGGCTTTTAATTTATTGGTAGCGTTGAGGGGGGGTTGCTTTTCTTTTTATTTTATTTAATTAATTAATTTATTTTTTATTTATTAAGACATTTTCTTTTTATTTTTGAGACATGCACATCATTTTGATGCACTTACTTTTTTTTTAAAGTTTATTTATTTATTTATTTAGAGAGAGAGAGAGAGAGAGAGAGAGTGTGTGTGTGAGAGAGAGAGAGAGAGCGGGGGTGGGCAGAGAGAGAGGGAGAGAGAAAAATCCCAAGCAGGCTCCCCGGTGGGGCTCAAACTCACGAATCCGTGAGATCATGACCTGCGCCAAAATTAAGAGTCCGACGGTTAATAGACTGAGCCACCCAGGTGCCCCAGTGCATTTCCTTTTCATTGACTCACAAGTTCATTTTTTGGCTCCTTCTTTCTGGGTAGGAAATCATTTTCTTTTGGCCTAAATGATATACATCTTTCTGAATGTCCTTATAGAGAGGTGGTGAACTTCTCTTTGTCTGAAAAGATCTTTATTCTATCCTCAATTTTGAAAGAATTTTTTTTTTTCCGGGTATATAATTGTAGGTAGACAGTTTTTGCCTGTGGGCGATTTTCTGGGTAATTTATTTGGATATCTGTCTTCTCTTCTGTTGTCGTTTTTTTTTTTTTAAATTTTTAATTTTTTTATTTCAGTGGCTGTACTTTTTAATTTCTAGAGTTCAGAGTTTTGGTTAGAGTTTCAGAGCTTGTCTCATTTATGCGTATGTTGATAAACGTACTCTATTGTGTATATAACTATATAGTATGTACTTTATAGTATCGATACTATAAATACATGTAAAAGGTACAGAATATATTGTTTACATAATATTTAGGTTAGAGTTATAGAGCTTGTATTTAATAGAACGTAAAGATACATATGTATTATGTATGCAGGAATGACAGTGTATGTGTATGTATATCATATGTATTTGATGGCGTACATACTGCAAACACTTGAAGACGCTATAGTACGTATTATTTATATAGTGTTTTGGTTAGAGTTACAGAGCTTGGTGGAGATGAAATTCAGTTCTGGGTCTATTGGACTTTTAAAACGTATACAAACAAAACCAAAACAGTTCCACAAACCATCGTGGTAGATGGTTTTCATTCTCATATATGCCTGGTAACTTTAATGGTTTAGGAAATGAAGCAAGACGAGACTAATGATCAGACCCTTTGAGCACTGTTTGACCTGCCTGTGTCTTAGTTGGCACCTGCAGCTTTTCTGAGCACGAAAGAAGAGGAAAGCTGCACAAACTCTTCTGTCAGCCCTCTGTCCCCTCCCCCTCCACCACTGCCATGCTGTTTTTGAGGAGTGACTTGTCTCCTCCTACCCACCTCCAAGCCTCTGAATACAATATGCTGGTTTTGTGGAAAGCCTTTTCCACCCCACCTTCCTGTTGTTTCTAAAACTTGTTCAAGATAATTCCTCTAGAAATCCTTCATCTACCCAGGTGCCTACTATGTTGTTTTGTGTTCCCTTGTACAGCTTCTTTCCGCTTCTGAATTTCTCTAGAATCACCGGACATGGTGTGACCTCAGCAGTCTTTTGATATAGGAGTTGCAAGTTCCTTCCTTCTCTCCTTCCTTCTTCCCTTCCCTCTCTTTCTTTCTCTCTCCCTTCCTTCCTTCCTTCCTTCCTTCCTTCCTTCCTTCCTTCTTTCTTGCTTTCTTCTTTTTCTTTCTCTCTCTTATTTCTCTTTTGTTTTCTTTCTTGCTTTCTCTCTTTTTCTTTCTCTTTCTTTCGTTTTCTTTCTTCTTTTTCATTTTCTTTCTTTTTCTTTCTTTCTTTCTTCTCTCTCTCTCTTGCTGTTAAAAGATTAGCTACTGTCTTTGAAAAATCATGAAATTTCACAAAATAGTAATCTGGATTATTGCCTTTGTTAGTACAAGTGAAAGCTCTTGAAGCCCTGGGTTTATGTTTCCGTGTGGCGGTAATTGGCTTTGGCGTGCACCGGCTGCCCTCTTTAACTGAAAAACTACTCATCTTCCAGTTTGCCACCTTCCGCGTAGCTCCCTGTACCTTACACACCTGGCCTGTTTGGCTCACTTGCCTTGACGGCTTGGTCATTGTGGGGTACAGTAGCTTTCCCTGTGTGAGGCAGGAAGCTCAGGGTCAGAAGGGCTAAGTATCCCCTACAAGACCTTGCAGCAAGCTTGAGTCAGAAGAGGATCTAGTACAAGGCAGGTGGTCGAAATGTTTGTATTAATGTATGGGCTGGAAAATACCGAGTTCTTGTGAGTGCACACTTCGTAGAGTCAAGCCCCTGCTATGGTGTGATTCTGGGCACGTTACTAACACTCTGCCTCAGTTTTCTTATCTGTAGATGAAGCTTGTAACATTGTCCACCAGGAACTTTGTTGTAAGAATAGAAGTAGGTGAAATAATTGTTGTAAAATACTTAAAACAATATCCAGCACATAGTGAGTTTTCAGTCAATTAGCAGTTATATTTTTGTAGGATGCTGAAGAATGACTTCTTTCGATTATTGAGTCGTTTGTTGATCTGGTAAATCTGTATCAAGTGCCCGCGATGAGCCAGGGATTTTTCTAAAGTTTTGAAGTAGGGTGATAAATAAAATGGAGATGTTCCTTATCATTGGAGCTCATATTCAAGTGGCAAGACAAGTGAATAAATGAGAAGAAAGTGTCTAGATTACGACAGAAGCTCTGGAGAAAGCACATGGGATGATATCGCTGGGAGTCACTGGAGATCTAGCCTATGTAGGTAGGCAGGATAGCCTTCTTGACATGGCCTTTGTCCCTAAGACCCAGTGAGACCCAGATGAGAAAGAGCCATTTGTTGAAGGAGTAGGGTCATGGCCTTCCATTCAGCCTGAAAAAGCAAGGGCTCTGGTCCTGAGATGGAACAACGCAGCTCACCTGAAGTGGAGGGAAGGCTTATGCACCTGTGTTGTAGCTGAAGCTTGCGTTGGTGGCTGGAGGTGTCAAAGATGTAAGAAGTGACCAATATGCAGGGCCCTGTAGGCCACAGAACGGTGTTTGGTTTTTATCCTAAAGATGGTAAACAACCTCAGCCCATCTCTTTTGGCTTTGTGACTCCACATACTGCTTATACACACCAAAGTTCGAGAAACACTCATGTGTAATACATTTGGGCATATCTCCCTAGTAGTTGGAGCTATACTCTGGAGAGAAATGGAAGCCTTCCATGGGCACCCAGGGGATGCTGTCAGCCACTGAGGGTGGCAACTTGCCAGGGCAGGGCACTAGTGCCAGGGTGAGAATTCTTCTGTGCCTGCGCAAAACCCTTTGCCTGTAGCACATCTTCAGTGTTGATGGCAGATAGATGTAACAGTGATACGTGATAAGACTCCTTTTATTCAGGAATCTTAAAGGAGAAGCTACTAGTTTCGCTTATTTAGAATAAATATACTTTATTAAAAAAAATAACCAAGAAAGCTAAGAACGACAATTACTGCCCCGATCTTGCACATGAAAAAGATGGAATCCTGAGATAGTAAATAGCTTTCTTGGGGCCACACAATGGATGACAGTATCAGGCCCAGAATTCAGGCTTCTCTACTTTGAGGCCTACATATTACATAGAATGTTCTCTCTTGGTGGAAATACCTCCCTGAGTTTTGCTCCTTCAGTAACTCCTGAACATTTAAAAACTATTTTGAAGGAGAAATGTCCATTATTATTTAAAAATAATTGAAAAAAGGCGGGGCGCCTGGGTGGCTCAGCCGGTTGAACATCCGACCTCGGCTCAGGTCATGGTCTCACGGTTTGTGGGTTCGAGCCCCGTGTCGGGCTCTGTGGGGACAGCTCGGAGCTTGGAGCCTGCTTCAGATTCTGTGTCTCCCTCTCTCTCCGCTCCTCCCCTGCTCGTGCTCTGTCTCTCTCTCTCTCAAAAATAAATAAACATTAAAAAATTTTAACTTATTATTCTTTAAATTCTCATGTTTTTTCATCCTCTAGGAAAGATAATTAATAGGAAATGGTACACTTATCCATGTAATATTTTAGTTAAAACACCTTACTGTTACCTAAGTACTGTATACTGGGACATGATATTTTTGTAATGCTACAATATGTAAAATATTTTGCACAGAATCTGTAATAAACAACAACATTTCAGTGTATGTGTTGAGGTGATTGGTAAACGTATCTTTCAAAACCGTATTTCCGGTTCATATTTTACAACATCACATTTGATACATTGATATACCCTCATTTTAACGGTGTTTTCCCCTACCTCTAGATTCTATGTCTGCCTTGCTGTTTTTAAGTTTAAGGAAGTGGTGGTTTTAGAAGCTACATCTTAGTTATGTATAAAAAATATTTTTGTATTGCAGTGTTCCAGGACCTTTTGCTGACAATTCCCGTTTCCAGAAGAAACATTTGGGCAATGGTGAGGGCTTCCATCCCTTCTCTGATTTGCTGTCGACCATGAACGGGTGGATGTGATGCTTGCTGGCCAAAAGGGTAAGTGAACTCTTAGGATTATTTGTGTGAAAATTCACAAGACAAAAAAGTGGCCGCAGGGGTCACACACAGTGCAGGAAATTGATAGAAGTCCTAAGTTCATCACAACAACTGCATACCGAGGGTGAGAGGTTCTCATTTTGAAAGAAGGGAGCAATGCTGGTATTTTTTTATGCTGTCACCCTCTTGAGTAACCCCTGCAGTGATCTGAGGATTTATAAAAGGCATAACAGGACACAAAAATCTGCGTTTTTTTCTTTCCTATTCATACTGTGAAGGGTGGGCTATCTACATTACGAACTGTATGCATAATTGAAAGAATAATTACTTTTTTGGTCCCATAACAACTCAGCAAAAAAATGAGCCACCATGGAATAAAAGTATAATGACCTTATCTTGGGTTTTAGAGGGAATTTAAGTCTGATTTGTTCATTAGGAAAGTCTCATCCTAAGCTTTCCACATGATGAGGGCTCTTAAGAAAACTACTTTGGACTCTCAAAGATATTCAGAAAGACTGATGAGCATTTTTTTCAATCATTTTTCACCTCACCAAGATACCAACTGTAGTTTTTAGGGGAGGTCAGAAGGGACGTGATGATTTTTCCTCTTACATGTTTTTTCTGTATTTGATGGCCTCTACCATGTTCCTCAACCACCAATGGCTCTTTTAGAGTAATGAAGAAACAACTAATTGTGACTTGCCTTTATCAGAGAAGATAATTGGTTGAGGCCAGGTGTTGTGGATAAAAACTGACATCATTCCCAGACAGCTTTGTTATAGGATGAGGTCACCTTTCTCTGGAACCATCTCATTTCAGGTTTTGTATTTAGTGATTTAGTGATAAGAACCATTGTCATAAACTCCATCTTGTTTGTCTTAGTGTGATTGTATTTGAAACAGGTTCTTTTTAAGGGAAGGAAGTGTGGTGAAGGAGAAAAAACATTATATTGGAAATTGAGAGACCTAATAGTTACCTGACATGGGACAGGTTAATCTCTGTTGTGATTTTATATATTTATTTCTTTATTGTTACATTTATTTATTTAGTTTTGAGAGAGGGGGAGGAGCAAAGAGAAAGGGAATCCCAAGCAGGCCCCATGCTCAGTGTGTGGCAGGAAGTGGGCTTGATTCCACGAACATGAAATGAGGACCTGAACCTAAATGAAGAGTTAGACACTTAACTGACTGAGCGACCCAGATGCCCCCGATTTTCAACATTTAAAATAAAGCAGTTAGGTTACAATATCCTATTTGTCAGTGCTACCAAGGCCTTAGAAGATGTCAACTTAAATGCCTTCATTTAGTTTTCTTTAATGTTTATGTATTTTTGAGAGAGAGAGAGAGAAAGAGGGAACAAGTGGGGGAGGGGCAGAGAGAAAGGGAGACACAGAATCTGAAGCAGTCTCCAGGCTCCAAGCTGTCAGAACAGAGCCCAGTGTGGAGCTTGAACTCACTGTGAGATCATGACCTGAGCTGAAGTCAGACGCTCAACCGACTGAGCCACCCAGGTGCCCCAAAATGCCCTCATCTTACAGGTGGGATAGCTGAAGCCCTTAGAGTCTAATTGAGATGTCCAGGTCCCTGGGCTTGGTCATAACTGGAGCCTGCTTCTTTTTGTTCTCAGTGATTTTTGTCCTCAGTGATTTTTTTTCTTGTTTATCTCTGGTATAGAGGTTGAGACATCCAGCCACTTAAGTAAAATTTCTCTGATAAATGTCTCCTTAGGACATTGTTATGCATTTAGTTATTTGGGACAGATATTAAAACAATTTATAGTTAGAGAACAATTTATAGTTAGAGACCAATTTGACCTCCTTCCCATTTCATAGCCTAAAAAAAAAAAAAAGAGCCCTAGTGAAGTAACTAATGCAATTATTATTGACCAGGTGATCCTCAAAGAGCCTATGAGCTCCAAAATTGACTTCTACTTGGGCTAGTTTGTTACTCCATTCTGCTGGAGTTTCAGATAGAGGAGAAACTGTCTTTTATGTTCCTGACATGATTCCTTCTTTAACTGGCAAGAAATAAGGCAAACTGTAAATGGTAACACATAAGGCAAGGATGTCCACAGTGGGAAGAAATGGTTGATGGAGTCAGGGAATTTAGAGCTGATAAAGATCCTCTTTCATCTTCCTGGGTGGTCTTGGGGAAGTCCTTAGATTTCTCAGCTATGAAGTTCCTCTCAGAGCCTTCCACTGCTGCATACCTATGATAGACCTTTGTGGATGGTCTGTAGACTAGTGAGCAGATAGCATGCGTTATGAAAAATTGTATCTTCGCAGATCCATGTAGAGTTGAGACCAAAAGCCTGGGTCTGTCTCATATACACATGAGAATTCATGGAAGTGGTTGGAATTCTGAAGGTATTGAAACAGTAAGAAACTCAGGTTTGAGATTACCTGTTGTCTCTGTCGTCAGTATTGAGAAAGGCTGACCCTATCTCACTATTGTAAAATTGATGTATGAAATTAAACAAAACCACATGAATGGGTTTATTAAAGACGGGGTTCATTTTATCCATTAATTTCATTGGGTGAGGCCTGCTATTTGAAAAATCATTCTGAAGCACTCTAATGAAAATGATCTCTCTTGTGAATTGATAAAATAGCCTTGTTGAATACCAGTTTTTTATATTAAGGAAGTGCTTCATATTTATCTGATTGTGATGAACTGCCTCCCACTATAGTCTTAGTAGAAAGTAGAAGGCCCTGAAATCTGCTGAGCTGGAGCATAAGTTCTGATTTTCTGTCTTCTCTTCTTAGTCAAAGCACACCTCCAGGGTTTGCTCAAAAGACTGATTCTCTTCCTCCGTGATGCAATAACCTGACTTTCCATGCACTCCGCATCTGATAATCCTTTCATTGTCAAAAATGTATTCACCGTACTGTGGCTTTTAGGACATTACAGTTTACCAAGTAGCCAAAAGAAGCACCAGTTAATTGTTACTGCTGATAATATGGAGTCTTTAGGCTGGAAATAAACTCCAGTTCTGAGTGCAGTGTTTCACGGTAAGTGCCCCCATGGTAGAACAGCGTCACAGTCACAGGCATAGGCAGCCAGAAGAGCACATCACTACACTCACATGCAAGGCGGCAAAACCATCTGAGAAAAGATGTACACAAATAGATCATTTTGACAAATTTTTAAGGTAACAGAATGGGCAGTGTACTCATTTTATGCTGAGTGATAACTGTGCCTGGATATTAAATTACCTTAGGTGCAAAACAGAGAAAAGGAAGGGCTGAGTGCTGAGGTCTGTCTTGTTGATGCAGTTCTTTGATGCCACCATTCACCAGCAGGGAATCAGTGTTGGCCCCCGTTTCCGTGGGGTGAAGTTCATGTTGATACGGATACCTATCTGATGCATGTCACGAGACTCCAAGATTGAAGAGCGGCTAAGGCTGCTGCATATTTAATAGGCAGTTAGCCACAGTGTTATTAATAAATGTGATAATAACAGTCTGGATTTGCATAGAGTTTTCCTGAGAAGAGTTGAGGAGAGATGGTGAATTGCTGACTTGTTATTCAGTCTGTGCCTTGGCATTGGCCGCTCCCTAGCAGTAAAGCGTCTTTTGCTGGGGGATCTGGTGTAAGAATGTAGCACCACGTGACATTGTTTTGTCACCAATTGTTTTTCCTTACTTGCCCACAGTTACTTATTTGATCTCTCTCATAATGAAATTCCTAGCTTTTTACCTACTTGCATGAGGGAAAAGCATGGGAAATAATTCCTCTCACTTAAGACTTGAGAATGGGCTACGTTTTGGCTGGGAGTTCCTTGCTTTTGTATACAAAGCATGCTTTTTGTATACTTGAGAATGTGTATTTTTTTTTTCATCGGTTTTGGGGTGCGGAGGTGGTGGTGGTGCAGCTTCCAGGAAGAGGTGGGGGCAGGTAGCAGGTGTTTTGGGACAGGAAAGCTGTCTGATGGGCTCCCCTTCTGAGCTGCGTTGTGCTGGAGCCTGTCAGTGGGCAAAGCCACTTTGTTGTGCTTAAACTTCCAGGCCCTGAAATTTTGAGTTTGAAAAGTAATTTTAACAATTTAATAAACTACATAATATGTCTTATAAGCTGGAGCGAATGATCTTAAGTATTTTGGTCTCTTTCATAACACAATGAACCTAATATTGGTAAAAATACAGATCTTCACTCACGACATAAAGAGTGGCTAGATTTAATAAGCAGTTATGAGTGCTGGCAGCTGCCTATCAGATTGTATAACTTGGGCTCCAGCATGCGGAGACAGTGTCAACTTACATTTTCTCTCCGAAGTCTTTTCAAGGTGTTTATTTTGCCTTTCTCTCCAGTCCCTAACCTAATAGAGGTAATGTAATTGGCTGAATATTTTCCACACAGCTAATTGGCCAGGGGCCAAGGTGGAAACCATTGTCTGGCTTGATGAAGATCAGAAATTAACATGACATTTACGTGGAGGTAATGGAATATATTAGTAACGCAGTCATTCAGGATGGTGAGAGCAAGAGTGTCCATCCTTTTCCTGCCCAGAAGCAGCACGAGGAGTTCCGAGGATGATGAAGGAACCTCCAGTCCCCATCACAACCCCGTCTCTTAGTACTTCGTAGCAATGGCCAGCCAACACCTGTGTCAAATTTACTTTCCAGTCCTTCAGACAGAACTGTAAGACAAACTAATGAATTATTCCATTTGTCAATTAAAACAGAAAATCTACTATTGTAAGATTAAATTCCAATTAGAAGGTTGCATTTAATTCAGAAGCTATAACATTGTTTTAATGAATTCTGTTGGAGGTGACAGTTTATGTGAGATAAATTTATATGGTATAGGTAGATATAAATTCATTGGATAATGTTAAACATGTTACTTCATATATATTAGCTGTGAAATTTATTTCCTCTCTAGTTATGTCCCCAAGGAGGCAGAGTCAGAGGGAAAAACATATCTTCAAAGAAAGGGTCCTTTCTGTCCTTTCAGATCCCTGCTCGAAAACAGCCTTTTCTCACTTTTATTAAAAAAAATCTGTTAAATTTCTGCATTAACTGAATTTATGATTCTTGGTGTATGCTATTTATAAAATTGAATATAGGTTTTATGATATAGGAAATTAGTCTAGGAATGAGAATATGATCCAATTTTGTAATAAAGGTAATCTGCATTTATATTGCAGATTTTTTCCATTTCTCTCTAAGCCCCTTATGGGATTATACACACATTTTTCTGGACATACCAATTCACTGTAAACTTTTAATGGATTGGGCAGGCTTTTGTTCACATGACATGTACATAAAAGCATCACACCCCTTGCCTGAATCAAGGGTGGTGAACATTCTTGGCACACTTCGGATCTTACATTTCCCCTACTCCTTCCCATTCCTCTGTCCTTGACAGACATCACTAATTGATCACATTCTCCCTTCTGCTGAGTGCTGATGTGACCTCAGAATTTTTCCAGTTGAATTCCTATCAGCAAGCTTACACAGTCACCATTGACATGAGTATGAGCAAAATAATGTCAATCAAGTGGCTTTTGATCAGTCTTTATGGTTTTTTTTTGTATCCCCAGTACTTCCTCTAATATCTGACATCCAGCAGTTAAACACTAGATGCTTGTTATTTTAATGACAGAATCTCACACACCGCAGTTTTAGCAGTTATCTGGTTGTGTAACAAACAGTTGGGTTTTTGGCACGTGTCTGCCATAATTGTATGATGGGAAGTAGTCGTTTTTCTACCTTTCATCTGGTTTTGTTGTTATGTATGTGAAACATTATAGTTTTGAAGGTTTTTTTTTAAATTCTTTAGCTTTGGAAAAGATAAAAAAGAGACCATTCTCACCCTCTGGTTACCTGTGCATCAACTGAGGCTCAAACCTAGAAGGAAGTGGTGGGGTAAGAATGAAACCCAGACTCTCACTCTCCAAGTGCAGTGTCTTTCTCAAAGGGCGGAGCGCACGCATGTACCAGGTGCTGACCGGTGCAGGTCAAGTTCCTTGCAGTTTCCTTTTGCATATTAATCTTGGTTTTTATCAATACACCGAAGCAGGCTGTACCAGGGAGGAAGGCATTCAACTATTATATTTCAAATGATAGCTTCCGTGATGTAAAATTCTAGGAACTTAAATTACACCGCGTGTTGTTTTTGAAAAATAATCTATTTTCTGTTAAGTTGGTTCAAGTAATGCACAGAGACCCAAAGGAGGAATTTTCCACTTAGTCTGTGCACAGGCCACAGAGGTACCCTGTTGAGATTGTCATCGTTTTAATTCCTTCTTAAAGAAAAATGAGCAATTAGTGCATTTAAGCACCATTTAGTTAATGTACATTTTAATTTCATTTCAGCGTATTGTTTGATTATGTGCATGGTCTTGGTCCTGGTAAGCAGAGTTCTGGAAAGCGATTGTAGATGAACATGTGAATTGTTAACCTCTTGGTGCGTGTCGATAGGGTGGGTATGGTTGGCTTTAGTCAAGAATGACAGCACCAGTGGGACCCATCCTGGTCTGTTCTGATGACGGCACTTGGATTTTCTGTGCATGCTGTTCCATGTACCTCCAACCACTTGATCGCAGTTGGTCATGAGATGAAATCTTTTTCATCCCTCTTTGTGTTCCATGAGATTTATTAATGTTCGTAACAAAGAATTATAGCAGCCATTCATGGAACATTAATTGTTTCTAGAGTGGTTTGGATATCACATGAGTTACTTAGTTCGAACAGCCTCTCTGTGTTCTGGATATTACTATTTAGGTTTTCTTGTTGAGAAAGCGGAAACTCAGTGCTTAGGGCACTCGCTCAGGATCACGTAGCAAGTTTTATAAGTGAAGTTTACTTTAAGTTGTGCCAGTTTCATAGCCTGTGTCTTCACCACGAGGGCCTGCTACCTCCTCATCTCTGATAGATTCTGTGGTTCTTTAAGACCCTTTTATTTGATTTAGGTAGGGAAGATTTTGTGGCTTACAGTTGTCTTTATGGAAGAAATTGGAATCCAACTCATTTAAAACTGCAGCTTAATATACAAACAGGATTTTTATAGAACCAGGGATATAAAAGGAAATAGCTTCTTCCAAAATTTTTTTTTCTTCAGAAATATTCCTTACCTACTGGCCTTTTCCTCAGTCTAAAATCTCCCACCAGCATGCGGGTTTGCTCATCGTTGGGCGCTTTCTTGGGTTCTCTCCTAAGTAAAGATGTTCCTGGTAGTGGCAGCTTATGGGGTCCCTAACATTTGAGGAAATGAGGTTTTTTTCCTTGATACTGTATGAACGGACTACATGGGAACAGTGATCCAGTTGCTCCTGACAATAGGTACGGGAAGGGAGAACCTTGGCCGCTGGAATTTTGTGCCCAGGGCGAGAGACAGACATTCGAAAGGTCAAGTGCTGCCACTTTGTCAGGTTATTTAGGCCCCTTGTCTCTGGCCTGCAGTCATGTCTGCCCTTCTAGGATGGACGTTCAGCCTCGAGGGCCAGCGGGCTAGTGCCAGGGATGCTCTGTGAGTTCTTGTTGTTTCACAACATGTGCGTTCAGTTATTATTGAAAGGATTCTTCTCTCCATATTTTTTAAGAGTTGTATGCTGGATTACGTCAGGGTGAGATGGCGTGCCATTTGTGATTTCCTTCACACATCTTCAGGAGAGAACAAATGGAGCAGAATCTTGATATTCTAGAATCCGGGTGTTGGATATATGCGGCTCATTCTATTATTTGCTCTACTTCTTTATGTATTTGACCACTTGTATAATAAAAACAAAAAAAGTTGTATGTGGTTTGTCTAGCTCATTACCTAGTCTGTCACTGGGTAGAAACAGGTCTCTGCCCTGCTCTGTTCCACCCCACCTTGGCCAGCTCTCAGCTGCTGGTGTAATTTAATTGATAGGGAGTCTTGGGGCAAGGAGATGCTAACCTAATCAGCCAAGAGTTGAAGTAATTTTCTGGACAATACAGATAAAATGACTTTACCTGTCATACAAGCATTCCCTGACTAACCTGTAAAAAATGACAGTAGTTCAGTAGCTGTTGTAAGTGAGCATATGTGACATGCCAGGGGCTATGAGACACCTGTTTCAGATTTTCTGTCTCATTCTCCTGAGGTCAGTGTTTGGAGAGGAGTAGATGGAACTTGAACTCATGGCCCCTTCGATTTTATTCTCCTCTACCTCTGAGTCCTTGGGGCCATGGTTTTTAAAATGTGGTCTCTATGGACTGTGTGGGGAAATGTGTTTGATACAGATTTCCACAGCCTTGTATGGGTTAAGAGGAGCACGGTCTCTGAAGTTATAGTAGATAGACCCAGGTCCTAGGCCCAGGTCTCACCAATTATATGGCCATGGCCAGGTCATGTATCCTCCTCAAACCTCAGTTTCCTTATCTGTCAAATGGGGGCAGTGATAGCATCTACCCTGTTGTCTGTGAAGTCCTTAATACAGTGCTTGACACCTTGTAAGCACTAGAAATAGGTTACTTACAACCGGTATTTTAAACTTTTTGAGGCATTTGCAAACGCATTGATGTAACTGGGAATGTTAAAGATGTAGCAATTAATGCTCCCAGGGGGCACTGTGTGATGGGTATAATTTCAACCTTATACATCCTAGATGTGGGTTTTTTTTTTGTAATTATTAAAAAACATTCTAAAAGTCACTATTAGAATTTTTTACATAGATGTTTGAGAAAGAAGTCTGTCACCAAAGTGTAGGAGAGTTGACAAGTGTAAATATGCAGTTAGACAGTTTCGAAAAACGTGTATTATTTACTGATCAATGTAGTGTCTCCTTTGGAGCCATTACACTCAGCATTTCCTGTCAATCTCCCCACGCTGGTATAATCAGACTATGGATATGCATATTAAAGTACAAGAAAGTTATTGTGTACGTGTGGTGGCAGCTTTTTAATTGTTAATAATGTTGCAGCTTTAAAAAGGCATCAGGATCGTTTACTGTTAGGATGTTAATAGCCCTCAGAATTGCATGAGAAATTAGGCGGCGGGATACACGGTGCTGATCGGCGCCTGTCTGTGCCTCCGGCCAGTGCTGCAGAGACAGACGGAAGCTTTTGTCTGATCCGGGTGCTGAATTCTTGGAGATTCCTTATGCTTTTCTTTTTACTTCTGCTGTTGTGGTGGGGGATGGGGGACTTTGACTCATGTACGTGTGCGAAGGCAAAAGGCTCGCATAACATCTTGGTCCCTATGAGGGATCAGCAAACGTTTTCTGATTGCGGTAGTAAATATTGTAGGCTTTGCGTACCACAGTCTGTTAGCACTACTGTACTGTGAAAGCAGCCACACACAACCTGTGAACGGATGGGCATGGGTTTCCAATAAAATTTATTGACAGACAGTGCCATTTGAGTTTTGTAGAATTTCCACTTGACACGAAGTGGAAGTATTAATTTTTTCCCAACCCTGCAAGATTGTCAAAACGATCCTTAGCTCATGGGCGGCAGGTTCAGTTTGGCCCCGGGGCCTGTGGTTTGCTGAGCCCTAGTCTAAAGAAGATACAACACGGGGCCATGCCGTGGATTCACTTCTTTGTTCTTGTTCTCTGACGCTTCAGCTCTTATGTTTCTGATGAGATAATAATGTCTTCATGTTTGTATCCATCTCATCTGGAGAGATGCTGTTCTGTGTGGTCTGATTACTGATTGATTGAGGGTGAGAAGTTGGGGGGGGTCCCTCTACCCCTTCCTTTATATAAAAGAAGAGAAATACAAACTGGAAGTTAAAGGGAGGCCAAGGATAAAAGATGAAGTGAAAGGGAAGACGAGTCAAAGAAGAAAAGTAGACTCTGAAAGTGACATGTGGTCTGTGTTCTCAGGACCAGCATTTTCTGAAGTGTGTTGTAGACCTCCCAACAGAATTGGAGAGTTTTCTAGGATACCCAGATGAACGTTTTCGAAAATCTAAGAGTTGGGTTTGACTTTTTCTATGTATTATACATTCAGTACGTAGCAAAACTCCTACTCGTGCATCAGGCCTGGTATGTCAGCAAATACTCCTTCAATGCAACATTTGATAAAATTGAGACATTTAAGGAAAAATAGGAAAATTATTACGCAAGTGGTTCTTGGGGACGGCAAAACTCTGAGAGGTGGTATTGAATTATTAAATGAGTGAAGTAGAGACCAGGAGACATAGAATGTGTGTCCTTTGATTTTCTTTAAAGAAATCTCTAGAGGAAAAGAATGATAAAAACTAAACCAACCAACCAAACAAACCAAAAAAAAGAAAAACGAGTGTGAGCATCCTGGAAAGAAGACGTCTTAAATTAGTGTGCTCGCTTCATTTTTGGTTGAAGATTTTAATATTTTATCTTGTAAACACGTGTGTGAGGAATGTCGGGACAGGGGTGAACGTGGGCAAGAGTGAAGTCGGGGAATGGAGCATTTTAATAAAATGGAGGCCAGGTTATAACACAGCATTGAGTAAGGAAAAAAAATGTATGATGGGGAAGAGAAATGAAAAGGAAGTTTTTCAGGAAAGGCACAGGAGAATAATCTAGAGGAGTATTTCATTACCACATACCATGATAAAATTGGCTGGGGTGTGAAGGAAAAGGAGTTTCTGATTTTCAGCATGCCATCATTTATGAACCAAGGTATTGTTACTGTGGCTGGGGAATAAACATCTTGAAAAGATGAACCCGTAAGAAGCAAACATGTTTTTACAGAAATGTCCATTGTAAGGAAAAATGTAGGAAGTGGCAGAGAGAATACGGCAAAGATAGAATTGTGTTGAAAGCCTTGCAAAGGATTCGTTTATTTATTTATTTTTTTATTAAATGAAAAATAAACATATCCCATGATCCAGACCAAGACATAGAACCTTTAATGTGTAATAAACCGCCAAATGTGGTGATTAAGAACACAGGATGTTGGCCAGACAACTTGGGTGTGAATCCTGGCTCTGCTGCCTACTCACAGTAGAATCTTGGGTAAGTTACACTGTCCTGTACCTCAGTTTCCTCACCTTTAAAATGTGAACGAGAATAGCACTGAACTTGAACTACATTGCAAGATATGCATTACAAAAGAGTTGGCACGTAGTAAATTTTCAGCAAATGAGATAGGTAGCTGTTAGCTATAAACTATGCCCTAATTTAAAAAAAAAAAGTATTGTTGGATTATCACAGCAAATCTGCCATTATCTCTCTGCAGTGTCCCAGGATACATATTTTATGTATCTTTGTATGTGTACCTATGTGTCCTAGTGATAGACATCATATAATTCAAAGACTCCTAGATAGTAAATTTTTTTAAATATTTATTTTTGAATGTGAGAGTGTGAGCAGGGGAGGGACAGAGAGTGAGGGAAACAGAAGATCCAAAACAGGGTCTGCACTCACAGCAGTGAGCCTGATGCGGGGCTCGAACTCACAAACTCTGAGATCGTGACTTGAGCTGATGTTGGATGCTCAACCGACTGAGCACCTAGGTGCCCCCAAACCCATCTCTTCTGCATGACAACCCATCAGTTACTTTGAGATTGGTCAAGGGTCCTTCTTGATGCCTCTCCAGGCTCAAGATCCTTTTTGCCCCTTCAGGTGTACCTCTCCCGTTTGGTTTTAGGTGTCCTGTGGCCATCTTGGTTGTTTCTCACAGCGCCAATAGCCATCCAGGCATAGTTTTTTCTGTGTGTCTACATTTACATACAATTCATACAATGAAGGTGCCTCTTTTTTGACAAAACTGTCTTTATCATTTGGAAGGGGAACGTTTGGACTTTTCTTACCCCACTTCTTAAATTCCAAATTCGGGAAGCTGGCACGTAAAGAAACCGTTGCTAAAGAATCCTAGATCGTCCCCTGAACTCAGTGTGCTGAAATAGACTTCTTCTTGTCCCAAGCCTGGTAGGCGTGCAGAAGTCACAGTAACAACTGGGCCTCCCATCCCTGCAGTAGCACCCATGCGCCAGATAGGCTCCTCGGTCCTCTAGATTATTGAATCCTCGGGGTGTGAGTCCATTACAGTCTTCATTCATATTTTCAGATGATGAAAGCAGCACTGGGGCAAAATTGGAGGCTCTGGTAAGATAAGCCTAAGAGGAGGATTTTTTGGTAAAGATGCCTGGGGCGATTCACCCATATATCCTAATCCATGGGATTTTCTCTTCTACTCAAGAAATAATGTAGTGTTTGGCTTCTCTAGCTTTAACCCTTGTTTTAATGCACACAAATGATACAAGTCACATAAGAATTATCTCCCCTTATGGAAGTGCTGATGCATAGGGGCACATGTACCCCAATGTTCATAGCAGCACTTTCAACAATAGCCAAATCATGGAAAGAGCCTAAATGTCTATCAACTGACAAATGGATCAAGCAGATGTGGTTTATCTATACACTGGAATACTACATGGCAATGAGAAAGAATGAGATCTGGCCATTTGTAGCAACGTGGATGGAACTCGAGGGTGTTATGCTAAGTGAAATAAGGCAGGCAGAGAGGGACAGATACCATATGTTTGGTACCATACGTGGAACAGGAGAAACTTAACAGAGGACCATGGGGGAGGGGAAGGGGAAAAATAGTTAAGGAGAGGGAGGGAGGCAAACCATCAGAGACTCTTAAATACTGAGAACAAACTGAGGGTGGATGGGGGTGGGGGAGAGGGGAAAAGGGGTGATGGGCATGGAGGAGGGCACTTGTTGGGATGAGCATTGGGTGTTATATGGAAACCAACTTGACAATAAACTATAAAAGAAAAAGAAATAAAATGACTCTGAGAAAAATAAATAAAATTAAAAAATCTAAAAAAATAAGAATTATCTCCCTTTGTGGGGGATTGTCTGCTTTTATCCCCCTGAAAAAATTGGTTAATTACAGAGCCCCCATCCCCCAGACATTGGGGGTGCTGTACTTCAATTTTCTTTGAGCTTTTCCCAGGGGACTTCCTTCCCCCCTGCTCCCACCAAAACTTCCCGAGAGGAAGCCAGTCACAGCGTTAGCAGCAGTAGGATGATTTCAGAAGGCATTCACGGGCATGGGTAACTTGAGGGATGGCTGGGTGCCTTCTTGGAGACTTAACACATTCCCTGAACATGGAGCCTCACCATGGCAACAGCCATGTCACATGACACATTGGTGACACATGTAAGGTGCTGCCACAACTCTCTCCAGGTTGCATGTCTGTGATTCATTGTTTCCACTGACACAGTGACTGTGACTCGCAGTTGGAAGGTTCTCTGGTGTTCAGTGCCATTAACGCACACTGACTCCCATGGCACACGGAGGGCTCAGGGAAGGGAAGCGTAAATAAATAAGTATGAGCTGTAAACATTGCCTTCATTAGCTTTACAGAGAAATACGTGTTCATCAGTCAACCTCCTTGCCACTCACATTCTTCTTTTTCAAAGCATATTTTGTTGGTAACACCTTGGAAGCTCAAAGATTTTATTTTTAATCATATTATACCCATTTCCACTTGGCAAACTTCAGAAGAGAGAGTTCACGGTGGCCCCTTTTGCGTATTTATTTATATTCTTCTCATGTAGCAGATTTATTGACGAAGGCATGATTCTGGGAATATTTTTTTTTTCCCTCCTTGTGCAGTTTATTGAATACGTAAATCACCAGGTAGTATTATAGGTCCGTTGCTCATGTGGAGGGACCTGAAGGTTGGATGATATCAGAAGACTTTTCTAGAGGTCCACGATGACTGGTATTTTAACATATTTTAATTTCTGAGTGATTCAGTGAGTGATTAAAAAAGTAGATGGGGAATCTGGAAGACATTAAAGAGATGTCAGGGACAGACGGATTTTGATTTGTAGCCTAATGAAATGTTTTGCCAACTTTTAAAGATTTTTTTGAGAGTAGAACTTTAATCATTTGCTTGTGTTTCTGGCATGGTAAGGTTATTCCTGTTTCTGTTACATGATGAATCCAAAGTGAAAATGGGATAATTTTTAATTAGCAAAATTATAAAACCATTTGCAGCCAAATGTTTCTTGTCTTGTATAAACTGTGAGGTTTCACATTTTACTTTAATCATTTTAGGAAATTTCATTCTGAAGATCTATTTCAGTTGGTGTTTTATGTATGGATACAAATCCTCAATATTAGAAATTATCTTGTAATATTCTTTCCCCGATATTCTCGTCAGGTGAATAATCTGACGGGGTTTTGGTCATGTTATTGCTGGTATCTCCTGTGGGGGTGTCGTGGTTACCTGAGTTGGACGTGGCGCTAATATGCAAATCCGTATTCCAAATGCAAGGCTGAATGTTACAAGAGACATAGCGTTCGGGAGTTAGACATGTTTCTTTAATTTTATGTTGTGTGATTTTGAATGTTTCCAAATGCTTTTATTGAGCTTACCTATGCAATTATTTGAAGCAAAATGTTAGCTTTACTTTGTACTCTCAATATGTGAATGGAGAGTTATTTTAAAACCTCTTTTATTAAGGAAATGAGAATAATGTGCCAAGTCATGGCAGCCTATGCACCGTTCCCAGACTTTCCGTTTTATGGCACTTCGATTGGATGCTTTGCTGTAGATTACGAGAGTCTTAACGTTTTGGGGGGACTCATTAGAAATATATTGAGGACAAGAATTCTTTGGAGATGAGAAGGGCCTGAGCATTCAGAACTTGAGGATCTGCCTAGATTGGGTAGTTGCAGCTCTGTGAACTTCTCTACCTGCCAGTTGGTTGGCCTGGGGGTCAGTGGGCGGCTGGGGCCTCTGCCATTTTCTGCTGTTGCTGTGGGATCCTCTAGAGGGAGCTGTGTCTCACCTCACTTGCACCCATTGCTGTGGGACGGAGGATGGTGGAGACTAGCCAGGGGAAGCTCTACCTGCAGCAACAGCTCCAGGCCCTCATCTTTAGCCATTTGTCTTTGGCACATTCCAGGTGTCGCTTACCTAGAAACAGGAGGGAAAATGAGATAAGTGTCAATAAATTTCCTTCAGACTGAGCGATTCTTTAATGAAACAGATTCTTAAAGCATGAGAGTTCCCGGGGAATATCACAGGCCTAATAATTTATCATTCAACTGTGAATCAGACCGAAGGACAGGAGCCTAAAATTAAAAACAAAACAAAAACCCGATTAATGGTGTTAGTTTTATCCAGAAATTAAGGAGGTGTTTTCAGGTTTTGGAGGTGAAAGACATGTACATTATATAGGAATTACTGAGAACTCCCATCTAGATCAGGGGAAGACCTTCCATTTAGAAGTAAATACAGTCAACCCAAACAATAATGGTAATTTTTTAAATAGAATCAGATACGAGTTTCTTTAGGAAAGGTCTTTCCCAGGGACATAGCAATATGACCTTTGAGAATTGTGCTTTTCAGTACGTAGTGCTGGCCACCTGTGGCTGCTGGTCATGTGGAGTGTGTGTCTCTGGCTAGTCTGCATTGAGATGGGCAAGGTGTAAAGGACATGCTAGATTTCAAAGACACTGGGTTACATGTTGAAGTGATAGGATTTTGGATATATTGGGTTAAATAAAAAGTATCTCTAAAATTAATATTATACGTTTTGTAACTTTCTAACGTGGCTATGAGAACATTAAAAATTACATATGTGGCTCACTTTCTATTTCTATCAGACACCAATGTTATATAGAACATACCAATTCCATATTTCTAAAATCAGGAATCTTTTTATGAAATGCTTTTCCTTAAAAGGGAATCGAACATTGGTCAATTTGAAAACC
Source organism: Cryptoprocta ferox (assembly GCA_028646485.1). Lineage (NCBI taxonomy): Eukaryota > Metazoa > Chordata > Mammalia > Carnivora > Eupleridae > Cryptoprocta > Cryptoprocta ferox. The sequence continues at coordinate 45,414,828 of CM053574.1, forward strand.
ACTTGACTATTTTATCAAAAAAAAAAATTAGGGAAGGCTAGGTGGCTCAGTCAGTTCAGCATCTGACTTTGGCTTAGGCCATGATCTTGTGGTTTGCGAGTTCAAGCCCCACCTCGGGCTCTGTGCTGACAGCTCAGAGCCTGGAGCCTGCTTCAGATTCTGTGTCTCCCTCTCTCTCTGCCCCTCCCCTACTCATGCTCTGTCTGTCTCTCTCAAAAATAAACCTTAAAATTTTTTAAAATATTAGATGAACTGGGTGGCTCAGTTCATTAAGCATCTGACTTTGGCTCAGGTCATGGTCTCATGGTTCATAGGTTCAAGGCCTGCATTGGGGTTTCTGCTGTCAGTGTAGGGTCTGCTTCGGATCTTCTGTCTCCCTCTTTCTCGGCCACTCCCCCAGGCTCCTGCGCTCTCCCTCTTTCCTCTCCCTCTCTCTTGCTCTCGCTCTCTCAAAAATAAATAAACATTAAAAATTAGAATGCTCTTCAAATTCACTTCATTTATGGCAAATGTAGCCCAGCAATAAATATTCCCTCCTGGAATATAATCTGGGAGAAAACCATGTTAAGTCATTTGCTGTCTGTGTATACCACAGTGACACATCCAGGTGAAGAGTCAGACAGTTAATGAACTAGTGAGGTTTGCCATTGAATGCTAGCAGATAATCTATTTTTTTTAAATTGGCTTCTGTTCTGTCATGTAGACCTGTACTTTGCAAATGGTCATGTGCCCATATATGAGGCCTATATATGAGAGAACTCAGAATCTCAGTAAACCCTAAAATAATTTACTGTAGCATACGTCCACGAAGAGGCACTTTTTCTTTGAGGATTTCAGTGGGAAAAGGCATCATTTTTGCATTTTAAGTTGTCACATTTAGGCTAAAACACAGATTTTGAGTGTTTACTGTGACATTACTGCTTAGGTCCTCTTTGATTAGTGTTTCCAGATTCTTCTGCCTCATGAGTAGATAGGAGAGTCCCTACCCTCTCCCGGTGTAGCAAGGCCTGGTGACAGCTTCCAGGGGAGAGGAAGGATCTGGAGTTAGGGTGATGATAGTGGGCACAGAAGGCAGGTCCGCACAGATGGTACAGAAAGTGTAGCAAAAAATAGAAGGATATGGGGAATGCCTGCAGCAAGGAAGGCACGGGACGGTGAAGGGAAAATAATGACTTTATACTTGGACCTGACCGTGGGAGGCAGTGTGTTTACCAGAGATGGGAAATCAGCGATGAAGACCTTGGTAGGCATGGGTGGTACACAGTTGACTTGAGCTTGCAGTACTCTGGATTCAGAAGCGAGTGGCAGAAAATCTGTCTAGAAATACAAGGTGATGGCCATAACTTCTCTTCTTTGGGAAACTTTTATTTCTTTCGGCGACATTTATTCGGGGGTGGTTATACTACAGTATTTTCCTTTTCTAGACCTCTTCTGGCCTATTAAATGTGATTTTTAAGATTTTCACTGTCATCATCACTGACACCATACTTAGGCCACAGAGGGGAAAAATCGCTGAGTTTTTCACTGCTGTGAAACAAGAATTGAATACTTCAGTCCATATCCTAGTCTTTTCTGGATGCAGATTTTTAAATAAATACATAGTTGCAGTCACTTAGGCTAGTCACTTTGCGTCTTGCTTTCTCTCTTGTAACATAGTATTTTCATGCCCTCAGATTATCCTTGTTGCGATTACTTTTACTGACTGTGTAATAGATCATCTAGTCATTGCACAGATATTTTGGAGGTGCCTTCCATGGGCCAGGGCCTGCCTTGTGTCCTTGGAATGAGAAAAGCCAGTTTCTCATGCACGGGGGGCAGATTGATGTCTTTCTCATGGGGTGCAACTCCTACCTGGGACATTACCATTCTTCTCATCTGTGTCATATCTTCAGCTGGTTGTTTAACATCCTTGGTGTCTTCCAGTCACCGTGGCAGCCAACAGTGCTCTCACAGGTTCCGAATACCACACTCCCTGGCTCTTCAGTTGAGGATCGCTGGCTTAAACCATAATTTGGTTTACTGTTTTCCTGCTGGACAGTACAGTAAATGTTGGACATGAAGGTCGGTTACCTTTTGTTCTTTTTCTTTCTTTCCTTTGGTGGTAAGATGGCGGTACGTCCGTTGTATCTGTGACTGCCTAGGCACTGTAGAATAAGGCCTTGAGTGGGATGGGTGATTTTCCATTCTACCTTGTTGCCTTAGAGTTCTGCCACTCACACCTTTGGGACACGTTTTGACAGTCTTGGAGGAAAGGCATACGTCATAATCTCGACGAGGGTCTCAAGTGGGAAACCTTTGTTTCTCCCTCCTAGTTGCTTCTTTTCCTCTACATCTGTCCCATCTATCACCCCAAAAGGTAAAGTGAAGTACACTTTTGGGGAATATATATTGGAGAATATCTGGAGGCTCTTAATTCAGAACCTTACTTCAAATCCTGGTTCTGACACTTATTAGCTGTGTGCCCTTATTTAAGTTATTTAACCCAACTGTACCTCTTTTTATCTTCGTCTATTAAATGATGGTACACACCTAAGAAAGATCTTGTGAGATTGAATGAGCTATGTGTAGAGGTCTGTTAGCTAAAATGAAGACCAACATTTGTCTATGGATATATACTGATTGCAAGCACAGGCTCTCATGCCAGGCTCTGCATTCAAATATTTATTTTATTTTATTTTATTTTGAGAGAGAGCACAAGAATATGTGAGCGGGGGAGGTGTGGAGAGAGACTCCTAAGTAGGCTCCATGCTGTCCGAGGAGGGCCTGATGCTCTGGGTTCAGATTTTGACTCAATTACTTATTAGCTGTCTGACAAATAGCTGATCAGTTACTTTTCTGCTCTGAGCATTGATTTTCCCACCTGTGACATGGGAATTCCAAAAAAACCCCTGTCATAGCAAAGACTCAGTGAGGGCATGCTTTAGTGCACTGGCTGTATATGGTAATATAGGTTACGGTAATAGGTTAGGGAGTTACACTATGTGGGATTCCACACAGGAGGTCTTTCCCTTCTCTTCTCACTTTCATACTGGGAGAAACCGGTCTGCCCAGCTACACGTTTTTCTTACATATTGATGTTGTGCATTAAAATAATTAAAATTACTAAAATACCTTGCTGTAGGTAAAACCATGAACTTGGGCATCCTTCTTGTTTCTTCTCCGTACTTGGCTTCTTCCTGTTGGAGTTCTGGGCCAGTTTCAAAGTCTTGAATGGTGCGTAGAAGAGAGAGTAGTTCTGCCTCAGAGTTGGCATCTCTTTTTACGTCACTGGGTCCAAATACCGTGTATTGAAGCCAGCGGAGCCAACACCCAAGATATTTGGTTGGTGAATGTAATTTCAAATGAAGCATAGAAAAAATGGGAAGGCATTTGATTTGATTTCACATAGGAAAAGAAAATGGAATGACCTTTCTACACTTTTCGTCAATTCTCTTGGACCTCCTTGATTTTCCCGTTTTTTGCCAGTAACTTTTATATATTTTGTACTAGGCGTGAACAGTTCTGCATACTGTATCTCAAAAGCCCCAATCCTTATTTCCTCTGAAGAATAATGTACCACACTGGCAGAATTCCAGTGATCGGGGGTGTGAGAGTGATTCTGTGGCATTAAAAACAAAGACGCTGACAGAAAAGTATGTCGTCCACAAAATAAGTATTCTGTACTTATAACTCCTCCCCCGACAACAATACAACCCTGAAGGCAATGAAGCAGACAATATATAATGAAAAACAATAAAACATAAGTTCTACCATGTACTCTTAGTGACTCACTGACTTCATAATAACATGTAAATGTAATTACATTTGTGCGCCTTCTACCATTAGGCAAACTGGAGGCAGAAGGAAGGGAAAACTGGACTGATAGGGTTGTAGAACTCACTCAGATAAATCCTTAAACCTGGGAGTCACCTGGCGTCACTCTGTGGAGTCCTTCTTGGCCTGGTTGGATGGAGCCACTCTGAGTCATCTGAACGCGGTTCTTTGAGTTGTTCACCTGGCAACTTTGCAGGGCTGCTGCGTGTGCTGTGTTCCTATGATTCTTAGGGTATCAGTGATTCAGAAAGTAGCACAGGAATGAAACGTGTTGAGTCCTTGACAGTGTGGCTTGAAGGGTGGCCTGAGTTTTACTTCAATGTTAACTTGCATGGCTGCCGTGAGCATCACCCTAGCCTGTTACTCATCTGGGTTGAAAAGAACTGAAACATTGCTCTGGTTTTGGCTCAAAGTAAGGCCATGCAGTAGTATTGAGTCCTCTATGGAAAAGGCTAGTAGGTGTATATTCCAGGCTTTTGTACTAGTGGACTGGACAGTTATGGATGGGATACGGCATCTCTGGGTCATGTTGGTACAAGAGAAAAATATTTAAAATATGGCATGCTGTTATCACTGATAAATCTTAGTCCCTTTCCCCTACTTGGTTCCTTTGTGACACTTGTCGAGGTCTGTAATTACATATATTCTGTGTTTTCAACGTTACTATTCCCATGTGGGCTGTAAACTCCATGAGAGCACAGATCATGTCAAGTTTTTTGATCACGCCCCTGGCTCGCATACACCACAGTCAATATTTGTTGAATCAGTGTTTTGTGTGAGCAAATAAATGTAATAATAATGAACGTGAACATACATTTAGTGTTGGAATGTAACAGATCCTTGGTGAAATCCTTCCCAGGATTTCTCCTACTCGATCATTGCCACTTCTTTGGGTGGTTACTCTAATTGCTCCCCTTAGAGAGTTAGGAAGCTGAGTCTTAGGAACATTAAGGGGCAAGTTCACAGTCACCTGGCTGTGACCCATGTTTCAAACCCAGTTCCATCTGCGTTGGCAGCATAAGCCATGCGAGACGAGCTGGTGGGCTGAGTGGTTGCAGTTCCTGAGACCTCCTAGTGAAATTGTTCCCAAGATATGTGCTCACCGTAGTTGTCTCCACAACACTGAGAGGCATTTTTTAAGGAAACCCCGTCCAGATTTGATTGTACTTGCTACGAAAGAGGAATTACTTATAAATAACAATAATAATGGTCATATGACTTCTCTCGTGGATCAGGTATTCTGCTTTTTAGATGTGTTAATTCAGTTCATCTTTATAACATTCCTGTAAGATAGATGCTTTTATCATTCCTGTTCTACAGATTGAGGAAACTGAGGCTCAGGAGGGTTAAAGAAAGGTTACCTTGCTTACTGAAGGTCACAGCTGGAACATGAGAGATCACATCACCATAGGACTTCTTTCCATAGGACTGTAGAAGCCAGGGCCTCTAAATATCCATTCACACATGTTAGGAATATTTTGTTTTTATTAATCTGTACTATTTTGAAATCAGGTGGCAGTAGGAAAGAGATTGCCAGGATGGTGGATTTTGGGAGTTCACAGATGACCTTTCATGGGGGCAGTCCTGCCCTACAGGTAGGGCGCTGCCTGCAGGGGCTGCCTTGCATTTTACAGGTTTCAGAGCCACAAAACCTGCAGGAATATGGATAAACTAGTACATGTCATCTCTTTGTAAAATTCACTAGGGGAAACTGATATTTGAGAAACTTTCAGTGGAAAACCTGGCTTTCAGTTGGTAATGGTCTGCGGCTTTTCTGGTTGTTAGCGCTCTGGCTTTGAATTTTGGCTTCTCCTTCTTTTTCCTCTCAGTTACATTCTCAGCAAGAGAATAGACACCCTAATAGGACGATCAAAGCCCAGTTCAGATTTCATAATTACCAGTTGGTAATTAATGTGAATTTCAGTGCATGCTAAGTCACCCAGTAGATGTTATTTTCTTCATCATACTCCCATTTGAGTCGCAGGAATGACTCAAGAAATTTGCTGCTTTCCTCAGTTAAAATGGAGACAATTTTGCTTTTTTTTTTTTTTTTGTGGGAGGACTAGCTTTACAAGAAGGTGACTTAGAAGGAGCTGGTTTTCTGGGAAAGAGATTAAACTATAGAATGGTCTTAAATGTGTATTTTAAATAATGCTGACATATTTTGTTGATGCTGGCTATTTTATTTGATTGCTATCCGTTCTGAAGTCTTCCCTTCCTTTTTCCTCCTTTGAAATCTGTTGGTTACTATGGAAACAGTGTTGTTTTGGGTTTGGGTGGAGCTGTATCCACAAATGCAGTATAAAGTCATTTATAAAATGGGTTAATATTTATTCTGGCTGGGCATATATGGAACCTGATGTAATGATAATCATGATCACACATGCAGAATAAATTTGCACTTTTATTGTTATTTTCTTAGTCTGTCTAAATGTGTGCAGTTTTGCTTGGAATGCACCGTCATTTCCTCTCTGATTTGGATTTTGCCATTTAAAAGCCAACACCCAGTGCTGGAGGAATTGGTCTGAGTTGTGAGTACTCCACGGGCCTCAGACATTCCCCGCGACCAAGTTTTCATTCAGGAGAATGCTTCCCGGGATATCTTTTCTTTTGAGTCTTGTTCCAGTGCCCACTTGCCAACTTGGTCTTGCTCCTTATTTTCTTCAAGCAAGTCGTCTAGATGGCTTTGCTTTCAGTAACGTGGACACGTTTGGTCCCTCCCCCTTTCCCATTTAGTCTTGTGTCAGCACTGCATTGCTCCTATTAAAGACCTTGCATGACTCAGGATGTGTTAACGAACGAATGGGGAGAGATGAATGCACCAGTGACTTGTCTAGCCCCAGGTAGAGGACAAGAAACGGGTAGGGATTTTGGAAAGTTTCCTGAGATGATCACTGAACAAGATCGAAGGGTGAGAGAATAGGATATTTGTGGAAAGGTTAAAGGAATTGGAGCCATTTAACATGCATATGTGTGGGGGCGTTTTGTGAAGGCTTTGTCCACAGGAAAAGGAATTATAAGGAAGGGGATATTCACCCTTTGGCCTTCTAAAGACCTACCATTAGGAAGGCATTAACTATGGCAGAGCGATTGAGATTATTGTGTGTTGTGATAACGTGACAAGAGTCTTTTAAAGATGGCCAGACTCTGGAAGAGGATGCCACCAAAGAGAAATGTCGGGGCCCCTCACCTTGATGTCAGTTAGGCTTACTCACGGTGGGTGATTTGGTGGCTGGTGTGTGGAGCCTGTTGGAAACCAAGCAGTGACTTCGATGGCCCTACAGAAGGTCATTACAGGCTCCTGAGTTCATGTCGATATTGTCTTATTGTGATGGAATTTTTGAAACTCATTTTTTTCCCCCATGTTTTGATGGACCTTTTTAGCTCTCCAAAAATGAACACAGGAATATAAAACATTGCTCCAACAAGGATTAACAACACCACATAGTGAGGACTGTTGGATTGGTTTCCTGATGTTAAATTTAGCAATGCTGTCTACCTTTATGATACCTCAAATAGTGTCGGATCTGCTTTTCGAAATTCATTCAGTTCAGAAGAATGTCAGTAGATCTTGAGTAGACTTGTAGGCTGTTAAATTTGGGAGGAAGCTTCTGGGTTGTCTCCATCAGTGGTTCTGCTCTCTACAGCCTGAGCATCAGTATCACCTGGAAACTTGGCAGAGATGAGAGTTCTTGGTCTTATCCCAGACTGACATAGTCACAAACTCGGAGGGGAAGAGATCCCGCAATCCTTGTTTGTACAAGCCTTCCAGAATGAGCACAACTGGTCTTGACCATCCCTTGTTCACTTAGAACAGCAGCACAGTCAACTTTTGGCTAATTGACAGTCTGTGTCATTGTTGTCATGGTGACCATTTAACCTGGCCCAGGAAAAAGAAAGTATTTTAGCCACAGTTGGACTGCCCCCAACTGTCTTATAAAGATATTTTTTGCCTTTAATAGAAAAGCTGCCTTAACACAGCACAGGGCCCGCCTTTAGCAAGAGCAAGAAGGAAGTGGTAATGGGCCACCATCTCTCAGGATAATGTATTGAAATCATTTTTGATCTGTCATTTCCTCTTTTTTAAATATATTTTTTTAAAAGTTTATTTATTTTGTGAGAGAGAGTGCGAGAGAGAGAGAGAGAAAGAGTGAGCACACTTGCATGTGAGTAGGGGAGAGACAGAGACAGGGAGAGAGAGAATCCCAAGCAGGCTCCTTGCTGTCAGCGCAGAGCCCAACCCGGGGCTGGGTCCCGCAAACCATGAGATCATGACCTGAGCTGAAATCGAGAGAAAGAATGAGCACACTTGCATGTGAGTAGGGGAGAGACAGAGACAGGGAGAGAGAGAATCCCAAGCAGGCTCCTTGCTGTCAGCGCAGAGCCCAACCCGGGGCTGGGTCCCGCAAACCATGAGATCATGACCTGAGCTGAAATCAAGAGTCAGACACTCAACCGGCTGAGCCACCCAGGCATTCCAGTCATTTCCTTTTTTTGTGGGAGGTCTGTCCATCCATCCATCTACCCCCTTGTATCCTTCTGTCCATCCATTTATAACTGATCTTTGTTGATGTTCCACTTAGTTCCAAGTGCGATGTAGTGAATGGAGCAGAAGGAACACAGCGGTCATCCTCTGAATGGTACTGGTATATTTTCTTTCTCTCAAATTGGCACCATCTCTAGTACCCAAAGACCAAGTACCCACTTATCTCCTTAATGTTTTTTTTATCCTTTTGTATTTTTAGCTTGGGGCTTTTTAGCCCTGCAACTCACTAAATTCTACCTTAGTAATACATGTTTTCTCATTGAAACTAAGTGTTGATTAAATTGAAAAGACAAACAAACAAAATACATTCCAGGATTAGCATCCCTTGAGAAATACAGAAGGCCTCATTCCTTACCTTGTGTATTGTGTTTGGGTTGGTACTTCTCTTGTGTGGAATTTTATGGTGAGGAAAAGGAAGACACAACCTCTTGCCCTAGAAAACCCATTCACGGCCCTCTAGATGGTGGGATGTATCTTTTTTTATATCCTCCCAACAGACTGTAGGGTGGGGCTCCACTGCCCACACTCACTGCTGACTGAGCAGCCGTCCACGTCCATTGTCTTGTGTCATTTTCTGCACCCACCCCCCAAGCTATTTTCTCAATGGAAGTGGAAGGGAAAAAAAAATTCCCCTGAAAACAATCCAATCCTGATCAGATTCGCATAGCATAATAAATGCTTGTTTGGACATTGCTTGGACTGTCATTTTCGCAAGAATCTTCTGTTTGATTAAATAGCTTCTCTGTTATGTATTGAACAAAATGAAATGTATGTCATAACAGATATAACTAGATGATGACAACTTTCCTTGACTGTGAATTTCATTAGAGATATACATTTGTGTTGTATCCCTTTGAATGACAGAAGTTGACAAATAGCTGCGGAAAGTTGTTTTCCAGAGAAAAGTTAGCAGCTCACCCTGATCAGAGTTGCGGAGCCCTGAGACAAGAATAAGGGCAGGCTAGAAAAGCAGGGGAGGTTGGGGGTTGAGGAGTGGGGCGAGGGGTGGAGAGAAGGTATGGTAGCCACTCACGGAAGGGCTGGGGGAGACTGGCATCTCCTTGCTAACAGGTTACTCTGCAAACCTGTTCCTAGTTGTTAGCTTTACACATGTTTCCTTCTTCCTGCCCAACATGGCGCTGGCTTGGGTGTTTTCATTTACTTCCTTGTTGTGTACCTACAATGTGCTAAGTCCTAGACAGGATGACTGAAACCAGGCAGAGGCCCTGCTCTCAAAGAGCGTTCCGTGAATGAATCCATGTGAGATGTCAGTGCCTTGTTAAATGATACAACACAGAGGTTTGTGGGCTCTGCCTGGGGAGGTTGGAGAGGAATATTCAGAGCGTAGGGTCCAGAGCCGGACTGCTTAGTTCACATCACTCACTAGCCCTCCCATCCTGGACAAGTCTGTAAGCACGCTGTGCCTCAATTTTCCCGTCTGCCAAGTGGAGACAATATTGGTATCCACTTCATGGCATTATTGATGAGGCAGAGGTGACCATTCTAGGCAGACTTTTTTTTCAGCACTTCTGTATAATAACTCCTTTGATAGACACATGATGGAAAAGAACCCTCTGCCATAGTTACCCTTACCTCCATGTTATGGACAAGGAGACTGGGGTTTAGATGTAAGACAGCTCACATGAGGCCATATAAGGAGGAGGAGTCAGAGTGGAGATTAGACATCAGGCAATCTGGCTTTCTCCGTCCCTGCTTAGCCCCTTGCCTGGCACAAAGCCTTTCCTCTGTCAGTGCTCCTCACACACAGTCAGGAGTTAGGCTTCCCCAGGGAAGTGACTGTTGAGCTGAGATCAGAGAGACCACTTGCTTGCTTTCATTCATTCTTGCACTCTGGGGGTGAGGAGGATAAAGCAGAAGCAGAACTGATTTCTGGCACCACCTGTGGAGACGGGCTCTCTTGGAAGAGCCAGGTGGGGAGGGCGGAGCACAGTTCGGTGTCTTGATTTTCCGGTTCCCAGGAGCTGAAGGCATCCTGGCCCCATTCAATTCCCAACAGTAGTACCTTGGTCTCTGATTCGCCCCCGCCCTCCCAGGAGAGCACTCTGAGGAGATGTTCAGGGTCCTCCCCTTCTTCAGAGGGTGTTTGATGGTCCACCATGTGCCCCAGGCTGGGGTGAGCCGGGCATCCCCCGGGGGTGCACGTCCCCTGCTCCCGACTCATTCCTGTGGGCAGTGACCTTGTTTTCTTAAATCATACACCCCTGACAGATTGGTAAGCTGGACCCCCCCACCCCCCAACCTTTGCAGCGGTGCATATTTGATGCCACTTCTAAGTGCAACTCCTGTGGGCCCTCTCTGCCGCTCCCCTCCTCGTCATCCTCATTACTTCTGTTATTACAAAATATATGCTTCCCTAGGACATGTTCTTCGTTCTAGACTTGGCCCATCCATATCAGGCATAGCCAGACAAAGCTCCAAGAAGGAGCTGGATTGAATAGAGTTGTGCTCAGAGGTCAAGGCCTAATGACAACAGGCACCCTTGTGACTGCTTCTGTGCTTTCATCTGACAGTGCTTTCATCCAGGCATCACGAAACATTTTACAGACTGCGATTGAAATTACAGCACCCACGTGAGGTAGGCGTGATTATCGTCATTTCTCGTGGGGAGAGAGCCCCGCCTGGAGAAGCTCGTGTCACCATTCACATGGAGCCATTGGGAAGAGCTGGGCACACATGGCCCCCAAGTGAGGGATGCATTCCCGGGCCAGCCTCTCCGGAGCGGGGCCTGAAATGTCCTGAACCTATAGCCACTGTTAGGGGTGAGCTTTGCTTTTCTACCGGTGTGACCTGCTGGTGGGAGTTCCGCGGCCCTGTGGTCATTGGCGAGGTCCGAGAGTGGCAGACAGAGAGGGCTTCCGGTCAAGGGCCACAGAGCTCATGCGTGGCAGCTTGGGGTTCCATAGAGCCCCGGAGTTTGAGGCAGGCACTGCTCAGGGGAAAACAGTCAGTTGATTTATTTTGGGGGTAGGAGGTAGGTTTCTACATGTTGCTGGGGGTGGTGGAGCATTGGACAGAACCCTTGTGGAGGAGAGCAGCCTTCTGGGCCACCTTGAGCCGTAGATACAAGTCACCTGCATGTGTTTGGGGGTCCTTAATTTGGACCAGATGACGCTACATCGCAGAGAGATTTAAAAGCACGTTGTAGGTGGTAGCTGGCTTGAATTTTCCATCGTTGGACGACTGTGGAATACAATGAAACTAAATGGAATTCATTCTGAGTGAAGCCCAGATTTCCAACACAGATGCAATGATTTCCCTCTCACATCTTAACTGGTTTTTAAATATGATGCAGAATGTGGCTGAAGACACTCTGTGAAATTCCAAGTGTACGTGAATATGGGTTCTCACCTATTATATTTTGTTTGAGCCAGTCACATGGTGACTGGAGCTCACCACCCAGGAAACTTTGCCCACAGAGCTGGCCTGGCATGAAGACGTGCTTGTATGAGGCCCTGTGTGCCCCCTGACAAGCCCAGAGCCCTCCTGAAGGCAGGTGGAAGGTGTTGTTTGAAGCGAACTGTACTTTGTTTTTCTCTAGAATTTTCCAAGCTGACTCCGTGACGTGGATATCTAAACAGAGTAACCAGATTCCGCCGCTTGACCGACAGAGGTTTATACGTTCTTCGCTTTTGCCCCCATTTCGAACAAAATGGTAAATAATTTCGTTTCCAGGCAAAGAACGTTCCCGGTTTTCTACCCTGGCGGGTCTTTGTTTAATGAGGAGTTTGCTGTACCCAGTAGGACATTAGCAAAGTGTTTCCTGATTTTATGCAGCAGGTGTTTACCCACAGCCCCATAGGGTCTCCGTCTTGACCACTTTCTCTCTGCACTGACGAAAAATTTCAGGTAGACACTGTTAAGGCGAGGCTGTCTTAGCCCTAAGGTAGTCTCAATACCCTCCCCTACCCCCCCCACCCCCCCCGTCTACAGAGAGGGTCAGTTCTTTGGGAGAAGGGACAAGAGCCCGTTTGGGTCACTCTCCAGGACACTCCCGAGCTCTGCCAAGCTCCCCAGAGAGGATGACTGTGGTATTAGGATGCCGCAGAGCTGTGGTCACCGTCTTGAAGGCTGTTGCCACGTTGCTGCGGCACCCAAGGTATGTCTGGGGTCACGTGCAGTTGCCACAGCCCTCGTCTCTGTGTCATTTGTCAACCGGTGTTTTCAGACGTGATGTTCCTTTGACTTTTTACACGGGACGAGAATAAGATCATCAGCCCACCTCATTCTAAGACGAAACAAAAGCCATTGTGACTGAAATAGAGAGTTTGATGTGACTCACCCCACCATAAAACATGCTTTGTACACGGCGTTCCAAAGAGATTTAAAACTTTGAGGCACCATTTTATTTTAGCCAGTACTGATTAAACTCGAGAGTGGACAAAGTCTCTTTGAGCCCCGCACGTGAAAAGTAATACCTCCCTCCCCCCACGAAAGCGATGTCCGAGTTCTGATGTTCAAAGCCACGGATTGCTAGATGGAGCTATTTTGTGCATCTCTCTGCTGTCCCTTTACCAGCTGTTTCTCCCTCCTTTTGCCTGTCAGAGCTACTCCCACCCGCCCAAGGCAGCGCCATCAGACGATCATATGAAAGGAATTTGATTTAATTCTCCATATCGCTCTTTTAACTAGAGATGGCGTAAAATCAAATTTGGCTAAGCTTACAAGGGTGCCATTTAGAATGATGGATTCTCCCAACTACCGGCATAGAGCGTAAAACTTTTCTTTTCCCCTTTCTTTATTTTAGTTTAAACATGTCTCTTGGAATGACTGTACTGTTGACAATATATATTTCAAACAGGCTAGCAATACCCTCTGCTGTAATTGAAACTTCCAAAAATGAGACGGACTCCAGCTTCTGAAATATTATTTATGACCTTAAAACCTTCACTCTTAGACTTTTTGACTAGGTAAATGGCTTGCTAATATCAAGAAGATTGGACCTGATTTTTTATTTTAGGGTCCACTAACACATTACCTTGCTCCTTAAGTCCTCCTGGCCAAGACTGTTGGAGAAAATGAAGCACGTCAGCTTTCATTTCTCAGGAAAATTGAAATCAGCTTAACTCTCAGATTAATTATCTAATTCCTCTGAAACCATACATGTTCCTCTGTGTGTGTTTGCTTTTTAAAAAACATTTGAAAGCGAATGTTTCATTCCAGCAGTGGTCGAATTGGGAGGCTTAGAATAATTTCATTTTGAGGGGGACACTTATCTGCAATGATGAGATACTTAAAAGAATCTATATATATTATGTAAGGGACAGAGATGAAGAGCGAGATTGTTTTTGGGCATTCTGTCTGTGACGGTGACAAAAATATTAATTGGCAATAGAACAGAGCTGTGTTAGGAGAAGAAATTGAGAGATCTCTTCATGTATTGCCCTGGAGGAGCAATTTTTACACCTTGTCCAGTATTTAAATACCTCTTAACTGCGAGATGTCCATCTGCATACCCTTCCTGGGTCTCTAAACTAGTGGATGAAGCATGACCTTGTAACTTGCTTTTTGTTTATACATCTGTCAGGATAATATGTTATCTTTCCTTAAAAATGCAAATGTGCTCCCTGCAATAAAGAGCTCTTCAGTCAACAAATAAATTGAGGTAAAGACTGTACCTAATACCCATTTAATTTAAATTCATTTTATAAACATAAAGACGCCTTTTAAGAGAAGCTTTAATTCCTACTAGCACCTTGATTTGTGGTTGCCATGGAGAATCAAATCTGTCATTTGACAAGAAAAGTCACCCATTTATGACAGCACTTTATCTTGTCTCTCCAGGGGAAGAAAATGTCAAAAGTGAGAGCAGAAAAAAAATAAAGCCTTGAAACACCAGAATTTCTTGATTTCATTTTTATTATTCAGCTATCATATCCTTTCTGATAATAGCAACTTGGTGAAAATAAATAATGTTCCTACAGTAAAATCAAATATTTCCTATTGGAATGGACAAGGTTCTTTGTGACTGTCAGTGCTGTGAAGTCTGGCAAGAAATAGTGTTATTAGATAAACCTACGGTGCCCAAATCCCATTTTCTTTTCATTATAGTGTCAAAATAATTATACCTGTGTAATTTGGGTAAGAAATTGCAGAATAAGTAAAATGGTCCATTGCAAGAGATTGCTTTACGCTTGTGTTCCTTACAGGGTGGGGTTTCTCCCAGCTGAAGAAATAAATGCTGGGCGAAAAGTATTTTCATTTGAATAAAGGTGTAGAGTAGGTCTTCCATATTATTTGCTAAATGGGTAGGTGAGTGCCGTGTTCTCTGACTTTTCCTGCACACCTATTTTGCAAATCAGAGTAAAAAGGTGGCATGTTTCACCTGGTCACGACCTGGGATTTTATATTTTCCCAAAGATTTAAAAAAACATTTCATCCAACCTCATGCTTGCCTGGCCTTTTGAAAGTGGAGTCCCTCTTTAAGAGGTTGGAAATATTTAAGGTTCTGATCCGGATAGGATCCACTGATTCCTTACAGCTTGCCATGTGCCAGTGTAAGATGTATGTAAGTACTGTGTATATGGACACATGTATGTTTGTTGGAAGGCTAGTTCCCTGCCTGCTCCATTCATAGTTAAACTCTGACTCTTTTTTGAGATTTGCATTGCATTAAACAAAAAATGTTGGCGTTACGCTTTGATAAGCACATGAAAATAATCTGGGCTGCATCTTTCTCGAGGGGCAGTGTTTTTGATTGTTGGAGTATTATACAGCTTGATGTGGTTAGAAATGAAGTAATCTTGTATCGATGAGATAGCATTGTAATAGCAAGCCCTTTAGTGAAGATTTAGTGTAAATATCTGACTGGTAGGGGAGCTGGTTTCTGGAACAGTTGTGCTTCTAGGAGATTACGAAAATGGAGAGAAAAGAAAGGGCTGAACTCTCATTTTCCTGAAATTGGCGCGTGGTGCTGGCGCTGTAGCCAATGCTAGCTGGGATCTGCCATGCGGAAGCCTCCAGCCCCACAGTCCCTGCTCTGTGCGCCCATGCCGGAGATGGGAAGCAGGGTGTGTTTGCTACAAAGAGGAAAGTGGAGAGACCGAATGACTACAACTTGGTGCAAGCAATCCTACCAATAAACATCAATAACAATGTAATTTACACACGTATCTTTTGATTGCCTCCATCATGTGTGTTGGACAAACTGCGTATTTTTATCCAGTGATTGAGCCATTTCCCCTACTATTTGTGGGCACAGGAGTTCTCAGTTGCCTAAACGTGACCCTTAATACTCTAAAGTATGCTTTAAAGGGATATACTCTAAATATGAGCCCTCTGGTTCTGAACTAATGCTGTCTTGTCATTTAACATCCGGTCCCCGTTTGGTCATCTACTTGGATCAAGTTGTGACTTTAAGTTCATGGAGACGCAAGTAAAGGTATGGCTAGTTCCCCTGTCAGGACTCTGCTCTCTTCTGTGATCATTGAGTATATTTGATGTGTGTCCCTGGAAGAATGTGTCCACACCAACTGATAATAAAATCGCAGTATAGCACCATACTCATGATTTACATAGATGTTCTAGGGTTGTGTGTATAGCCATGAGAAGGATTTGCTTGAATCAAGCGTGTCTGAACCCATTAGGGTGGGGTGGGGTTTTGGGGGCTTTTATTTTATTAGATTTTTAATTTTTAAGATTATATTTTAATCTTGTTAGTACAACTTTCTATGATTTCTGATTTCTATGAATTTGTGAATGCTTTTCTTTATCCTTTTTTTTTTTTTTGTAAGTTTCATGGTGAGGCTTAGCAAAGACATTTAAGAACACGGTAAAGATGTGTGAATGATAAACTCTGGCTTCAACAGCCTGGAATTCTGTTAGCACTCTCAAATACCCCTCTTTATATTCTAGTATGAGAATCCGTGTTCGTGTGTTCTGCTTTCTTTGAGGGGAAATGACACATGTCTGAGATCAGTTGCCAGGGCACTTTTTTTTTCATATGGGGCATTTTCTTTAGCAGTACCCTACAAACAGTCTTTCTTGAAAAATGAAGCTACTCATATTAGTTGACATAGATTTTTTTCACAGAAACACACCCTGACTCCCTGGTATTGCAGGGGTTGATTTTAAGAGGATTGCCTAGTTGTTAATAATGAAAATACGTAGCACATCTAGCCATTGCTGTAGTTCGGTCACTGTGTAATTTAGGTCTCTCACAATATCTCTGTGAAGTAGGAACTGCTCTGCCCCCCGTCTTCCAGGGAGAAACTTAGGTTCAAGAAGATAAATACGCCGTCCTGAGTCCCATAGCTTGTGTGTGTGTGTGTGTGTGTGTGTGTGTGTGTGTGTATGGAGGAGCTGCGATTCGAACAGCCTACTTTCACGGTCCCCCCCAAGGGAAAAAAGAGAGGGCTGAGGGTCCACGGACCACTTAAAATAAACTTTAGTCGCTATTGTGATGCTATCAGCTCACATAGAACATTATCATTTCAGTACATCGTGAACTAACTCTCGTGTCTGAAAAATTAAAAGAGTTTACAGGAAAAACCGGCACTTTTCTTTGAATGTAGCTTCTTTGCTTCTGCAATAATGAAAGTAACAGAAAACCTTATTTACATTTAAGAAATAGTTTCCTCAAATTTCCTGTTTTGCCAGACTTTTGTGTGTCCCCCTCTCTTTCTCTTTCTTTGTTCCTGCTGCCCACACATCAAGCAAGAACAACTAGTTTGTCGATTTCATCCAGAAGTGTGTGTATTGCAGCTCTCCTAGGGAAGGGCTATTGCTACCGCCCCAATTCTGCAGTAATCAAAGCAAGGGCGAGTGTTGTGCTTTCCACAGATGGACATTTTCACAGACAGGTATTAACGCCTCTCCCTCAGCCTGGCATGACTTCGTGGCTATGCTTTTTGGAAACGCTTTGTCCTGGTTACTGTACCTCAAGGCTCGCTTTATTGTTTTACTAATGTAGTCAAATTATAGTCACGTTGTAGTAACTTAATTGAATGAAAAAGAACACTTTGGACTGAAAAGTAAAATGGCAGTGTTGATGACACTGTTCTTGCACATCCCAGCAGATCTGCAATGGTAGATAAGGAAAGCAGAATTGTGAATGAGGCTCATACTGCATATCCGCCTGTAACTATTACTAATAGTGCTTTTCTTTTTTTAGGTAACCTGCATCGGGGAAATTGAAACTGTTGGAAGTACAGTAACCCTTTAAAATATTTTGACTTTTCATATTAATGAAAAACATTTGGGGTTTCCTCCCAACTTAAAACGTGGGGCTTTAGAAGCGTGGAGTGAGGGAGAGACTCAGGAGCAAATGTATCTTGCTTCTTTCTCACACTGCAATTAATTAATTCCTTGAAATACCAAGCCATTCAGCCCTGAAAAGTTTTCATCGTTCGTTTGATGCAGTTTGTATCACAAACAGTGTTTTCTTAAACATGTCAGGAGTTTTTATTTAGGACCCCTTTGAGAGCTAGTTTTCAAGTTTGCTTTAATTAAGGGGGAAGGGTGTTTAATGACTAAAAGCTAACGTGGAACGGGTTATTTATGGCTCCTTGTTACAATCAGTTGGTTTGGTTCTAGATAAAAAGTGAGTATTGGATTTAGGGGCAGTGCTTTTGCTCCGTAGCGGGTCTGTTTATTTGGAAGGGGGTCCATACATCCAGGTGCGTCTGGATTGTATGCCTCTCCATTTCAGGAGGGGTGGACTGGGGGCCGAGGGAAGAATGTGTGCTGGTGCGGACATTTCCATGTCTGCCTGTCATTTCCTAAGAAGAGTTTAGCACTAAAAGCTTGGGTATGTGTCGCTGAGAATGCACACATTTCCTTTAAGAAAGCGACTATTTTTAACGAGATAGATATCATTCATAACAATTTGAGAGCAGTGTCCTGGCCCCATTTACTCTGGGGCATGTACAGAGCCGTGACATACTTTCTGAAGTTTTTGCAGATTACACTGTTGCAATATGTTGATGACTTTAGCAATAGATTGAAACCAGGCCATACATTGAGCACAGAATGAGATGCCCGTTTGAAGCTGTGCAGGGTTTCTTAAACTGTACTGGACCCCAGGACTACCTTTGTGCCAGTGACTCTGGTTCAGTGGGTCTGAGAGGGGACCTAGAAGTCTGATATTTTGTTGTGTGGTATTGTGTTGTGTTTTTATAAGCTCCCTCGGCGCTTTGATTCCTGGTGTTTATTCCACAGACTTTTGCATAGGTTCTAGAAGTCAGAGAATCGTCCTTACCGTCCCATTATCAAGAGCAACTGCATCAAAATTCTTCTAGAACAGTATTCCTCATTCCTTGGTATGTGTAGGGATTCAGCCGTCGATTTTGTTCAGATGCAGATTCTGAGTCATCTTTAATAAACTTCTAGGTAATGTCCATGCTGCTTGTTTGGGCCACACCCAGGACACCAAGATTCAATCATTTATATTGCAGAGTTTTTGAAAAGGAAGGAAAAAATTTAAAGCAACTCTTTGGGTACTTTTGTCTGTGTGGTTTTCTACTGAACACCTGTCTCTCTCTGCTTCATCTCCTGCTTTAGTGTGCGACCACGCCTATGAACACTTCACTTCTTGTGAAAATACATACAACGTTCTTCATGTATGTGGAGGCACAAAGACTCTAAATTAGCCCCAGTGACCCAGGCTCTGATTGTCCTCTAGGAGCCCAGTTCCCTCAGTTGGACGAAGGGGCAGTTAAGTCTCTTTTGAGACCCTTTCTCTTACCTCTTCCATCGCTGCTTTTATGTAACAGAGCAGAGCAAATGTGGTTCTGAACTCCAGGGTCCCAGGATAGGGGCGTCTTGGAAAATGGAGGTGAGAGAAGAAACAGTCTAGCTCAGGAGTTTCCTGCTACAGTATAAATGTTTGCTTTGTAAAGGATTTGACAACAGGAGACGTGGTTTGGTGGAAATCTTCGAAGGCACAGCAGCTCTGCTTCAGAGTTGCAGCTCTTTTCAAGCTTGATCTGTTCCTTGTCTTAAGCACAGATACTTGGGTCCTACAGAGTTTTTAGGACCTTCTCTCTTTGCATGAAAAGGGATAAGGTGAGTGTTTCTTGAAGACTTTTTTTTTGGCCATAGAGGGTGGAATCCCCTGGATGTTGGAGATGGAGCTTGGCAAATATTGGTCAAATGCCTTTATTCCAGGGCGCTTGGGAAGAGGAGTGTGGCCATTGGGTTCAGCTCTAAATGGCAGCCACATTTTGGGCATCTTCTTTCTTCCCTAAGAGTAGGATTTTAGATCCTGAAGGTAATGTGGATCATCTCAGTAACTTTGGGCAAGATCTCTGGGTTGGAGGGTGGAGGAGGTTGGTTTCATTTGTTAAAAAGCAGGAGTTAGACGCTTAAATGAGCTTTATGAGTCCATTGGTATCAGGCGTTCCTTGCTCCTTATGCTGAAATCCTATTACAACCTATCCTTTGATTCAGCTTATGGGGCTGCCTGGATCACACTGTGAATCTATTTCAGCTGTTAGGATAACCAAGGTAACCGGTTCTCAGAATATCCATTTGCATGTGTCATTCAACTTGAAGAATGTATCTGGTAATTCATGTTTTGAACCAATAACTCCCTTGCCTAGTAGACATGGGGGAACTGGGGGTTGGTAGGGATGAGACTCGGGGGAGGGACCCTGCTTTGTTCTGGGTGTCTGTGTTTAACTAGCTGTTACTGGCATTTATTGCCAAGCTATGTACGTATTCATATTCTTCTTGTTTCCCTGGCTTAGGAAAGGAGGAACATTGACTGATAACTGGCTTGAACATGACTGAGTGTAGTAGGATCATAGGATTTTGGTACCAGAAGTAACTTGAGGTAGCTTATAGTCCAGGAGTGTCAAGCTTCATTTGTTATGGGGGGCCCCCCCACAGGAGATTTGAAAGAGGTAAGCAACCTGGTTGGTTGGAGAGAGTGGAGAACCAGATAGCATTGCTGTTTCACTCCACCCAGTTCAGTTGCCAGGACTTAGGGCCACGTTGCTAGATCTTCTGAATTGTCTGGAGATGCTAGAACACAGAGTAGACGCTTATTAGTAAGAGTGGGCTCTGAATGCGTTGGAGATTTGTTCATTTATCCATGGGGACTCCACCGAGTGAAAGAGGAAGGAAGGGAGGGAGACCAGTGTGCGGAATTCATTTCCATTTTCTGGGAACACCAGCTGATATCCTTAGCAGTGGGAAAGCTATCAAACAATAACATTTCATTGCAGTTGACTTGGGAAGGAGGCCCGTACTCTTGCTCTCTGGCCATCAAAGAATGACAGGTCTTGACCAAAGCAAAGTCCACACTCACAATAGTATGCCTGTCCCTCAAAGTTCAGCCCTTTCAGATTTTAAAACATAACAAGAGCCTCCTTTGGGTCAGTAAGCCTGAACCTCATCATTTATCCCAGAGAGAGAATAAAATTATACCTAGAAACTCATCCACTGCCGTGCCAGCTCTAAATTTTCCCTGTCTTGCCTTGCTGGTTCTTTGGATCTGCCTGTGTTATTAAAAAATGAGATACCATTTGCACGAGAATCAATTGGTTTTCCAAGCTGCTACCTATCAACAGAACGGCAACTGAATAAATACATTCACATTTGCTCCCTTGGCTTGGGAATTAACCCAGTACTTAAAACTCGTGACTATTTGGTCTTCAGACTAATTTCTATAGCATGTAAAGAGTTTGCTGCATAGGAGAGTTTTTCATGTTCCCTTTAGAGTTCGCTTTGATGGCATTGTTTCAAAAGATAGAGGGTGGTAGGTATTAGAAATGGATATAAATTCAACTTTTGGAGGCTCCAAGGGTGTTTAATTCTAGCGACCTCACAGATAAGATTTTTGCAATTGCACATATATCTTTACCTTATTGGCACTGACTTTTGCCACAGAGAGGTGTGTGACCGCCTGCACAGAGGAAGCACGCCTTCATAAATGAGAGAGGTGTAATTCTTTTTTTCTTGGAAAGCTGCACCCTAGGAATCTATTGTTTTACTTGTGAATTACCAACCCGAAGGAGTTAGCACATACATTTTTATTTGGGGTCTTGGCAGTTCCTCTTCTAGCTAGAACTTTTTTTTTTTCTCCCCATTTGACAATGGCTTGGTAATTTAACACTTACACAGATGAGCCTCAGTTTGTCT
Organism: Cryptoprocta ferox; assembly: GCA_028646485.1. Lineage (NCBI taxonomy): Eukaryota > Metazoa > Chordata > Mammalia > Carnivora > Eupleridae > Cryptoprocta > Cryptoprocta ferox. The sequence goes on from CM053574.1 coordinate 45,436,288, forward strand.
TTCTTTATGGTTCTAGTGTATTCTCCTCATTTTCTGTTTGTTTTCAAAATATGGGAAGGCCGTTTAATGTGTCAGTCCCTGTATTGAAAAGACGGTACACCCCTGATGTCATTTCACCCTGGCTGTGCCTCCCACTCACTTCTCCTGAGCTTTTCCAAACTACTGGCGTTTTAATTACTGTATTGTTCATCAGGTTAAATTGTATTTAATTGGCTTTGTGTTTTGCCTCTTTGTTTCGATGAAAGGAATATTGGGGGTATTTTAAAAAGCCCATTTAAATGAAGCTCCATCATTTAAAACACATATAAAAATTCGTTAAGATGTCTTTTATTCCGAATCTCTTTATCTTCCTTCACAAGCTTTCTGAGAATAAGTAGTGCATGTTGGGGTTTATCTTTGCTTTTATGTGCTCTAGCCACATGCTTAACATTGAGCACATTTGAGTTGCATTTCATTGGGCTCTCACAATCCTTTTATAAAGGGACTGATCTGTTAACATCACCCTCTTTAGATCTAGCAGACAGGATGTTCTTCGGTACAAAGAACGGCTCCCAGTCTTTCTGGCCGGCTAGTAAGTGAATGATTTCAGGCCTGGTGGGCAACACTTGTGTCCATGCGTAACACAGCCCGACCACAGTAGTAGGCGGCTGCATGTAATTTTGAACTCCACTCATTGAACTGTAATAAAACAATATAAGCACTGCTTGGGGGGAAGATTGGATGCAGTTACCCTTACACAAGGCTTGGGCATATGAAAGCAGTGCTGGCTGACAAGAGGATTTTGAGATTTGATTTTGATTGAATTGCAGAATTGAACAGGCCAGGAATGTCAGTGGAAGGCTAAACGCCTGTAGTGCCATAAAGTTTTATTCATGTGAGGCTTTCCAATATCAAGTAGATGGATTATTGGAAAAGGTGTCAAGGGACATGAAATGGAAGCGCCCAAAACGTAAAATGTAGGCAGGAGGGAAAAATTACTTTTTGCTTAGTATATAATTAGGTCTAAAAAAAAAAAAACTTCCGTGAAATTGTTGATTCTCCCCACTGCTCCCCCCTTAAAGGAAAAGAAAATGACCAGCTCATCGTATGACTTATTTTATTCCTTCAGGAGAAGTTGAACTGAACGGTATTTAGATAGAAGCTTGGCTTCTGTTCTTTACTTTTGTTCAAAATTAACATAGAGTGATGATAGGATTTCTTCAAAGGCGAAGGGATGGAGAGCCCGGAGTATCACCATGTCCTGGACTCCATGAGCTCTTAGGTTTGGAAACAAGGGAGAAGAATGTGTTCACACAGCCTAACACACTGACTGCATAGTTCCTCAGCGCGGGCAGTTGTGCATGAGATTTGCATGGCCCAGCTGATACCAGTATTCGTGGGGCATCCGAGAGTGGCCTCCGCTGGTAATGATCCCGTGGTCCTACAGTGAAGTTTCAGACAAGGGTGAATGGCGAGAGCCCCGTTTATTCCGTTTTCTGTCCTGGTTCTTTATCTGCGTGCAGGGTTCCCCGCTCACATCATTAGTGAAGCGCATCTGCGAATTTCCAGTGTAGAGGTCCAAAAACACCTGTAGTTTTTCAGTTTCAAATCTGTTTGTTTAGCATTTCTAATCAAAGTGGTTTCAGCTAAATAATCGAAATTAGGAATGTATCCACTTTGACTGTAGCACGCAGGTGTGATTTTTCTTTGTCCTCCTCCTCACCCTTGTTCTAATGTATTATGTATTTAGAAACATGTTTATTTGTAAATGAGGCTTTGTGAGGTTCAAACAGAAAACCAGAGAGGAAATTTTGAACACTGAGGGCCTTACGTTTTTAAAGCCCCCTTTCCTTTTAATGCTGAATTTGAAAGAAACGGCATGCCTTCAGGTTGAAGTTACCTTTCAGTTGGAAAACTTTTATTTACCCCACGTTCCATAAGATCTATGTTAGAAGGTATTTAGTTATACTTTATTATTGTTTAGTTTTTCTAAAAATAAACTCTATGAATATTTAATCAATGACTCATTTACAAGCAGCCCTTGAAAAGAAAAAAAGAGTCTGCAATTTGAGTGGTCAGATTGCATGATCAGTAAGTGGCCCCTTTTCATTTTATGTTGTATTTCCTCCTCCTCCTCCAGGGTTAGGCAAAAATGATATCTGTGACTGGGATTTTCTGCTCTGTGTGTGGGAGAAGAGAAGAGGTTGTTTAGGAAATGTTCACAAAGTTGCACAGGGCTGCTTTTGAACTTGGGAAGATTCTAGGAAATGGTCCCTTGCCTATACCACTCCCAACTGTGAAGATGTGTTAGAATGGTACCCATTAGTTTATGTCTTCCTACCTCCTTGCAACTTTACTGCCCCACATGCAGATACATGAAAGTCACATGTGGCTTCTATGTCCCTTAACCCTGGACCAGTCTGCGGCAGAGGAGGTGCCCAGGGTGCCGACTTTAAGGAGGCACTTAACCTCAAGTGCTGGCCTTGAGCTCTGTCCGATTTTGAGAGTGAGTGCCTCCTTGGAATTTACACCCCGGCACCTTGATTGCTTCCCCTAATTCACCGCCGCAGTGTAATCCTTTCGGAAGGATCCTTTGGGGCTATGGTTTTGCAAGAGAAAAAAAAATCCTTGATCCAAGTGAAGCACATCTACCTTTTTGCTATTTCTGTAATCTACCCTATGTTTCTTATCAACATTTTAAAAATGTGATTATACAGTATTTGATTACTGTTTGCATGCAGCTTCCTCGAACTGGCAGGCATTCTGTTTCTGAACTGAAAAGCAGTTTTGCATTAGGTCTGGCCATAACATGTCTTTTTTTTTTCTTTGATCGGTAGAAGCTAGGGTTTGCCATTGGCTAACTTCGCATGCCACACACCTTATTAAATTGTACAGTAGCGAGTGGCCCCCTGTTAAAAAGACATGTGCTGGCATTACCACACCGAAGTTTGCTAAGCCGGTTTGGAAGGATTAATAGTTGGCAATTATTTGGCTCTGAAATTGTGGAAATGGTAATGTGTTCAAAGCAGAGAAGTTTGTAATGGGCATCTTAACTCAGGACAGGAAGCAGTTGGAGAGAATGTTCTTTGCCTCTGACACTATAACTACCTCCTACGAGTTACGGATTTCTTGTTCGGTGCTCTCTTTGAATTCCTTCCATTTCGTTCTCAGGAAAACCTAGTTTAGTAGGGTCCATTATTACCTACTGGTTTACAGATGAGGGAATCACTGCTTGGAGAAATGAAATCATTTGCCCAAGTTCACGGCTCAGAAACAACAGAGCCTAACCCTTGAGCTCTTAATACCAATGCTCTTAACCACTGCATAACCCTTCCGTTTATTGGCTGGGGACATTATTATAGATACAGCCTGCCTTTTGGAAGAGGGACCAGAATTTACCACTTAAATATTGCTCTTCTCTTACGAGTCAACTGCCTTGATTTGCAGAACCAGCAATGCATCAAGTGCCCATACCGAGTGTTTACAGACTTAGTGGAGCAGGGCTTCGTACATTTCTTTATGGAAGCCATTCAGAGAGGAGTATGTAAGGGGGAAGGGAGGCCATGAGAATGCGTAACTCCGGGTAGAGGAGAATGATCTCCTGATAGAACAGGAGGTAACTGTCAGTCACTCAGATTGAAGTCTTAGAAGGAGCCCGTTTCTGCACTGGGGTTCCCTCCCCAAAGCTGGCAACGCTCACATTCCTTAGCAGAGAAGTGTTTTTTGGATCCATCAACCCACGAGGGGTTCTGTGGGGTCTGGCGCTGACTGATGTGCCGTGTGTATGAATGAAGCTTCTTTCGTAAAGCTGAAATTGGTCTGAGAAAACTGGAAGAATGAGTCATTTCAGGTCCTTCTCTCAGAACGTGTCTACACTTGTCTCTGGTTGATTGTGAAGCGTTGAAATTTCTCTGTGCTCCTGAGCAGGACAAAAGGGAAAGAAACGGATATCCACTTTCCCTCCTCCTGGTGAGTATGCAAGTTTAATCAAAATGTATTAAAAAGGCTAGATTCTTTCAGAAGGACTCCTGTTTGATCTCTTACAACGTGCGTCTTAACTGGTAAAGCACGTTGAGCCTGGATGGCCATCCTTTTGGTAAGCTTGCTGTTAACGTGAGGCCTCTTCCACACTCTTGTTAAGGTTGTTCCTCTTGATGGCTGTGTGGTGACTGGAATATGGGCCATGATGGTGTCACGTCTCTGTGAGTGAAATGTATGGGCATTCTGACGTCATCGAACCAGGGCCCCTCCCCCGTTGCCTTTCAGCTGCCCCGATTTCCATTTGGATCTCACTCTCACTGCATGGTATCTGATTGCCAGTCACTGCCTAGGTGCCTCCCTGCCTCGGTTTGTTCATCTCTAATGTGGGCGCTATTCTTTGTAAGCTCTTTGGGGAACCCCATGAACTCATTTGGTAATGTTTGATGCAGAGAGCTTGGTCCTACGGTGGCTAAATATAAACAGCGGTCATTATTGGTATGTGTGTAGACATAGGTGTGGGCAGAGGTGTTCAGGCCACAGATAGGTTTTGCTTTACCTGTACGGGGTTCTAAATAAGACATTTGAATTTATCACTTACATTCATTGGGATTTCCTCTGTCAGGCCCGGATTTCTGGTTTCTCTTAACAAATCAAGATATGTGAGAACGCCAGCCTTTTTCCCCCAGGCTGGGGCCAAGGTGCCCATTTAGATAGGGCTTGTCAAGCTGTTCTCTTAGGGATGCTTCCCACCGCTCCCTGGTGTTCGGTGCCCTGCCTGCTCGCGCGCGCTCTCTCTCTCTCTCTCTATCTCTCTCTATCTCTCTCTTTCTCTTTTGAGCATCCGCCTGGCCCCTGTGGGCGTTTGAGTTTGCAACTCCGATGGAGAGCGTGTCCTGGAACGTGCATACGAGTGTACACGAGCGTGTGGACCTAATCGGTATTGACAGTTGCTCCTGCTGAGAAATGTGCAGCTAGATATCTGGAAAGTGCCAGGTTTTTTAATCCCTTAAATGATTTAAACTTTCTGGAAGCTGTGCATCCCATATAAACAATGGGATCCATAGAAAAACATACTCATTGGAGAATTACAAGGCATATAATTTTGTCTTTAAATTCTTACAAGTGAATTGTGAGAACATGACTTCATAGGAACCTCTGAGACATTACAGCGTTTTAATAACACTTCGCTGCTACATGTGATGCTTCATTTTTACTTTTATTAATTTATTTTTTTTTCCTTTGTGTGGCAGTGGGTGCCCGGGGCAGCTCGGCTCTGTCTCCAGCTCCACCCTTTGCTGCCTTGGGCCAGCCGCCTGGTTCCCTCCCTCCCTAGGGCAGAGGCTCTGGGAGCATGTCCTGTCTGCAAAGGGTTTACAAGGTTCACCCACTCCTTCGTTCTTGAACATGCTTTCCCCCTGCTTGTTACCTGGCCTGCTTTCTCTTGGGCTGCCAGCAACACAGTATATTATCCCCGTCTGCAGCCAAAGCTGTTACCACCACTGCACGGGCCTGCATTTCCACACTTACATTAAAAAAAAAAAAAAATCAGCAGTGCCCGGGAGCGGCAGTCACTCTCTTGGAAGCCAGTCTCAGCAGGATGGCAGAGCCCCCCTTTCTCCATCGGGCTCCAGCTTCTGGGAGAGGAGCAAGAGCTGTCTTCAGTTCTTCCATTTACTCACTTACCACTTCTTTTCAGTGGGTAGTTATGAGTGTCCGTTATGTACCAGGCAGTGGTGCCATCAGCACTCTGCAAAGACAGACTTGTGACTTGGTCCCAGTACCCAGACACAAGGGAAAACTACAGGGAATGCGGCATGGAAAGGCCCTAAGGAAAGGACACGTTGGCTCTTTGTTTTGAAAGCCATGGAATTCGAACCACCTTAGGATCGTGGAACTCCAGAAGCTCTTGGAATGGAGTTTCATTTTTATGTTTCTAAAACCTCGGGAGGCAGTTGAAATCAAGCAGGCAAGACACATGGGCTGCCATTTGCATTGCTGACTATAGGTGTGGCCCCCTATTGAGTTGTCCAGTGCACACCCTTCTCAGCTGTTCATGGGAGCCCCGACTCAGCGCCGAGTTTGAGTTCTGCTTTTTACTGCTTACTGTTGGCGAACCAGCACGTCTTTCCTTAGCTCTCCCAAATTTGGTTTTGTCATCTGTAAAACGGAGGTAACGTTACCTACCCCACAGGTACCGTTGGGGAGGACCGAGGAGAGGAGGTGTATCGACAGCTTTTGTGTAGTTCACGTCTGCAGCGTGGTCGAGAAGCAGTCATCGTTGCCGTAAAGGGAAATAAATGGTCTCCTTTTGCATATCTTTCACGTCCCAGCCACATGGGCTGCACTTTGCAAAGGATATCCTTCACATTCGTTTTCCAGAAAATTGAGGTCACCGACTTGTTTCCTCCTTGCACCCCCTGCCCGGCTTTCCCCACGGCCACCTCCCCTCCGCCCCCATCCCTTGGGCTGAGTTACAGCCCAGGCATGTACAGAGCACCCCCTTGCAAGTGTCGGTGGCCTTTCTTTCTGAAGCAGGCCTGTTCGATTTTGGCTGCTTATCTGATCCAGGGAAGAAGCCGCACTCCCCAGTGCTGGGTAGGCCAGCTGTGGGCTGGCCCGTAATAATACAATTATGAAGGTTAACAGGAAAAAGTGGGGTCCAGGAGCAATTCCAGGCAGCTGGCCGGCCTGCTGAATTGGAAGCTCCCCACCAATGAACGCGGCAACAAGAAGCAAATTAAACCTCCTATCTGCCATCTCACTCTCTTTTCCCCCTTTCCTGTTTGGACTTGAAAGGCGATTGGAGCCAGGGCCCTGACAGTTGACGGAAGTGCTGCAAGGAGAGAGTATTTATTTACAGTGAGTCGTGGCGATGCTTGTTCAGGATGCGGTTTCTTGCAGGAAGTTCTGTCCCCACCCCCGGGTTTGATCATTTCTCCAAAAAAAAAAAAAAAAAAAAAAAAAAAAAAAAATCCTTGATTGTTTGAGGCCTCTGCTCTGACATGGGGCAACACTGTGTAACCTGTCTGTACTTGGAGGGTTTGCCGAGTGCGCCCTTGGAGGAGGGCTTACTGCAGGGCAAGAGGCAGCCAGCAGGCCCAGCTCCCTCCGGATGAGTTTGGGCACAGCAGTAACCATTAGGCCCTTCAAATGGGGAAGTAGGCTGAGTACATGTCCTGTAAGCTGTGGTTGGCGTGGGCCATTCCGATCGTTAACAAAAACCAGTGCCAAGTGAGGCAGTTGTACCGAGTGTTTTGGGGAGAGAGGTCTCTGGGGCGAAGTCACAGTGCACGGTGCCTTGGGAGCGGATGTTTGGGTTCTAAACGAGTCTGGGCTGGGCCGGCTGGTGAAGCCCGTCTGAAGGAGGCTGGGTGCCGGACCGCTGGTCCAGAGTTCGGACTGCCTTTTGCCTTTGGGAGCCTTGTAGAAGGTCGGGAGAAAAGGGCTCAAGGCAAGCAGTTTATTCTGGTATTTTCTTAAGTGATCATACTATACCAGGGGATTTTCTCCTTAACAGAGAAATAGTCTCCATTCCTTATTCAAACACATACACAAGGTGAGGGAGAATTACAGAAGGACGTAAAGTGGACATTAAATCCGCCCTCTCCAGGGTTTCCACTCAGTGCTCTAATTGTGGAAGTCCCAAGGGACCAGCGCCATCAGCATCACCTGGTAACTTACTAGATCCACGTTCTGGGGCCCTAGGGGGTACCTGCCGAGTCAGAAAGCCTGGGATGTGGCCTGAAAATCTGTGTTTCAGGTAGTCTTCCAGATGACCGTGGTGCTGGCTAATAATTGAGATCTGCAGACTTCTGGGAGTGGCTTGCACACTTGAGTGCAGGTCAGAGTCCCCGCACAGGCTGGCTTGGTAAACCTGCATGCTGGAGCCCCACCTCTTGAGATTCTGATTCAGTAGGTCACTCCTGGGGCCTGAGGACCTCCTTCCTTAATTTCTTCCATCATCATCATCATCATCAGCCTCCTCATCTGCCAAGCTTCCCAGCTTACCATTCCCCTTCCCTCAGGAGTTCTGATGCAGTGATCCCCAGGATATGATAAATCCTGACTTGGGGAGTGGCTGTGGTTGTTGTTAAAAAAACAACTACAAAACACAAAATCAAAACCATGGAATGGAAGAAGCGTCTCCTTTTTTAAATTTTTTTTTTTTTTTTATTTTTGAGAGAGAGAGAGAGAGCATGAGTGAGGGAGGAGCAGATGAAAAGGGGGACAGAGGATCCAAAGCGGGCTCTGAGTGGACAGCACAGAGCTCCATGTGGGTCTCGAACTCACGAACAATGAGATCATGAGCAGAGGGGGACAGAGGATCCAAAGCAGGCTCTGAGTAGACAGCAGAGAGCCTGATGAGGGGCTCGAACCGTGAGATCATGAACTGAGCTGAAGGTAGACGCTTAACTGACTGAACCACCCAGGCGCCCCAGAAGAAGTCGCTCTTGTTAGTTGAGGCCATGGCTCATTTGGTGCATGATGGTACTGACAATACAGAGGACCTTGGGAACCGTGTCACTTTCCCCAGATGTCTCCAATGCCCGGTTTATTGCAAGAGACTTTTGTGACTGATTCAAGCAACTAAGGAATTCGTCCCTCCTTTTCAGAATCTCTTGTAAGTCTGCCAAAATTACTTGGACCTTCTTAAGATTCAGAGGAAATTGCAAATGTCCTCCTATAGGTGTCTCCCCCAATGTGTTACTCGGTATCTTAATCTTTTTTTTTGTCTTCTTCTAAAGATCTTTAACCATCTGCGAAAGGTGCTAGTTGGACGTAATCTGAAGCCGATCAGCTTTATTTGTAGAAAATGGCAGACAAAGGTGACAGGTTTCATTCCCCCACCTCTCCGAGGCTCTGTTGTGATAGACAAGGTATATACAAAGACACAAGATGTGTGCAGTCCTTGTGTCCAGGAACTCGCAGTCTGGTTGGCTAAGGCTTCAGACTTAGTGTAGAACTGGTGCAGAAGCAAGGTCAAATTGGGGCTTACGGGAAAACTTGACAGAAGCGGTGCACCGAGCTTGAGCGGGGTCTTGAAGGATAAATAAGAGTCGCCCAGATGGTTCAAGAGGAAGAATATGGTTATAGGCAGAGGCAGAAGCTAGAGATCTACCCGGCTCTGCCTCCTGAGATGTTTCATGTTTGGGAACTCTTCTAAGAGGTTTGGGAGTGACTTCTTTTTCTGTTTATAATCATATTTTAAAAAATTAATTATGGGCACCTGAGTAGCTCAGTCAGTTAAGCATCAGACTTTGGCTCAGGTCATGGTCTCACGGTTCGTGGGTTTGAGCCTTGCATCGGGCTCTGTGCTGACAGCTCAGAGCCCGGAGCCTGTCTTCGGATTCTGTGTCTCCCTCTGTCTCTGCCCCTCCCCCAGCTTGTGATCTGTCTCTTTCTCTCTCTCAAAAATAAATAAATATTTAAAAAATTAATTAAAGCTTAATTAACATACAGTATGATATCAGTTTCAGGTATGTACATAGTGAATCAATAATTATATACATTACAAAATGCTTACAATAAATATAGTGACCGTCTGTCCTCATACAAAGTTATTACAGTATTTTGATTACATTCTCAATGTTATGCTTTGCATCCCCATGACCTATGAAACCGGAAGTTGGTACCTCTGAATCCCATTCACTGATTTTGCCCAGCCCCCCCACCTAGGGGTGACTTCTAAACTGGGAGATTCTGGTGAAGATTCTAGTAGGAACTTTGTTGGTAGGGCCCTTTTGATGCAAATAGCATTGGGCAAAATGGGAGAACTTTATAATACCCAAACCTTTATAACAGGGAGCAAAAGAGTTTTTCCTGAAACTTCCTCTTGAATCTCAAAGTTCTTCCATCGTTTGTTTGGGGATGACAGACTGCCTCGATGCAGGACGGGCATGGGTAGGAAAGAGAAATGCCTGGTTTAATGGCTCCCAGTGACAGCCTTCTCCACAATGTGTCCTGTTGAACTTTGGTCTCATGATGTGCTTCTCACAGAGTCCTATAACACCCAGGTTTAGGAAGTAGAGGTAAGAATGCCACTCTGGAGGTCTGCGGAGCTGATTGAAAATCCCAGCAGCAGCCTTGACTTTGGACCAATCCCTGACCTCTCCAGATGTGTCTCCCTGGGAAAGCTGGGGTCATAGCAGGAGCTCTCTTACAATAGTGACAGCATGGCATGACGTAATGGGGAGAGACCGTTGAGCATCGCACCTAGCAGATTAGTAACTGCTCACTCTACAGGCTGCTCAAAGGCATGTGTAGAAAGAAGAACACAAACCTCGTGTGTCAGTTCCCAGGCCATTCTAGAGCAGAATTTTTTAGCCTTGACCCAGTTGACACTTGAGGCCAGAAAGGCTTTGTGGTGGGGGCTGTGCTCGCATCGTGGACTGTGTTAGCATCATCTCTGCCCCTGTTCCCTGGATGCCAGGAGCATTCCCTCCTGCCCCCTGTGTGACAGCCAAACTGTCATGACATGTTGCCCCATATCCCTTGGGGGATGACAAAACCATCCCAGATGAGAACCAGGGATCCTGATTGTGATGTCACAGGGGGGCATGCCATGATATGTAAATTTATTTACGTGGATGGGGGCCCAGCTACCCCAGCTCTGTAATTTAGAATATGGAAAAAGGAAACGAGAGGCGCAGCTTTCAGAATGGTTTCATGCCGTTGGCTGCAGAGAATGCAGTTAGTTTTTAAAACAGTCAACCAGTATTTCCTAAAGTCCTGTCCTCTCACCCGAAAAAGGAATCCTGACGTACACGTGGGCATTTGCAAGGCTTTTCATTTGATACCAGTTTCACTTCAAAACCCCAGGAACCTGGTCTTTGGGTTTTTTATTTCTCCAAGATTTTTTTTTTCTTTTAAAGATTTTTAAAATTGTGTGAAAACACACGTAACATAAAACTCACCATTGTAAACCATCGTAAAGTATAGTTCAGTAGTATCAAGAATTTTCATGTTCACGCTGTTGTGCAACCCGTCTCAGCAACTTTTCATCTTGCAGAACTGAATCTCTGTTTCCAAAAAACCTCTCCCGATCCCCCCCTGCCCCCCGCCCAGCCCCTGGAAAACACCATTCCACTTTCTTTCTCTATGAATCTGACGATTCTGGGTACTTGAGAGTATGTGGGATCCTACAGTATTTGTCTTTCTTGTAACTGGTTTATTTCACTTCGTGTCATGCCCTCAAGGTTCATCCCTGTTGTAGCATGTGCCAGAATTTCCTTCCTTTTAAGGCTGACTGACATTCCTTTGTATGTGGAGACCACATTTTGTTTATACATTCATCCACTGGTTGACACTTGGGTTACTTCCACCGTTTGGCTCTTAAGAATAACGCTGCTCTGATTATGGGCACACGATGGTCTCTTCAAGTCCCTGCTTTCAGTTCTTCTGCTATGTACTCACAAGTGGAATCGCTGGACTGTGGGGTAATTCTCTGTGTTCTTCCTTTTACCCTTTTTTAGCCAAGGGAAATGGGGACCCACTGTCTTCCAATCCCGTTCACACCCTTCCTTGAAGCTTTTCATTCCATCCCTGCTGCCCTTGAGTCTTTTCCTTACCCCCGCTTTGTGCGCGTGGACACCTTGGGATGTGAGAGACCATTGAGAGGCAGTGGGCAAAGCAGCAGGCTGGGAGCCATCAGTAACCACACCTGATCACTTTGTCCCCGGGACCCCTGCTGCTTGGCTGAGTTCTGTGTCTGGAAGCATGTGGTGTGGCCCCCTCTTTGCCCGTCTGATTCCTACGTGGACAGTCACATCCTTGTGCGATTGAATGAAGCAGTGAAGGGGAAGATGTGTTGTGAGAGGAACACTTTGTTCCCAATAGCGCTTTGGATCCACCGTGCAGCGGTGACATTAAGGCTCCATTCACTGCTTTCGTCTCAAGGGCTCAACATCCCAGCTCCCTTCCATGTAGCCTCGTGGTCTTCAGAATTTCCAGCTGGGTGTCACCAGTCAGGGTGTGGAGGGATGGGTGGAACATGTAATTTACTTATAAATATTCTGGCTCTGCCTTGACATTCTCACTGTAAGAAAACAGGAGAGCAGAAAAGCAATATGTTGAAAAGCTTGTATCTATGGAGACTGCTTTTTTCCGCCCAATTTTTTTCCCAATTAGACAGAAACCTCCCTAAATCTATGTAATTCTCTTTGCAGAATCGGCCTACCAAGGCTTGTGCCTGAGGCTTAGATCTTGTCCATCAACACCAGGGGTGTCAAAGTGAGGTCCAAAAGGCCCAAGGGAGGGACAGTCCCAATATTTGAAGATGTAAGTGGAGGGGAGCCTGAAGAAGGGGCCAGATGTCGAAATCTGCACTGTGCTGTGATGTTCAATCCTTTTGTGACCCACGGGTGCCTCGCTGATGGCCAGGACGATGGAGAGTCAGCAGAGATAATGGAATGCACAGAGACTGATGCCACAGCAGGGTACTCTTTAAAGGTGGATAAATAAAGTGGAAATAGGACTCGTCTTGCTGTTTCATATTTTTGAAAGTAATCCAAAAACACCAATTCTTTCAGGCCAGTGTAGCTTGTGTGAGGCTAGGTTGCCAGAAAATGAAGAATGTGGGACAACATTCATTCATTCATTCATTCAGAAATTGATTTTTTAATAGCCAAGATTCCAATGCTGAGCAAAGGCAGACACTGGATGTGTTTTCTTGAAGGTAATACACATTTCTCTTATGTTACTTTTATTCCATCATTTGTGTGGAAATAACTAGTGGTAGATTCCGGTGCTGAATCAGACGAAATGACATTACTTCTGAAAATACGCCTTTGTCGTGGTTTTACTTCCTTTTCCTTTTCGACTCCTCCGTTCGGAGCATCTTGGGAGCTTTCCTTGGGTTCCCTTCCACTCCATCTCCTATACAGAGCCTCTCACCTGTTGGGTACAGGCTTTTCTTTTTGTCTGCAGGGGGGAATCCTATCCCTTTGCGGCAGTTCCTTTTTTTCTCTGATCGCCTTTCTGGTTTGGGTCTCCTGTGTCCCAGCCTCAGGCATCCACTCTGATTCCTGGTCTGTCAGGGCTTCTTTCTTTTTATTCCAGCGGTATCACAGGGCTTCCTCTGCGAGCAGGGGATAATCCCAGATTGGGGAGCCCCTGCACCTCCATACTTGGTCATGAGTTTTCTGCTGGGTTGAGAGACGATGGCGGGCTGTTGCAGAGTTGTGTGATCCCCTCTTCCTTGGTGAACACTCTGAGACCTATGATGTCTGTGTGCCGAGAGCCCATGCTGCCGCCCCTCTCGACCCCCTTCTATGTGTGTATCATGTCTGGGGGATTGGGGGAGCCCGGTGGAGAACTGCTCTTGGCTTTTGGTATGCCTGAGCTCTATATGCAATTTGTTTCCATACTTTGTTAGAAGTAGAACTGTTAGATCAGAGAGACTGCAGAATTTTAGTAGAAAATGCATTCTGTTTTTCAGAATCATAATACCAAGTTTCCTTGCTATCAGCTTTGCGTGTGAAGGCCCATTTCCCCAAATGCCACTATACAGGATATTCTAATTTGATAGGTGGAAAAAAAAAATCTTAATTGGGATTGTTTTGATGGGTAGTGGGTCTGAAAGTTTTGCTTCCTGTGTTTTAGATAGGCCCCAGAGTTACACACAGTTAGGTTGCTAGAGTAGACATTTTACATTGTTCCTGCCTACACATCTCTACTGGGGCTAGTCGAGACTCAGAAGCAGAATCTGGTTTCCAGATATTTCGATGCCTTCTTATTATCACTCTTCGAGGATGGGGTCTGGGTCTGGTTTATGACTGTAGCTGGTTTAACACTACGGGCTGATGAGGTTAATCCCTGAAATTTTTCTATTCTACTCTTTTTAGTATTGTAAGAGGTTATGTGAAATCGATTCATAAGGGTTTTATGGAAATACATGGCATTGTAATAGGGACCATATTTTATGAACCTAAAACTAGGATTTCCAGTTTTATGAGAGTGAGTCATATTTACGGGGACAATGGATAGGATATTTGAAATGTGGATGGTAGTGTAAAACCCAGAAGATATTATCATCCTAAGAGCTGGCATGTCCTACACCGGCATCCTCAGATGTTGAGTCCCTCAATATATTAATTTGTTCCGTGCAGAAACTATAAACTGGGAAACACTGGTCTGTACCAGGCAGAATCGCTTTCATTTTTAACTCTTTTCAGACTTTAATACAGTAATACGCATTATTGATTGCAGGGAGAACTCTGAACAAAAGTAAGGTTTCCCACTGAAACCTTTTTGGTGTTAATGGGAAAGGAGTTGGGGGACAATGCCTTTTGACATACTGAAGAACCCATATCAGGAACACAGTTTGGGAAATGTGTCATTGGAATAATTAGAAATTTTTACATGACGGGGTGCCTGGGTGGCTCAGCTGGTTAAGCATTGACTTGACTCTTGATTTCACCTCAGGTCATGCACTCATAGTTTGTGAGACTGAGCCCCACCTCAGACTCTGTGCTGACATTGTCAGGCCTCCCTGGGATTTTCTCTCCCTCTCTGTCTCTCAAGATAAATACATAAACACACAAAAAATAAAATAAGTTTTTTACATGGCATAAAGTCAGACTCTTCAGGGTTAAAATCCAGAAATTTTTTTTTAAGTTGTGAAATAAAAGAGTGCCAATATATGTGCAGGGGTCTCTCTCTTCCTTTCCCTTTTCTTTTTCTTTTGGCCCTAAAGTCTATCACTTTAAACTCTTAAGAAAAAAGAAAAAGACCAAACTGAAAAATGACTCTGTGTGTGTGTGTGTGTGTGTGTGCGCGTGCGTGCATGTATACTCAGGAGATAAAGTCTTGCTGTGGAAATGAATATTTGCTGTGGAGAATAGCTCTTTCCAAGAATGAAAGGTAGCCAGAACCAGTCTCATTGCTACATTTTGTTTGATGTTTCTTAGTCTTTTTATTTAAAAAAAATTTTTTTTTATTTTGAGAGAGAGAATGAACAGGCAGGGAAGGGGCAGAGAGAGAGAGAGAGAGAGAGAGAGAGAGAGAGAATCCCAAGCAGGCTCAACACTGTCAGCACAGAGCCGGATGCAGGGGCCCGATCTCATGAACAGTGAGATCATGACCTGAGCCGAAACTAAGAGTTGAATGCTTACCCAACTGAGCCACCCAGGTGTTCCTGACATTTCTTAGTTTTAAATATCATTTAGTAACACTGGTTTATAGACTATTATATGTAAGACAATGAGCTGAGGAAGAGGGACAAGAAGAAGTTTCTTGGATTCAAAAAACTTACCTTCAGTTGAGGAGAAAGAAAAACTGAAAAACGAAAAAATGGAGTTATTTGTCAATTTAAAAGCAGAAGAAATGCCATGAAGCTGAACATACGGACTGTGAATTGGTCACCGACTGCCCGGCTGTAGGAGATCAAAGGAGAGAGACACACACAGGCAACAGTGGTCTGTTAAGTCAAGGGTTTTAAGCTCTTCGGGGTTCATGAGCCCCATTGTGAAACTGAAAAGCTCCTCTAATGTGTTTGTATAAAACAAAAGCCCACTTTCCTACCCGTCATAATGAAGAAGTTGGACTTTTGGTCTTATTCCCCACTCTACCTTTAAGAAACAACATTCATGGGGCACCTGGGTGGCTCAGTTGGTTAAGCATCCAACTTCGGCTCAGGTCATGATCTCACAGCTGGTGCGTTCGAGCCCCGTGTCGGGCTCCTCTGTGCTGACCGCTCAGAGCCTGGAACCTGCTTTGGATTCTGTGTCTGCCTCTCTCTGTGCCCCTCCCCCACTTGCACTCTTGTCTCTTTCTCTCTCCCAAGAATAAATAATAGAACATTAACAAAAATTAAAAAAAAAAACAAAAAACCCGAAATAGAACATTCATGATAAAAGACGTGTCCCCTTACCCCACAGCTCGGGTCCGGTCCCCTATCCCCACATCCACACAAAGCATCCCTCTCATGAAGTTCGGCCATGTCCTCCTTCTGGGGTTACTGTTTATGTATGCGGGTGTCCAGAAAGGATATATGGTGCTTTTGCACAATACTTATTTATTTTGCGTAACTGGCATGGTGATGTGCCCGTGCACTAATGGCCTCAGGCATTTCCTGGACCGTGGAAACCCGTTTCTAGACTCTGTTGTAGAGGATGTTAGGACTTGAGTTGAGCAGATTCTAGAAAGTGCCTTGTAAAATGCAGCATGCCAGGGGACTCCCTAGAGCAGAACCAGGAGGGAGGCTCTCTTAAGACTGTCAGCCTACCTGGGGGTGGGGGCAAGGGGCAGGGATCAGGGGGTGGGGGGGTCAGGTCCCCCTGGGGCCTTTAGAACCTGGTTCCTAGCCGTCACTCTTTCCCAAGCCTTCCTCAGGGGTCCGGATCTTTTTAAATGTCTGTGTCCTGCTTCTTCACCTGGACAGTAAACTCCTTACAAGTCAAGACTCTGAGTTTTAATGTCTTTGCCTCTCCTCTTGGTGCCCGACCTAAGAAACGTAATACTTTTTTTTTTTTTTTTTTTTAAAGAACTGTGGAGCAGAAATGTTCATTACGGTGTTAGGTCTTTAAATAATATTCAGAAACTAAACTTGAGGCATATATGAAGATAAACGATGGCAATTTAAGCCATCCAGGAAGCTGTAACGTGGCTTGGGCTTTCATTCGGCCTGGATGTGCAGCTGGTGATGACCGAGCGCCCCTCCTGTCCTCAGTGGATGGCTAGCTGTGCAGGTAAGTTCAGGCACATTTTCGGTTCCCTGCAGACCAGAGGTGTTCGCACCCATCCAGCCAACCAGGAAAGAGAAAGCTCCCATGGGGACTTGGAGCTGCCCTTGTGAGTAAGGGAGAAACTGATTCACAAGGATTCCGAATATGTAGCAAGGCCAGGGAGGAAAATACCACCCTCCCCTCCCTGCCACCGGTCAACGTGTTTTATATTCTCTTTGTACAACTGTGCATTTTTAATGCGTGTTTTTATTTTACTGTACAGGCTTCCCCCCTCCCCCTGCACGACCAGAGGTTATTCCAAGTGTCCACTGCCTGCCCCCTCTGTGATGTGTGATGTCAGATAGTGAACGTGTGGCGTAGCCTTGGAACGTTTTTATTCCCTGTAGTTGACCCCATAAAGTGTCCCTGATTGTGTGTGTGCATGATGGCAACAAACAGGAGACATGGTTCTCTTTGGATGGATACGTGGTAGACTGTTTGTGTATTTAGAGAGAAAGAAATATATCCGAAGTCTGGCACCTGCTATTTGAGTTTATAGTTTTAAAAACAATGGCTAAAGGAGTGGTTCTAGTTAGGCTGACCTGATATATTTTCTTCATGGTCCTTGTATATCAGTAGTTTATGACTTGACTTTCACCACTGGAAGGGTGAATTCTGCCATATAAATCTACCACCATCGCTGGTGCACTCTGGATTTGTCCCAGGGTGGGGCCGTCAGGACAAAACAAGTCACTCATGTCGCTGCTTTTTTTTGTTGCTTTTAAAATACCAATGTAGTTACAAGATGCTCAGGGCCTTCTGACCATTAGAATCATCCAGACCCACTGTTATTTTCTCCATCTTAAAGCTCAGACGCTGGTTCATCCTTGGAAACATTGCAAAGAATAGCTTCTCAGCCAAATCATGTTAAAAAAAATTTTTTTTTTTTTTTTTACATGTTCACATTTCCTGTCAGTGTCGAGTGCTGAATTGCTTTGAAGGCTAGACTTTGGAGTGCCACCCTTAAGCCTGAATAGGAATATAAATGCTCAGAGTTCTGGCTTTTTGGTGGCGGGGTCAGGTGGGGGCCGGGGAGGAAGCGAGGCACAGAGCTTGAGGACAGGGGTGAGGTTGTGATGAACAGCTCTGTGCGACAGGCACCCAGTGAGCCAGCCCCTGGGTTTCACTTGAAACCAGAGTTGGGATCCAGAGGCAGCTCAGGCCCTGCCCTGTTCGGCGCGGCGTCAGCCCAGGGGGACCTGGTGGAACAGGAGCAGATGATTAGACAGGGAGGGACAGGAAAAGGAAGCTTCCAAAGGGAGAGAAGAATGGGGGTCATTGGGCCAGGACCCGGGAGGGGTGCACCGATTGTACTCTGCAAGCAGGGAGGGACGCAAGGTCAGAAGCTGGCTCGGGGCTGGCCAGGCAGGGACTGGGCAGGGAATGTGCTCGGTGACGAGCTGGGGAGGAGACGGGAAAACCAAGTACCCGCAGGAAGGGAGCGAGGTAAAGCAGGGTCTGGGCCAGGCTGCTGCTGTGCACGGAGCAGAAAGGGCGAGGTTTGACCCTCTGCATGTCACAAGAGGCTGTGCTCAGGGCTTGGTAGGCGCTGACGTTCCTGGAACATTGTGGTTCAAGTGGCAGCCCTTCTGGGGAGTCCCCCCAACCCAGTGCTCCACGCGCAGGAAACACGCTGCAAATAGGTTTTCTCTACAACCAGGAGCCCTTGGGGGACCACCTGCCTCTCCTGTCGGTTCTCTGAGCTTCTCCAGTAGTTTACCTGTTACTCCCCAGGTGCCGGGGAGGGAACGGGCATTGCATGATGGTGGGGTTTCAGTGTCGTCTTTTTTTCCCTTGATGGCTTTTGCTTCTCCGTGTCACTTACACAGCAAAGTCAGAACAAACACGTGAAAGGAAAACCGGGCTGGAAAAGACTATGAGGTTTGGGTTCTGCATTTGACCCAAAGTCATAGGGTGGCTTCGTGGAAAAGTCGGTCTCCATTTCTCTCTGGGTGTGTTTATTACATATGAAGTGCGGACTTTGCAAAGATGTAAGTTTCTTTGAACTTTAGCAAATGCCTGTGGAAAGAAAATGTGTTTGGTTGAAATAACCATTCGAACCACAGGGTAATAGAGCCATCTGGGACCAGGTGGACCAGGGTTTGAATCCCTACTTCACCACTTACTAGCTTGATGAGTCCTGCAAGTTACCTTATCTCTCTGAACCTCAGTTTTGCCATCTTTAAAATGGGCCAGAATCACTGCATGAGTTGAGTGCCTGAAGCTGTAGCTTCGCCCATTGCCTAGCACCGCGTAAGCCCTGAGATGCGGCCGCTCTTATTAGCGATCTGGAAAGAAACCTAAGTCACCAAGAATATTAATCACAAAGGGACTTCCTGGCTAGCAAGCACATGCTAGCACGTTGCCTCTTACTTTTCACGGATTCTGTTTTTCTTGAAACCTTTCTTGATTTCCTAATCACCAGCCATTGAAATGACCCTGAACTCTTTGCTGCCATGGGAGTTTTGTGAGGTTCCTCAGGAGCTCTTTTGTTCTGGTCTGTGTTGTTTTTACCTGGCTCAGTTGCCTGTCCGTCTTCCTCCCCAGACCACCTGAGATACTTAGAGTCAACAGGTGTGTTTGCTGGGTTACCCCCGTAGCAGTCCCCTCCCTGCAGGCTTCCTGCCGCCTGGCACCTTCCAAATGTTTTGTTGCGGTGAGACTAAAGTGTTGGGGGAGAGTGTCTGGGAGGGTGGTGCGTGGAAAGGCGGAGGGCCCCTTGGCACGGTTCCGGGGTTCTCTGGCGGTTGTGGGGTTGGGGCTGCTTCGAGGCTCCTCAGGCAGCTGGGCCTGTGACCTGTAAGGCATTCCCCTGTGGACATTCTCACCCCAGAAACGTGTGGCTACCTCCCCCGCAGCCTAAGGAGCTCGGGTGACAGACAGACACCATAAGGCAGAGTTTTGAGCCTCTCTTCCAAAGTGGCAGAATGCAGTACATTCTCTCTGTTTCTCTGGAATCTGACAGGTAGGTTTATCTTTTAGACCTGAGTCTGAGAGCTTCCAGTGCAGAAGACCTCCATGGCCACGAAATAAAATGAAACATTCCGTGTTGTTTTAGATCACAGTGACTTAACAAAGGAACCAAATAATTTCTAGGGTGAAGAGTAAAGGATAGATCCTGTTATACAAGTGATAACTACTCTTTTTTTTTCCCCTTTCTTCCCTTGAACTTGGGATCCCTGTGTATCTCAGACAAGCATCAGAACCCAAGATTCAAATCTGTTGCTGAATCCATTCCAGAAAAGCGGGGAAAAGCTACCAATTTGTCATCTGCTATAAAATTTCATAACCTTTCTTTTTTCTGATATTTTTGTACTATTATTCGCTCGGCTTGAAATACGGCACCAGATTTGCGCCTGCTCATTTTACTATGTGTGCATGGCTGTGGTCTTTATTTTATAAGTAAGGACTGTCGGGTTGAGTTAGCAGTGCCCAAAACGCTCACGCTGCAAGTCCTCCAGGCAGGCTCTCCGTGGTTTGAGGCTCAGGCTATTTTTGGGTATGGTCAGGAGGGAGCTGGGTAAGAACCTGACTCACCTCCTTCCCAGGGTGGTCCTGCTCTGTTGGGATCGTGGTCCGTGTAGCAGGAGGGCAGGACGAGCAAAGCTCTCGTGTCACTTCCTGCGTGAGATTGGTTGGATAAGAAAAGAGGAATCTTCATCTGTCCAAGTTGCCAGTTTTTATAGCTTCCCAGGAGAGCAGAAGCAGCTTGGAAAGATTGTGAATTTTGTTTTTCACTGGATATGCAAATATGTATTGAGGAATGCTGGTAATGGGCTTGTCTTGTGGCTCTGGGACGGGGAAGACACGACACAGAGCTCTTTGCTTTCTTGCGGAAAGTGAAGGGAAAGGCCGTCCACCAGGTGAGTCACATAGGGCACCACGGAGGTGTTTAGCTGGCTTTAGACGATAACGAATTTCGAAGACACGCGACTTCCTTGGAAAGTCTTATTTTGAGGGTTTCACCAAATTTCTGCTCAATATTTAGTTAACACAGACGAATCATTACGGAACATGTTAATTCTGTTTTTCCATTTTTATACAATCAGTCTAACATTCCCTTTCAAATACAATACTCTTTCAGGTTTTGCTCCTAAGCAGTTTTCTAACTTTCTATTTCTATTTCAATATTTTCTGCCACCCAGACACCAACAGATGGACAGGGACGTTTCACTACCCCCCCATCCTATCCCCCCCCAAGTTCTCACGAGCCACACACACAAGTGCCGAGTTCCGCCTGGCTGCCTGCTTCTTGGCACAGGCCTTTGGTTCCTGAAATGCTCAGAGCAGACCAAAAAAAAAAAAAAAGAAAAGAAAAGAAAAGAAAAAGAAAAGAAAAAGCAAAAAAAAAAAAAAAACTTTCTCAGGTGAGCCTGTCCAAGAATGTCTTTTTTTTTCCTTAAAAAATAGTTCCCCGCTACACCCACCCACCCCCAAAGTGGTGAAGGCAGATACAGTCCACACTCTTCTATAGCTTTGCCTCAGTGTCCCTTTAGAAGTGGCATCTCCTTGGTCAGGTGGTCCCCGCTACAGGCCAGGTCGCCAGGGCCTACGTGGGGTGCACAAAGCCCAGGGGCAGCCCGTGCACAGCCAGACCTCACAGCCACCTCCCTGCCTGGCCCGTGCCGGAGTTCTGATGCCTTCTCATCAGGTTTGCCGGCTGTAATAACGGAAATGGCAAAAAAAAAAAAAAAAAAAAAAAAAAAAAAAAAAAAAAAAAAGCCGACTCCTGTCTGCATGTCGGCACTAGTCCAGGGAGTTTCAAAGGGATGCTTTATTGATTCTGTAATTGCACAGGAGAATGGACAAGCTGAGCTGAACCTCGGGGCCAGGAAAGCCCCTGCTCCGCCGGCAGCTCCGGATGGGCCAAGGTTTGGAAAGAGCTCGCAGAGCACCTCAAGGTGAAGTGCACTTAACCCTTTCTCTAATGAGTGCCCCTTCGAGTTTCTTTTGTGCGTGCGTGTGGCCAGGCCACCTCTCCCCATAGGGATTTTTAATTTCCTTGGAATCTCATGACTTGCCCTAAACAGGGCATAAAACAGGAATCTGTTTTTGACTCTGCCTCTCACGGTGCTGTTGTCACACCTTGGGCATGACACACCGTTCGTGCAAGAGCCTCTTTAGAACAATGGACTCTCACTAGCCCCTTCTCGTGAAATAAGAACCATAAAGCAGGCTCATCAAGAGACAGTAGCCCCCTCTCCATTAATAAGCTGATTGCTTTCCAGACCTAAAGGAGTGGACCAAGCTGTTTTGCCAAAACAATGGAAAATTAGCACTGTCAACTTTTCCTGCTGCCATATTTTGCACTGGCATTTGTATGTGTGCTGTTCCCTTCATTTGGTTAGAGCAGGAGACCGTTGGAACATGGACATTTTTAAAAACCAAAAAGGAAGTGCAGGGGACTTGACAGAGTGTGTCACTTTGAGGCAGGCTGGAGGCCCTGGGCAGTTCTCAAAGTGGCTTCCTAAGATCTCCCCAATGGCTACGGCGCCGTGGGGGGCATTCCTTACCCCATTGCTGCCATGTTTATCTTCCTGAGGGTTCAGGGACTTCGAGTGCAAACAGGATGGTCTCACTTTGCTGCAGGAGAACAGGGGCCATCTCCACCATCACACAGGACCCATCCACTTAATTGAAAGCCACGATTCTGATGCCTTAAGGTGGAACTTTGCCCTGACTTAAAGTGTCTGTGGTCTCTCTGTCCCTCATGGTTCACTGTTCTGCTCAGTGTGGAACATTTTGAGTTAATGCTTTTCCTGGACTCCAGGTACTCATTTTCAGGTTCCCAGAAGATATCTTTACAAAGATTCCCATTCTCCCACCCCCTTACTCCTAGGTCTCTCAATAGACGTTTCTGGAATGGAATTTGTCATCCTTTCTCTTGAGCTGTGCATGCTCCTGCGTTTCCGATTAATTCCGGTGCCACCTTTCAAGTCACTCAGCGTGAAAACCTAGGAGTCCTCTTTATCGTTGCTGCCCCTCGATCGTCAGTCCCTTAGTTGCTAAAGTCTCTGACTCGATTCTGTGCTTCTCATTTTGTCCCTCTGTTCTCCTTGCTGGGTTTTTCCTCTCATTCAGTCCTTGGGTATGTTTTCTGCATATTATTGTGGTAGCCTGCGGCTCACGACGCTGCCTCCATACGTTTCTGTTGGAACAGTCTGAATCATGTCACATATGTTTGTTCAGAACCTTCAGTAGCTCCTTTTATTGACAAAAGAGCCCGGGCTCCTTAGCCAGGCATTCCAGGCCTTCTGCGATCTCCCTGCAAACTCGCCCGCAGCACAGTTTCTGCTCATCCTGAATCCCCTTTCCACACCCCCACTCCTACCTAGCTCCTCTCCACCACCCGACACTTGCCTGTGAGAGTGTCTCTTGTCCTCTCACTGTGTGTGAAATAATTTTTCTCCACCGTGCATTTTGAATAATTTATTAGTTCATGTATTCCACAGCCACTGATTGAGTTCCATCTTCACGCCAGACCCTGGGCTACCTATTAGCTACATGGAGACAGTGAGTGGTTGCTGTCTTTATCGTCTTTTAGGTGGAGAGTCAGATAATAAAGAAGCCGAGAAACACATATGCAAAATAAAGTGATATACATATATAAAGAAAGTGCTTCTCATGTTTTAAGAGGCAGTGAGAGAGGGGAGGCTGTTTTAGCTTGTGTGGTCAGAGAAATGCCACCTTTCCAAGAAGGTGATATTTCAGTGAAGGTTTGGAGGATGAGACAGACCACCATACCTCGAGCTGGGAAAGAACCTTTTGGGTAGCTCGGACAACATGTGCAAAGGCCCTGGAGTAGGGTCTCAGTATGAGAGATTCTGGTACTTCCTCTGTTGGAAGTTGTTATTTTTCTCGTGCCCACTATATTTCTGCTCTTAAGCCACTTTGGTTTTCCTTTATAGCACTTCTCCATTTTGCCTCAGATTAAATCTATTGAACGAGTTTCAGTAGAATGTCTTTGAGGACAATGACTACATGCTGTATATGTCCGTTTCTCTTACTGATACCTTACAGAGGACAGACTTCCATCTAATGGGATTTAGAGATTATTTGGTGCATTGCTTATCGATGTAGCAAATAGGGTTTGATAAATGACTTACTTTTGGCTAACAAATGGAGCTTACATTACTCACTGCATCCCTTGGCTTTTTCACCCACCTGTCCTGGACTTGATGGAATCTTTTCAATCCTCAGACCTTCCTGCTTTTCCAGAGTACCTTGTTTTCCACCTCATAGGTCAAGAGGAGTTGGTGTTTGTTACTATGCTCTTTCAGTTCCCCATGGGATCAGACAGCTGACATGATCTGAGGCTCATGCACGCACTGAGCTTGGGCTTTACAAGACTATTTTCCAGTTCTGGGCAGAAACTTGGGTGAGCCAGCGTGTTGGTCAGACCCAGCTGGCCTACAGACTATGGTCTTGAAGAGGCCACACTATTGATTGATGTGGTTTGGCAATATGTGGATGGCTGAATGTGGTTGTAATCCTGGAAATTTGTGAACAGTTTGAATAAGCCCAATTTAGTGGGCCTTCGTGTTGGGTGAATATCATGGTTGAGCAAGAAATGGGGGTAAACGTAGAGATAATCATAAATCCCATGTCTTTTTTTGGTTCTTTTTTTTTTTTTTCTAAGTGGTTTGGCTACCTTGCCCCAAAGAACTCTAACTTGGAGTCCCCCCTCCCCATATTTAAAATAAACAAAAGTTGAATTCTAATGGTTGACGAGGGGCATGAGTTCAAAGCTACTTCTTCTTGTTTTTTCATTCAACAGATACTTTGTAAGCACTTATTTTGTCAGGGACTCTCCTTGGAGCGGAGGAGATGGTTATTCACCAGGAGGTTGAGTGACTTATAACTCAGAGCAGTTAGTCTGTCCTCCCCACCTCCCATACTACAAGTGGCCCCTTGGAACAGAGTTTGAAAACCACAGTCTGTGCTGACAGTAAAATGAGCACACCTTGTGGGTTATCATCTGACATTTACAAGTTAGCGTATTCATAGTCTCTTAATAAAAATCCAAATCAGTGCTTTTTCTCTTTTTCTCAGTAGACACTTGTCTTATAGGAGCTGCCATATGCATTTGCTTCTTCCTGGGAAAAGTCCCAGTTTTTCCCCCTCAGTCACTCCTTACCTCTTCTGTTTGACTTGTACCTTCCTCCCACCCCCTGCCTGCTAGTTGTCCTGTTTTGTTTTCCTGGTTGGACCTTTGGTTTGTTGCAGGCGAAGCCTGTGTCTTCTGCTTTCATCCTATAATACTGAGCACAGTACACACACTGGTTACTCAGTGAATCCTGAGGGTCACTTTACCAGCTCAGCAGTGACACCATGCTCAGTGTGCGGCACTCCTAGGATGTATAGGAAATGAGTGGAAAAATTGGACTATAGGTTTTTGTGGGATTTGAAAATCCTGGTTGTAGATTCCTATTAAGGTACCCCTGGGACTTAGCAGCCATTTATGGATCTGAGGCATGGTGGTCCCCGTTCCTATGATCTAAGCCTTCCAGCACCCATGTTCTGGGATGGTAGAAATGTCATGAACTCACAGTCGAGAGGAGCAGACATTGAATCCTATCCTGCCTAGCACTGGGCAAGGTGCTTTTCTTGGTGTCTTTCCTCATCGGTGACATCACAAGTTTTTTTTAAATTATTATTTTTTAAACAGTTATTCAATTCTGAGAGAGAGAACATGCACACGCATGAACCGGGGAGGGGCAGAGACAGAGAGGGAGACGCAGAATCTGAAGCAGGCGCCAGGCTCTGAGCTATCAGTGCAAAGCCCGATGTGGGGCTCGAACTCATGAACTATGAGATCATGACCTGAGCTTAACTGACTGAGCCACCCAGGTGCCCTGTGACATTGCAAGTTTCTGGTGAGGACTGTGAATGAGATTCGGGATGGGCACCCCCACTCCGCCCCGAGCACCTGCGATACAGCCAGAGCTCACACAGAACGGACACTTTGCTTACTACGACCTGCAAGCCCAAGAGGAAGTGTAGGATCTTCTCAGATTGAAGAGGAGGTGCTTCTCTGTGCCCGCTGGCCAAGGTGACTGTCCATTCTTTACTGGTTAGACTTTACTTTGCTGGTTAGACTGTTATTAAAGCATCTCTCAGTCCTGCTCATCATTGCTCATTTCAAAAGGTACATGTTCTGGCAGAGAAGTCAACATCTGGTTTTCTGGTGCATGTTCCTAGTCTCTGGGTATATTTAGGGCCACACATGAAATCCCGTGACCCAGGAAAAACTGACTGAATGCAGCCTAAGACACACATATGGTGGGGAGACCTAATGTGCTCCTTTCCTGCCAGGCTGAGGCCGTACTACACCAGGGAGGAGATTCGAGGTGTGCCGGTGCTCAGGAAATGTCCGTGAAACACACACATGCCCTTGAGTTGGCCCAGTGGGCAGCTGCCCCACCACTGCTGGCTCCCTTATTCTTTGTGCCTGTTTTTGAAACATGTCTGAGCATGCCAGCCGGTAGGAGATGCTCCTTGTGTTGGCAGAAGCTGGTCTAATCCCAGATGTCTATAAAGTTGAACAGTTTGTGCGCGGAGGCAAAGGGCGCACCTTTAGGACTAATGTGTTTTTCCTTGGCAGGATTCCAGGATGAGCCTCTGTCCTTGCCAAAGGAACAGCACCTCTGGGCCTGGCACTTGGATGTTCTGAGTGGCTGGGTTAGTCTGGGGAGTGGGAGCCAGGGGCCGCCCCCTCGCCAGCGGATGTACGCTTGGGCTTGCCCAAATGCTTTATGTTTCTCCACTTTCCTCATCTGTAAAGTGGGATTAATAATACCCAGGGAAGGAGAACTCCCAGGATTTGTGTGGTCACTAATGTACCTTCAGAAAACACTTGGAAAGATGTGAAACTGTCTAAAGGCTTGGAGGTGTCGTAAATGTGCACGATCCGAGGGTGTCTGTCTTACATCTTTGGTTTGCCCACTGCCACCAAGAGGTTAAAAGCCTCAGGTTCTGGGGCTGGCTGTCGGGTTTCAGGTGGTAGTTGCCTGCCTCTTGATCCCGTTGTAATTTTTTCTGAGTAAATCATGGCTTGTTTTCTGAGGTCAGAACCCAGAACTTTTCCTGGCGTTCTGGTTTCCTTTTTTCCCCCTGTGAAAGGAAGGAGAGAGACAGACAGAGAATATGTTTACGGATAATCTGTTCATAATTTTTGTTGAAAGTGACATCAAAGAGTTTCAAGTCTTAGATGGCCAAGAGGGAGGACAATTGCCTTTTTGTCTCTAATGGTCAAATCTGGCCCCTCGATCCTTCCCAGAAGTGTGAGAGCTCACTAGTCTTATCAATGAATGACTTCCACATCTAATGGAGGAACTTGTTGCAACCTGGACAGTTACTAATTTTGGTTTTCTTTTCGATGATCTTTCCACCCTTCAGATTCATTCGAAATGTTTTCAGCTCGGCCTCGGTGGAAACTTGTTTTTAAGTTGTGGGCTCTTCTGACCTCGCTGGGAGGGTGGGAAGAGAGGGGGTGACGAGGACGGGGGACTCTGTATCCTCGGAACTCAGAGTGGGGTCCTCGGCTAGCAGCATCCCCATCACCTGGGTGAGCTTGTTACAAATGTGGAGCCCGCCCTCCCTCTCCCCCCTCCCCTGACACCGAATCAATCTCTTTTTCAAACCGAGATCACCAGATTGTTCATATGTGTGTTAAGGCTGGAGAAGCACTAGAACGTTTGAAGTTCTATGTATTTTTTTCGAATAGCAGTAAACACAGGGGGGTGTTGGTGGTTCTTGGTTGAGAAGTTCATGTTTACGACGATGCTCTCACATGCCCCTTTCTTCCGAAGTGTCTACATTATCACTCCCCTAGATTTCCGACTTCCTTTATGTGTTGTCCTTGACTTGTGTTAGAAAGCTGTGAAGTGTGACTGAAACTAGCGGGTGAGTTAATGTTTCCTGTTCCCCATCACACCATTAAGATGTCGAAATGTCTGAAAGAAGACGCTCAGTACCCAGATCGCTCAGCAACTACAGACGGCTGTAAGAACCTGGGCCGGGATGCTTGAAAATTTCAAAAGGAAGCGTCTCATGAAATGATGAAATAGGAAACCGAGGCTATGTCAAAAGGGGATCAGATAATGACCTGTGCTCCATCAGCAGGGCACAGGCAGCTGGGATGCTAATCATAGTTGGGATAACCCTGGTCTGGCTTTATTTAAGAGAGTCCTGGTAGGTGGTGACCATTTTAAGAGTAAGTCTGACCTTTCAAGAGAGGGCATTGGGCAGTGGCTTGGTAACGTCATACACTTGGATGACAGAAGGGTCGAGCCAGCCCCTCTTGGGGCAGGAGGTCCCGAGACCAACAGCCTTTTTGTTTCTGGGTGAACCATTCATTATGCAGGTGTCTCTATCCCGAGTCTGGCTGGTGACTGATGTTTGCATATCGTGGTTGTCTTAAAATAGAATGGGCTACAATTTATTGTCGTGCACTGGGGAGATGGCCCTCAGATAATTTATGCTTCTTTGAAAAAAAATGTCAAATTATATAAATTCAAAATTATTTAGGAAACACGTGCAATTTTGGTTGCCTTATTGAGTAGGAAGATAACTAGATGGCCCTAGCATAGAGAAAATATTGAAACCATGTGTAGCTTTCTTCTCTTTTCTGAAATGGTCAACAGGGCATAGATTTACCTGAGGGTAGAGGATGGCCTTTCCTAGTTAAATTCACCTCTAATTTGTTTAATTTTTTTTATCCTGATGTCACAATTGAGGAAAATGATATTCGTTCCCTTTCTGCAGTTTCGTTCTTCTTTTGCTCACTCTTAGGTGATTTCCCCCCAAAGCATGTGTTGTTCAGAGCTTTTCTTGAGGAAACCTGTCTTTTTGTAGTGATGGTGACAGGTTTCCTTTGGAATGTCTGTGTCTTGCAGATTGGTGGCTTCCTTTGTACTATGCGTATGTCTGGTCTCATCTCAACGGCCATCCTAGGATGAGGCTTCAGGGAGTACTGACATCACAGAGTTAGAGGGGCATGTGTAGACCCTCGTAGACCTGTGATTTGATTTGGTGGAGCTTGGGCTCACCAGACACTGGTTGGGGCAGGAGGTGGAAAATCAGATGTGTAGCACCAGGTAGGGAAAGGTGCTTTATTCATAGCTGCCTTGGATCCCTATTTACTTTCCTGATCAGCCCCACCTTGGATATGGTCTGGTTTTATACACATGTATACATGTAGATATATACAGTATATGAGCATCACACAGTGTATGCATTTGTGTCTAATTATGTCACTGTGTGTATGTATCTGTATCTGTTTATGTGTATATGTTTGTGTCTGTGAACTTGAAGGAATAGACCTATACCTCTATAGACATGTGTATATGCTACTATGTCTATATGTATGCATTTAAAAACTTATTTTAGGGAATATCATGATAGACATGTTTGGGATGCACATATTTAAAAACAATTTTTTAATATGTATTTTATTTTTGAGAGAGAGAGAGAAGGAGAGAAACCGAGACAGAGCAGGAGTAGGGGAGAAGCAGAGAGAGAGGGAGACACAGAATCCGAAGCAGTCTCCAAGCTCTGAGCTGTTAGCACACAGACCGATGTGGGGCTCGAATTACAAACCGCAAGATCATAACCTGAGCTGAAGTCGGCGCTTAACCGACTGAGCCACCCAGGTGCCCTGGGGATGCATGTAGTTAATCCACTGCACAGATGAGGACCCTGAAGGTCATAGCAGTGCAGTGACTAGTAGCCTTCTGGTGGAATTAGACCCCACGCCTCTGCTTTCCTAGCATATGCTCTAACACAGTTGGACACCTTCTCTGTCACCGCTTTAATGCACTTATCAGATGGCTTATCAAATTCCACACCCTCATTTTTGCCATGTCTTTATGTGTTTGGAATACAGTTGGCTTGCTATTGCTTTAAGTTGCTTTTAAAATGTATATATATATTTTTTATTTATTTTATTTATTTATTTATTTTTAGATAATATTTTTTATAAAAGGACACTTCAGAATCTTTTTCGTTCTTGGAAAACTAGTATGATGGTGGACCATAAAGGAAAGAAAGCTGTCGAAATAAACATCTAGGTCTTATATATGTATGCATGTGTGTATGTGGATGCATATATGTGTGTGTGCATGTGTGCACGCACACCCATGCGTATATACATACATTTGTCACCTGAAACCACCCTTTGTGCCACCCATGGTATTTACACTGTGCGTTGGGAAACGCTGAGGTAGACCAGAAACCTCCACATTAGTTTGCAAATGTTGTGGCCTGAGAGACCCACCTCTAAAGGACATTGCCCTTTCTCCGCTACTGGTGGGGACTAAACATGTTGGTGGAGATCCAATTTCTTTTATATCTTTTGGTAGCAGGTGCTAGTTACAACCTCAAATAAGATCAGTCCAGTGTCACTCAGAACCTTCAGTGTCTAGAAACCTCTACTTGTGATTTTTTTCTTCACAGCTATGCTGCAAGGGTAGAGGGGGTTAATTTCAGACATGTCTTCCCTCTCATTCTCTTTTCCCCTTATGTGTCATTAACTTTTGATTACTACATTCTTAAACTAACCTTTAAAAAGATACATATATACACACATACATGCATATATATATATATACACATATATATGTACATATATACATACGTATATTACCGATTTAGTAGATGCTTTCTTAATTCTTTGCAGTGATATTGGCTTCGAGTGAATAACTGGAATAAAATATTAGGATTGTGGTTGCCCGAAATTAATTTTTCGATTTTGAGTTTATATCCTGTCTTTGGATTTTGGGATCTCAGGTGGGTATGATAAAATACTGTGGTTCTGACAGTTAATAATTTCTCTATTAGCTTTTTTGAGTGGAGGAAGAAATTGAACTCTTTGATCACTTCAGAATAATAATAAAAAAGAAC
The DNA here is from genome assembly GCA_028646485.1 of Cryptoprocta ferox. Taxonomy (NCBI): domain Eukaryota; kingdom Metazoa; phylum Chordata; class Mammalia; order Carnivora; family Eupleridae; genus Cryptoprocta; species Cryptoprocta ferox. Next base: position 45,466,872 of record CM053574.1, read on the forward strand.
CAGTATCGAATTATTATATTATGTAAAATGGAAGAAGGAAAAATACTGTTTTTTTTTTTTTTTTTGGCTCTGCCATTTGAACTGAGTGCCCTAAAATGAATGGTTTAAGTGATAGAGCCCATGCAGGAAAATTCAAGAGAAATGCTGCTTAGCCCTTGCTTTGCTGTGTTTCCTTTGCCTGTGCAGGAGAATATGCAAATCGCTTTTCTGTGGATGCTCTCTCACATCCTTGTGAAGGTTCTGTGGGGATCCATGCATCTTGCTGCATTGAGCCTTGTGCCAGCTCTGAGAGTTTGATTGTTTTTGCTAATAGAGACAGATTTTGTCATTAGAGATACCCAAGTGTGATGCTGCCTACATTCTTTTTGAGTCTCTGGTCACAGAAATCCCTTTGGCTTTAGGTACAATTCACTAGAAACACACACACACACACACACACACACACCCCTAAAGCACACAGAATTTGACTGTGGAATTGGCAAGGAATAAGCGAGCCAAATTTGGCCTGTAGAAATTAACACTGGCAACTTCGTGAGTAAAAATTACATGAAAAGCACTCATGGGGGAAGGAAGAAGGAAAAAAAAATCTAGGATAACAGTGCAACAGACCACGTTTCCTATCCAGTCTGTCTTCCCAGGGCTGTTTGTCTAAACAGCATTGCCATTTTTTCTAAACAGTATTGCGGGTGTCCTCGCTCTGTAATATGAAGTGAATCAACTACACAGACCAAATGCTCGTTGAGTTGAGAGTTCCTTTATTTGGCCAAATTAAACCCAACAACCTCAGCTCTGTCCAAACTTGTGCTAGTCTAGGGCCAGCTAAGAAGCCTGTCCCCATTTGCAGTTCTGCAGAGAAAAATGACATGATACATTAACCGTTTCCTGTCCTTTAGACGAGAAGGAAGTTAGCTCCATGTAAAACTAATCAATTTTTTTTTTTGGTCTCTGAAAAGCTGGAAATATAATACTTGGAGGTTGTCTCAGACATGAAATAAAAATCAAAAACCACTCCATGTGGTTTTTTTGAAAGGTAAGCAGTGATATTACAGTTGCGTGTGGATGGTCCATTATTGCCCTCTGCCACCTTGGCATCTGCTTTAAGAAGACAGTTCAGAAACACAGCGCTTATTTTTAGGACTGTTTGGAATGGTTTACAGCTTTGGTTTTGGTGCAGGGTCTTACATGTCTTAGTCCACAAGCTCAGATACAGAGATAATTGGAAGTCTAAAATCAATAACGATGGAATATAGCCAGTGTGAAACAGATGCCGGAATAAACCATCTGTAAATTCCATGGTGGACGGCAATTGGGGCTCAAAAGGTTTATTTGCATCCTGTGGACTGCTGGAATAGCCCCGAGAATGCTGCTGCTCTATACCGTTTGCCTTCAGAACTCTCTTCCTTCCAACCCCAGCTCTACCTGCTTTCTTATGTGTATTCGAAGAATTGCTTTCCACATTTTGTAAGGACCTTCTCTCATTTTGCATATACATTATTGGGAATCCACTGAATAAGGTTGGACTTTTTTCTCACAGACTGACTGCTCCCTCCAGTCAGCAGCCTGAGTGATCTTTTCGCAACGCAGATATGATCATGTCTCATTGACCTGTTCAACACTAAGCTGAGGTCCCTTCGCTGGCCTCCCTCTACACTTACGATAAAGAAGACTGAATTCTGTCCAGGATCTGTACAACCTTTAAAGTGTGAATTGTGCTTTCTCCTCATTCTGTGCTAATCCCCCCACCCCCACCTTTATTTTCTCTTGCAGCCACCCTGGTTATGTCTTACTCTGCTCCTTGGTGCCACAAGGTCTTTGCATATGCTGTTGCTGCTGCCTGGAGAATGCCTCCCTCTCTTCCACACTTGGTTACCTCCTACCTGTCCTTCAGCTCCCAGCTCCATTATAACCTCATCAGGGAATTCTTCCTTGATTTCTCTACTCTGCCAACATCTCTCTTAAACTTTGTTCTGGTCCCATAAAACTCTACCTTGTGGCATTTATCTTTGTGTAGTTTACGTGTATCTTTGTTTCTATCTTCATTAATGCCAGCTTTCTCACTAGCTCCAACAGGGAATAATATAACTTCCTGGGTACTGTTGTTTACCAGTCTCTAAACAATGCCTGGCACAAAGTAGATATTTTGTAAATATTTCTTAAGCAAATGGCTATAGTAGTTGGTCTATTGTTCCTGTTTTGAAAGATACTGGAGTCTCAGCTTTCTATTATTTTGAGTCCTTTTGAAGTCCTATTTTAAAACAAAACCAAGTAGTTTACTCATAAACCAAGTGGTTACCCTCGAAGTCATTTGCTTTGTTTTCTAAATTTGCCTTTAGGTTACAGGGCTGAGGCTTTTTTTAGGGGAGTGATTATGTGTTTTGTGGGGTGAAGGGCTATGTGATTGTGGCTCTTTTATAGTCAGAAACTCAAACTTTGGATACTCAAGCAACAACAATGGAAGCGACAATAATAACTAATTTGTGAGCTTTGTTCTGCTTACACTTCCCATCCCTAATAATGCTCCCTCCCCTTAACTTGGTATTAGGGAACCATATATGTCCTTATAGCCACATCTAAGCCACTTACCATCTCCCAACCTCTCTGTCTGTACCTGTGAAATGAGAGAGTCAGATTACATGATACCCAAATTCCCTTCTGGCTCTGATATTCTAGGCTTTATTTGTATACATATTGGCTCTCACATCAAAGACCCAGGTTCAGAAATGTTTCTATGTCTACATCTTCTAAAGCTTACATGATTTCAGGGAGGATTTAGACATTTTTTGTTATCAATGTGAGTGAAACTTATACTCATAATTTATATATTGAAAAATTATTATGCTTAAGGATATTAACTTTTTTTTTAATCGCTGGGATCCTCATTGCCCCATTTTTTTAAATGAGCCTTTAAATAGATGATCTCTGAGAAAGTAAAAGATTCTCTTGACAAATTAGTTTTGGCTGCCCTTGGTTTCTTTCTCAGAGTTTCTAATCCCCATATGTCCCTAATGAATTTCGATAAGGTGGGGCATTGTATACTTCCTTACTGGAATACGGATTCCATGGTGAGGACTGCTGTTCTTTGGAATACATGTGTGTCTATGTGTATTGGGGGTGGAGAGAAAGGTTCTGGGACAGATGACCTTCAGATGTGAAGAAGACCTTAATGTCGTATTTCCAAATACCTGGATTTCTCATAGGGTGGGATGATAATTTACAGTGAGAGTGACCTTTAATTTTTTAAAATGAACTGTAACAACAACAATAAGAAAGTGCCAGGAGGGTGTCATGTTCTCAATGAGAGCATGGCAGCACGGCAAGGCCAGGTGCGAGATTTGCAAACTCAACCACCACGCTGTTAGGTGGTGCTGATCCATCAGTGAGTCCCTCAGCAACTTCTGGGAGCTGATCTTATTTGTCCTTTTTATTTCCTGTGCTTTGTGATTGTTTTACTGTTCTTGATCCATGGCATTTCTTGGGGATATCCAATCTTACAAGGTTACAAAGAAGAACCCTTGAGATCCTGGCTTCCTCATTCTCCTCATGATCTGCTTGGTCCTCCTGTGCCCTCCACTTTTGGCCTCCAGCACAGGGCTGGAGCATTTCCAGAACGCTCCAGAAAGTTCCACGAGTGGTTTTCAACAGAGTCCTGGGATCTGAGGAAAATCCCCTTTTAATAATTGGAAATGAGACCTAAATCTTACCCAGTAGGTCCTTCAGTGAGCTGACACGTGTTAGCGGAAAGACTGGAGGCTACCTAATGTGATGTGTCAGTGTAGAAGGTGCTGCTGAGATGGCCATTGCCTCCGTTCTGGAAGGTTCCTGGCCTTCCAGAGCCAGAGGCTGGCACCCACGAGGATAGTGCCCAAGCGCTTTCTGATGAGGACGGTCCCAAGCTGGTTGTGGAGGCCGAGGACGGTGGCCTGTTGAACTTGGGTGCTGGAAACTCAGTGCAGTGGACTGTTTGTTAACAGCTGGCACAGATGCAGGCCTGGGATCCGAAAACCCCCATCACTTCCCACTGACACTCAGGGAGGTGATTGGAAACGGTTTTAGAGCTCTGTTCTGAGAAATAGTTGATCTGTTAGGAAATGATCTAGAGGGCCAGCAGGACTGGCATTCGGCTACTTCTCTGCCACCCCGGTCTGCCCTTTGTGGCCAACACTCCCATGGCTGGTTGAACACAGCTTCTCACCAAGCAACCACTGCCCAGGGAGGGGTGCCTCAATGGCTCTGGGTATTTCTTTTCTGTCCTGTGTTCCTTCTACTTCACCCCCATTTGTCTTCTCATCTTTGTCTCCTTACCTTTATTACATATCTATTTATTTCACAAAGAATAAGTGCTTATCGCTAAAAAAAAAAAGAGAGAGAGAGAGAGAAAAAACCCAAGGAAAACTGCATATAGGTAACAAGGGAAAAAAATACCAAAATTGTTACTAGTAACATTTTGTGGTATTTCCTTCCATTGTTTTTTCCAGGCATGTGAGGGCACACACCCTTATAGAGTTTCAAAAATGAGCTCACACTGTACATGGCGGTTTGGTAGTTGGTCTTTTCTGTTTAAAAAATATATCACGGGGTTTATACTCTGATAGCCATCAAAACCCAAAATAGATGGATAGAGATATATTACACCAAGGGGAGCACAATGTTAACATGTAGCATCTAGGAGGTGGGTAAATAAGGTTTACTGAATAATTTCAGTAAAAGCACAGTACATAAAGAGTGGGCATCTGGCTACATCATTATTATAGGTCATATGGTAGCACCGTATTGTCTTGTATGGCTATATTGTCATTTATTTAGTCAGTTCCTAAACTGGTTGGATATTGGTTAGATATTTAGGTTACATGTGTAACCTCCAGTGGGGGTGATACGGGGGAGTATGTGTGTTTTAGTTAACTGAATAGCTAGTTGACTTTTTCCTCCCATCCCTCCATCTCCTTCTGTTTTCAAGGGAAGGGTACCATGTGTAGGAATTTGGGTAGTGACTCCATTGCATCAGGAGACAAAAGCACCTTTGAAATTCCTGCTGTTAGTTTTACTCTTAGTGTGTAGACAGGTGGTACATTAATTCTCTCATTGGTTTGCCTATATTAAGCAGAACAATATTTTTAATTAGACAAACATATTTAACCCAAAATGTGTTTATTCTTCCCTATTTTTCCCCCTCTCTGCAAGTCCATCACAGTGGCTCTCAGGCGCGCACAGGGAAGGTGCAGGAGGGGTGGAGCCAGCAGACAGGCAGACAGTAGACTTTACTGGATAGGAAGGAATACGCCCAGGCTCGCTTGGGATCACAACCCCTGTGTGAAGGACCCGTCTTTTCTTCCCGTATCCTTTCTTTCTGTTCTTGACCCAGGTAGTGCCATTTTGAAGGATTCAGAATGACGCATCCCTGGGTTGGTTAGTGCTTACCTGCGGGAGTAGCTGGGCTCTCTTCTGCGCCCTCTGTGGTTGTCTTTTGTGTTCTGTTCCAGTCTTTGGTCTGGCTCACTTTGGCCACAGCGTCGTGTGGTGTTTCTTCCGTCACAGCGTCAGAGCATTGAGTGCACAGCACAAGAGGCATCGGGGCCTCCTTTGATCAAGCAGACCGTGAACTACTGTAGGCCGTTCAACACATAAACCTGGCCTTCACCCCACTCTGTAAATCTCATGATCCTTTTGCACAAGAGAGTTTGGGAGATTATGATTTTGAGCTCTGGAGAGGTTTGAAACAAGGCATTTGAGACTCAAAGGCATTAAGTAACGTGCCCAAGGGTGCCTGCAAGGGCCACGTCTAGGGATCTCCAGACCGTAGGCCATGCCGCCTGCTCCTCTTGGTGCCGGTCCTGGGGATATTGACTAGATTGCCATACAAGAAAAAGAGCCATTTGACTAGAAAGCACAGGCCATTTGGAAGACTGCAGGAGGAGACAGATGCCCTCAGGGCAAGACACTGCCCTCTTGGGAAGCGCTTAACCTTTCTGTAGTAATAAGAAGATTCATGATCCTTACTGGCAGTTTTGGTCTTTACATGTCATTCACGGTGTTGGGCATTCTGATGAATGTTAACTCGCCTCTCAGTCACTGAGATGCATCCTACAGTCTCTCCTGCTCTCTCCCTCGGATCCAGTTCTCCGTGAGAGGTGGAAGCTTCCGGAGAGATGCAGTGACTTGCCAGGGTCATAGCTGTCGGCACTGGAGGCAGTACTGGATCCGGGGTTTCCTTCCCTCAAAAGCTGCAGTTCCTTTGTTCTCCACACTGGAGGATGGCCTTAAGTGGTGATCGCCACTTTTAACGGGTCGTTCTCTCTAGGAGACTTTGCCTGCCACCTGCCAGCCAGCATCAGATAGTCAGGATGGTAAGGAGGCCGTTCAGCTTCTGTAATTCCAGGCTGGGATTGTCTTCTCCGCAGGGAAACCTGGAGCAGATACGTAAAATATAAATACATGAAGCAAGAGGTTGCGCATTTGTAGAAATCTTTATTTTGTGTTGTGTCACCTGTAACCACCTGCACTCAGTCTGTGTGAGCTTAAAAATTATTGTACATCATCTGGTAACCCTCAGACAGTGTGTGCATTCTCTTCTGAATCTTCGCCCACATTGAACAATGGAGCCCCTAAAACTTGCCCTACAACCCTTCATGTCTTGTAGGAAAAGGCTTGTCTGTTTGCCCTGTGTGTTACCCATCTGAAGCCACATGTGATAAGGATCAGTATAACTCCCATAGGCTTTCAACATTAGCAACAGGTGAGAAAGTAGACACATCCCAACCCTTCTTAAGAAAAGCCGTATCAAAAATGTTTGTTCTGGGAAAAAAGACATTTATTACTTTTGTTAGGCAAAGGACAAAAATAGGATGTGGATTTCGACTCTGAAAAAGTAAAGTATCAAGTGGCAAAGCATGTTCCAGTTGAAGTCCTGGGCTTTGCAGGAGATGTTTCTCGGGGACCTCAGAAACACAGAAGTGTGTGTTGGGGGAAATTTTTGCAAAATGTATTACAGTAGCGTTTGCCATTTGTTTCATAATTCCTTTGAGAATATATATATACACACATACACACACACATGAAACATTGATAAGATGTGTGTGGACAGTTTTAAAAACACATGAGGGGCGCCTGGGTGGCTCAGTCGGTTGAGCATCCGACTTCAGCTCAGGTCATGATCTCACAGTCCGTGGGTTCGAGCCCCACGTCGGGCTCTGTGCTGACAGCTCAGAGCCTGGAGCCTGCTTCTGATTCTGTGTCTCCCTCTCTCTGCTCCTCCCTTGCTTGTGCTCTGTCTCTCTCTGCTTCTCAAAAAGAAAATAAATAGTAAACATTAAAAATTAAAAAAAATTAAAATACATGAATGCGTTTTGGGGTACCCAACCCCAGGGAGGCACCTGTGGGTGAGTGCAGAAAGCCCAGCACCTCTTTGGTTGAAGTAGCATCAGCACATAGTCTCGACAGTTGGAAGCATTCCAAAATTCCTTGGCATATAACACAACCTTGAACCAAAAAGAATAATCCACGTGCAATTTATAAACTCTCTGTCTCAGATATGGAAGCTAGCGTTTTACCTTTTTTAAAAGGTTGTGGACAATGAAGCAGGGTAAGAGGAGCAAAAGATCCATCTCACAATTCTAGTCTTCGTTATTTGTTCTTTTAAAATGGAGAGTAATGTATCTGTAGGATTAGTGAACATTGTTGCGTTCCCGACAGTGTGTTTGAGCCTGTTACTGTATCGTCCCTACTCTATCTTGCTGGATACTCTTGAATGGTAAGGCCAGTACCTGGCCCTGTTTCACAGTTCCGGGAGCCAAGGCTCAGACAGGTAGAATTACTTGGCCAGAGCTGCACAGCTTTTACTCTTAAGAGGCACTGAGACTTGCACCCCACCAGTCTGACACCAAACTCACCCAGCTACTGGGATATGTCACCTCAGTGTTTTTGTTTTCATTCTTTTTCACTATTCACTTCAGAATATCCCGAGATCTCTCTGTTGTGAGGTATGAGGTCACTTTGAAGTGACTCAGACTTAGGCTCTCTATTCGGCCAAATAACATGTGAGCCTTAGTATGATCATACTACGGCAGACAGAATCACATGCTTGTGGCATAGTGGCTACTGACGAGGACAGAGAGGCTGTGGTATTGGCACACTCATTCATTCATTCATGTGTTCATTCGTCCACTCAGGAAATATTTCCCTGGCAGTTACGTTCCAGCTACTGTTCCACACACAGGGCACACACAGCGGATAAAACCAATCCCTGATCTTACGGTGCTTACATACCAGTAGAGAAGATGGAAATCGTATATATATATATATATATATATATATATATATATATATATATACACACACACACATATATATAAGTTCTCATGGTAGTAAGTGGTCTAGTGAAAATACATCAGGGCAAGGAAATGGAGAATGTGAGTGAGGGGTGTACTCTTTTTACCTAAGCACTTAAAATTTTTTTTTAATATTCGTTTATTTTTGCGAGAGACAGAGCGTGAGTGGGGGAGGGGCAGAGAGCAAGGGAGACGCAGAATCTCAAGCAGCTCCAGGCTCCGAGGTGTCAGCACAGAGCCCAGTGCGGGGCTTGAGCTCCTGAACCATGAGATCATGACCTGAGCCGAAGTTGGGTGCTTAACTCATTGAGCCACCCAGGCACCCCATTTACCTAGGAACTTTAAGGAAGTAAAGGACAGTGAGACATGAGGAGGGCGCTTTGAGATTTGTGAGGGAAGAGCATTCAGGAAGACCTATGAGTACACAGGCATGGTGGTGAGAACCTGCTCGTTTAATAAAAAAGTATACTCTTCATATTAATCTGTATTTGCATATTCCTTCCTGATTGGATGATAATTCATTTCTCTGGAGAATGTCATTATCCATCTGTATCAAATGATCAGGTCCCAAACAACCTAAACATGATACTTCTGGTTCCAAAAATGTGGTGACTATGGAATATAGCCCAAAGAATTTGCTCAGTGATTATACCTCTAAGATACGTCCTTTCCTAGACAGCCGAGTGGTTTGTTTTTAGTGGACCGTAGCCTTATCCTAGGAATTGCAAACCAAGATCTATATGTTCCATGGGGCAGTAGTTGTAATAGGGTGAGAATCTGGTCCTCCTGCTTCTGGTTACCACCCCTAGAGCAAATAGAAAGGATTGCCTGCATGTTCTGAAAATGAGTAACTATTGAATTACGGCAGAGTAAAACATCTTTCAATGGTTTTGATCTCAAATCTAAAAAGGTTTCACATTAGTAACGTGCTATTTGATGCTATATTCTTAAAATTTACTTGGCAACACCTTTGCGGATTGTGAATATCGATCCATTGGAATTCACATTTTCTTGATGAAAAGTCTTCTGAAATCTATGATTTCCTGCTGGACATTAATAGCAAAATGTATATTTAAAACCCTTGTGAGTGCGCACATGGTAACAGCTCTGCAGAAACCTGATTAGCTGGTTTCCAGTTTGCCAGATTTTTTTTAAGTTTTTTTTTTTTTTAACCATTCTTTTTTGTTAGGGACAGTATAAAGGCATCAAAAACTCACTCACAGCCTTTCATTGCTGATATCCCTCAGTGTGGAATAAACAATTAAACTGATTTGAGTATGAATTGTCTGTGAAATATTTCCTTTATGCTTGGGAGCCCTATGCAGAAATTTCCGCCTGTTGCAAATTGAAAGTCTTCAAGTTGCAAACCCCCCGGAAGAACGGTTTTGATAATAGGGATGTTGTCAGACCCTTAACTCTACCGCACGCTGCCGGGAGCCTCCGGAGTAACATTTAATGTAGTTGTCGGTCAAGGAGTCGTTGGCAGCAGTGAGGATCCCTGCTTGAGTGCTCCCTTTCCTGACGGTGAATATAGGGCAGTGATCAAGCAGAGGGTCTCAAAGGAGGTCTTAAATCACTGGGTAACATGAAGAATGGGATGTACACAGGCTGCCGGGGAAACAGGCACAAAGCTCCTGGATTGTAGAGAGACAGATAATTCCTGTATGAGCACCCAAATGACTGGGAACCTATTCCTTAGGGATTAAACAGTACCCGAGAGTGCTAAGGCTAATAAGAAATGCTGAAATGGAGATTTTTGTGGTCTCTGTTTTTGTACTGTTTATGATCTGCCAGCAGGAATACTTTGTGGCATTAAAGACATGGCCAGAAAGCAAGAAGATGTATATGTACACACACACACACACACACACACACACATACACAGTTCCTCTGTATCTCACAACCCTGATATCACATATGGCCTTTGCGGACGAAGTACTGTGTGTTGTTTAGTCTTGGAACTTCTTTTAAAGATAGGATGTCATTTACAATCTTCAGGCCATATGTTTACTCAGACTTAAGAAACACGGGCTAATCTTTTTCTATTTTGAGGAGTAATAAATTGAAAAGATAATTACATAATATGGTGCATAATGTAACTCTGGCTTGAGCCATATGTGTTTAATTTTAGAGAAACATGCGTGATGACAGGTTATGAAGGATGAAACTATTTTAGTCTTTTTAGGGATTAGAAGCATGCTTTTTTTTAAATAAGTGTCCCTTATCCCCCTCACCTCTTCCCCTGAAAAACATCCCAATACACAAACCCAATGAAAAACACCCTACTGAAAGCACTTTGTTTTTCTGGTGGCCACTGGCAAAGCATCTAAGTAAGAGGGCATATTATTTCCAAGCTCTTGTAAAATGAGACGCAGATTTCTATGTGCTGGGGGGAACGGGCGGCATGTAGTTCCTGATGCAAGAGTGGAGTGGAGATGCTGCATTTAAAGTCAAGCAGGAATTTCTCATCTCAGCATTCAGTTAGAAACACCAGTTACCTCTTTTCTTAGCGACTGCGATAGTGTATTCGATAATAAAATGTCATGGCGGGAGAGGTGCAAGATGTTTTTTCTTCCTTCTGCAAACATCTCTTGAGCACCTTTGATACTCCACCCACTACGCTTGGTACCTAAGCGGCAGAGTCAGCTAAAATACCATCCATAAAACTATTTAGCAAGCAGGAGGCTCACGGACTGAGACCCCCTTTCAGTGACGCTTCAGAATGTGTCACTTTGCCCATGATCTGGCCTGGGGCAGGATTGTCAGGTGTGGTGGGCAGAATAATACCCCCTGAGTATATCTCCATCCTGATCTCTAGAACCTGGAAATATGATATGTTACCTGGAAAAGGGGGAATTAAGTTCGCAGGTGGGGTTAAAGTTGCTCATCACCTGACTTTGAATGGGGGGATTTTCCTGCATTATCCCAGTGAGCCCAGTGTACTCACAGGGTTTTTTAAAAGTGGAAGAGAGAGACTGAAGAGATAGAACCAAAGAGAATGAGAGCCGGACCCTGCCCACTTTGCTGGCTTGGAACATGGAGGAAGGGGCCACGTGCCAAGGAACGTGGGCAACCTCGAGAAGCTGAGAAGGGCAAGCGAGGAAACAGATTCTCTCCTAGAGCCTCCAGAAGGAACACAGCCCTGTCAACACCTTAATTTTAGCCCCGTGAGACCCACTTTGGACATCTGACTTCCAGGACCGTAAGAGAGTAAATAGGCATGTTTTAACCCACTACGTTTGTGGTAATTTGTTATAGCAGTACTTGGAAACTAACACATCGGAGGAAGACTACATGCCTGGTGTATGGTGACTAGATCATATGTTAGCAAATCTGGCTGCCTATTAGAATCAACTGGAAGGGTTTGAAAAATGCTCAAGTCTAGATCTTGGGACCCCCAAAACCCTAATTAGTCTGGGAGTGGCCTGGACACGGGAATTTTGCCAGTTCTCCAGGTGATTCAGATGTGCACCAAATGGGTGGAACAGTGGTTTAGGGTACAAGCTTTGGCTTTGGATAAACCTGACTTCCTCTTGGATATCTGCCTTGGGCTAGCTGGGTGTGTGAGCAAGTTATTCTCTCAGCCTTAGTTCCCCCTTCTGTTACATGGGGATCCTGTAAACTTCTACGTAGGGTTTATGATCCTGACATATGAAAGGGCATGTGTCTTTCTTATGGTGAGGCTCAATAAATCATAGCTACTGTTGTGACTCTTCTTACGATGATTGGGATGCACAGAGGCAGATCCCCGGCTGCGACAGCCGTAGGCACAGAGCCTGGCCGATGTGTATAGCTTGTATTCACATCTGCCTTCTAATCACACCCCTCCCGGGGAAGGTAGCGAGCATCAGAAAAGTTAAGTGGCTCTTCCACAGTTGCACAGGTAATAAGCCCAGGAGTCTGGCCTTGAACCTGGTTGTCCCTCTGAGTTTGGGGCCAGGTCTCCCTACCCTGCCTGAGTCTTGCCACACAGATGTGTAGGAATGTGGAAGGTGGCCGCTGCGTGCTTCTGAGGCCCCTTTGACGGCATTTCACAACCCATTGCCACTCTCAGTCCCCGGGCTGGGGGTGGCATTTTATACCGGATTCAGTCTCTGCGTGATAAACCATATTGCCCTGTTGCCTGCCGTCAAGGAAAAGGAGGTTGAAAGCCATGGAAATGATGATTCTTAACAGTTATAGGCTGTTTGCCTCTGTCTGCCGTTTAATCTAATCTCAGGTTCAGTTGATACTATTGATTAGATTCTTTTCAAAACCGTATGCGGCATACCGGGCTTCCCCGCGTGGGGTAAAATGTTATTCTTCTCCTCCGTGAGTTGAGAAGAAAAGGTAAAAGTATACAATTAATTTGCCTGCACTTTCTCGCAAATTGTATGCTGGATTTCTGTGAAATGCTGTATGGAACAATATTCCAAGCAAATTATCGTTATTTACTGTGACTTTTGCCTGCGTATTTAAAGTCAACAATTATGTTTCCTTTCTGTACTTAATGGCCTTTGTACAACATTTTTAGAAACTTGGTCAGGTGTCACTAAGAAAACCTGCGCTTTGACCCTGTGGTTCTTGGGAAACAAGTTAACAATATCAGAAGTAACAACCAAGTCCTGTTTCCAAAGGAAAACAGCCCAACACATGGGGGCACGCTCACCCCTCGCGTCCTTTAAGGTAGTTAAATCTGCAGGCCATTGCCCTGAGTCTCATTTCTTTTAGGAAATATATAATCTTTTGTCATCCTGGCTGTCAGTATCACTGAAGGCAAACAATAGAATAGAATGTGATAATCTTAAATTCTGTTTTCTTCACATAGGCATTTGGATGGCAGTTTTGTGGTCTTTGGAATTCTGTCATTCCTTGGGTCCTTTAGAAAGGAAACTCTTTGAAAACTGACGTATAGTTGACATACACTGTTACGTTAGTTTCAGGTGTACGACATAGTAATTTGGCAATTATATACATCATACAGTGCTCACCAGGATAAATATAGTCACCATCTGTCACCATATGGTGTTATTACAATATTATTGCCTATATTCCCTATGCTGTACTTTCATCCTGTGACTTACTTATTTTATAACTGAAAGTTTGTACCTCTTAATCCCTTCACCGATTCCCCATCCCCCACGCCCTCCCCTCTGGCAACCACCAGTTTATTCTGTACTTAGGAGTCTGTTTCTATTTCTTTGCAGGGTTTTTTTGTTTGTTTGTTTGCTCCTTTGTTTTTCATTTTAAGTTCCACATATAAGTTAAATTATAGGGCATTTGTCTATGGTTCTGTCTGATTTATCTCACTTGACATAATACCCTCTAGATCCGTCCACGTTGTCACAAATGGCAAGATTTTGTTCTTTATGTCTGAGTAATATTCCATTGTGTGTGTGCGTGGTGCGTATACACACCACCTCTTCTTTATCCTTTTTTCTTTATTTAAAATTTTTCATAATTTTTTTTGAGAGAGAGAGAGAGAATAAGCAGAGGAGGGGCAGAGAGAGATGGAGACAGAATCCTAGGCAGACTCCATACTGTCAACACAGAGCCCGAAATGAGGCTCCAACTCACAAACTGGGAGATCGTGACCTGAGCTGAAGTCAAGAATCAGAGGCTTAACTTACTGAGCCACCCAGGTGCCCCATCCTTTTTTGTCAGTGGACCTTTGGGCTGCTTCCATACCTTGGCTACTGTAAATTTTTCTTCAGGTAAATAACGAGAAGTGGAATAACTGGATTGTTTGGTAGTTCTGTTTCTTCCCACCACCTGTACATGAGGATTCCCTTTTCTCCACATCCTCGCCAACATCTGTTATTTCTTGTCGTTTTGATACTAGCCACTCTGGCAGGTGTGAGGTGGTAGCTCACTGTGGTTCTCATGCACATTTCCCTCGTGATGAGTTATGTTGAGTATTTGTTCATGTGCCTGTTGGCCATCTGGATGTCTTCTTTGGAGAAATGTCTATTCAGGTCCTCTGCCCATTTTTTTTTTAGTGTTTATTTATTTTTGAGAGAGAAAGAGCACAAGCAGGGGAGGGGCAGAGAGAGAGGGAGACAGAGAATCCAAAGCAGGCTCCAGGCTCTGAGTTGTCAGCACAGAGCCCCACACGGGGCTTGAACCCACGAACCGTGAGGTCATTACCTGAGCTGAGGTGGGATGCCCAACCACCTGAGCCACCCAGGTGCCCCTGCCGACTTTTAAAATGAGATTATTTGTTTCCTTGGTGTTGAGAGGCAACTCTTTCTTCTAGAGGTGGGACATCGTGTATCACATCAGTCATTGTGCTCCAATCCCGGCCCGAGTCCCGACGTGATGTCCTCCTTTTTCGTTTCCCTTACTTTGGTCGCACGTTAGCAGCATCCACCTGCAGGTTTTCGGTGGTGAGCTGCATATGTTTTTAAACAAGCCGACTCCAGTGTGGAGGTCCCAGCAGGGTTTTTGTTCTGTCAGGGGCTCTGAGTCCTTGCCCCGACTAGAACTGACCACGTGTGCAGGTGCCACACGCGTGTGGAGTTGAGAGATCCGGGTTCATTCCTTCCAGTTTCTGGGCACTTCTGGTTATGACGTTTCTGCCCAATAAACAGAAGCAGAGACCTCACAAGCCCCCGGAACTAGACTTTTGAGAAACGAATCGGGCTCTGCTTTGACGGTGTCTTATCTAATGAAGAGTGTGCTTGGCCTGCTGTATGTAAAAAGACTACCTGATTGAATGATTTTGAAACCGTCTCCAGAGTCACTTGACAGGGGGAGGGAGGAGGTGCCTACCATGTGCAAAAGTTAGAGGCAAGTACAAAGACAAGCCATCGTCACCTGTATTCCCTCCACCTTGAAGGACAGTTACTAACATTGTGTCCTCTTTGTGTTTGTGTTTAAAAGGATACAGCGTTTCAGGGCGCCTGGGTGGCCTGAGCCAAAGCGTCCAACTTTGGCTCAGGTCCTGATCTCGCACTTTGTGAGTTGGAGCCCCGCGTCGGGCTCTGTGCTGACAGCTCAGAGCCTGGAGCCTGCTTCGGATTCTGTGTCTCCTTCTCTCTCTGCCCCTCCCCTGCTCGTGCTCTGTCTCTCTCTGTCGCTTAATAATAAATAAAAATGTTTAAAAAATTAAAACAAAAAGTAAAAAGGATACAGTGTTTCCATTACAACCTGGAACCTCTTTTGTCTCCCCTTTTCATCCTCAGAAGCAAATGCCATCAGGAGTTGGGGCTACCTCACTCCACTGCATTTTTGTACTCTTGCTTACACAGAGAGCCTCTTTTGGAGAGTGCTTAGTTTGTAGTTGAGACACAAAGTATATTGTATCCTTGTTGCTCTGTGCTTTTTTATTCAGCCTTGATTTTGAGAAGGATGAACATCGATGTGTGCAGCTCTAGCTTACCTGGCCAGAAGTCTACACGATGTTCTGTCATTGAACAATGCATTGTGCTTGTTCATTCCAATGTCGGGGGACATGTATAATTTTATTTTTATTGCACTGAACGACTCTGGCATGCGTGAGAGTTTCCTTAAAGATCGAAAAGCAGAATTACTAGGACACCTAATTGTACTTTCTAAGGTGTACTGGTCCTCAGTTCAGAGCTTGCCTCCACAGCCAGTTGAGGAGTGTGTTGATGTATCACGTCTTCCCTCAGGGAGCCTACAGTCCGGTGAGGAGGTGGCCGAGGGTAGCTCTGTCTGCCCAAGAACTGCTTAGTTGAGCTGGACAGCACTGGTGCCCTCAAGAGGAGGTAATGATCTGCTTAGACCCTCTAGTGTCTTGAAACAGACAATTCAGGTCACATTGTGTCCATCGATTGCATCTGTTTGAAGAGCAATATCCCACTACATGGATGGAATGGCAAGAGCCTCTTCTGTTTCAGGTGGTGACACATTTTAGAAACAGAAGGCATCAACCAATGAATCCAGCCGGAGAGTCCCACAAAGGTTTTCCTGCACACAGCCTGGTTTTGAGCTTTCTGAGCCATTACTTTTGGGGGGCTAACAGAGGCCCAGAGAGAAATGTTTGAAGCAACAGCACACAAAAATAGAACCAAAGAAAACAACAATATGAGAATAAAAGGGAGGAAGACTTTCTGAGGGAAGGAGCCCTTGCCTGCTCCTTCCTGAGGTGTGATGTGTAGATCCGTCCCATGCTTAGGCCTGACAGCTTGTGGGGACCAGATGAATTTTTCAGTCAGCATGAAAAATGCCATCCACACCAACGGATACCCTCCCCTGGCAGCTGCCTCACTATCTTTTATCATTCCTCTTGATCCATCATCCAGAGAATGCTAGAAGGCACGAGAATGTAAGTTCCAAACAGGAACTGGTGCCTGTTTTCTATCTTGGTTTATTTTCAAAAACCTTTTTGAACTTTTGAACTGCTGGTACCCATGGGGCACTGTGCCGGGGAGTCGATAAATAAAGATAATGTTGATGTGAGTACAATTTCTTTCATATGTAACTAGAGAACCATGTGAATTCCAGATAAGCTTTTCTTGGAAAAAATAAAATTCTAAATGTCAAAGTTTTTTTGAGTGGGGGTAGCAACGACTCCAGCACTAAGAGACCTCCTTAGACCTGAGCCCAATGAAGAGAGACTCGAGCGGGTAGCACGGAGGTAAATTTGGCTGAAGGTCCTTCTGTTTTCATTTGAATTTAGACGTTCCTCCCACTCACGTGCTCTCTTAAAGCCTCTGGTAAAATTCTAATTTTACGTTCCATGTTTGCCTGTAATGGTCACTTTCTAATTCCTCCCCCAGAATATTGAAAAATGGGGGAGTCAACCTCTCACACAATGTGTGTCGTGGATATGGGAGTTTGTTCTTTTCTTAACAAAACTTCTGGAAAATTAATCCAGCTTCTGTTATTTCACGAGCATCTTTTGAAATTGGAGGTTTTATAAGATAAAGGCAGACGTCAAGCACTGATGACATGTAAATAAATGAAACAGAAAACACCTGTGTTAATAAGCACCTGATCCAATTAGCCTGGTTTTCAGATTGTTTATTAAAATATTGAATTAAGTGGTTTTGGTGCATTTGTACGTTGAGTTTTATTAGCCCGTGGATGATATTGGCAAGATTTACCTCAATGTTGGAGATAAGAAGTGTAATATTTCACCTGCTTGCCAATTTTTTTAAATAATTTTTAATTTGTAAAAATTTTTTATGAATTCAGCCTTGTACCGCCCACCCGCCAGGAAAACATGCAGTGCCAAGTGCAAGGTGAAAACTAAAAGCTTATCTTTAGAAGAAACGTCCATATCTGGAAATAATGGTCATAATTTTTTAACATGCGGTGAATTAGAGTTGGCATCGGGATTTCACATGTTAACTTTTTATCACTGTGTCTACATCTTAATTATTTTTGGATCCATAGGGAACATGGTAGGCATTTGCTACATATTTGTGATATTAACAAATGGGCTTTTTTAAATGACTTGATTCAAAGCTCATCTCATGTAGAGGTTTCACCATACAGTAAAGGTTTGTAAGAAGTGGGGAGGTCAGCATGGCTGGCTGAAGTTAACACATGAAATGATTTTGCTCTTGCTAAAGTTTGAGCACGTTGTCATCTCGTTTTGTTGTTGCTGTTATTGTTGTTTTTTAACTTACATGTTTTAGGTATATACATTTCCAAGGTGGAGATACGGTAAGAGAGGACATTTCTTCATATTCCACCTCTGTAGGCTGGCATTTATCCTAAGTTTACCTCCCCAACCCCCACCCCTTTCTTGTGCCCCAGATGCCAATAGTTGACGCAGTCTGGGTAGAAGGTAGAGCTCTGGTCTGCAGAATCAGGCATTTTATTTTTATCGACTTTGGAGGAATTTGTAGGGTTTTTAGAACTTTAGCAACCCCCAAATAATTACTTCATTGGAAACCTGCTGGAATTTTTTATTATTAAACTACGTTGGTGGGAGGCATTGGGATACGGTACCCATTAAAAAAAAAAAGTCTCTATCGCAGAGTGTTTTTCTTCACTACTTGAGGTCCTTAGAGGACGTATTACCTTGTGTAGTTGACTCCCGGGGCAGTGTATACATGTGCCTATGTACACATGCATGTGTTTATTGGTACCCATACATGTGTATACCAAAGTGTATCCATACGTATATGTGCACATACAGCACGTATATGGCTGCCACATTTTCTCAGCCCAAATAACTCAAGTCTCTTTCCTAACACAAAAAGTCACTTCTATGAAAAGTTGAAAAATAAACATTATAATCAGCGAGGCATCACAAATAACTTTTATGTCTAAATCAAGCTATTAAATGCTTTTTTATTTTTAAGTAGATAGGGGAATAAAATAGCTACATAGCTCATAAAGTGGTATGCCATTACTGCCTGCTGTGCCCAAGAATTATGCCAGCTTTTTACACTCATGAAGTAAAAGCGGATTAGAACTGTGATCAATGTATTACCCTATATTTCTTATTGTGCTTTGTATTTCCTTTTTGAGCACCTTTGTAGACTAAATGGCTACTAATGACATAATTACAATTGTTTGTCACCACCATAATGCGTGATTTCCTATCTCATCATGAAGATGTAAGTTAGATAAAAGAGGAGTTTTGGCAGGAAGACAAAGTGCAGTGATTTATTAAAGGCCAGATGTGGTTGTTAAAAGCTTTTCTGCAGAAGGCTCAATTGAGTGATGTGAAATAGGAATGAAATCGCTCTGCACACGCAGCCCGTGACTCTTGGTGTGAGTGACATAGCTGCTCATGAAAGCACGACAAATGAGCCACATGTTTTATTGTTGTATACAGATTTTACATTGGCATTTCAATGGGGCCAGAAAGGTTCACATTAGCTTATCCCGGCAAAGTCGGTGATTCAAGGAAACTCACAAGACTCGAGTACTCACAAGATTCCTCAATTTGTTCAGTGCCTCATAGCGAGAACCGAACCATCTTAACGTTTCTGTCCACTGTTCAAAAAGAGAGAGAGGTTAATGTGAGAATTCAAAGAGATCAGAAGCACGTGGAGACAAGATATTACTTATGCACTGTTGACATACATATCACACACGTAGACTTGACATATATACACTCAGATTCAATAGATGCTTCTAAGGAAGAGGCACCGTTCCTGGTTTTAGTATTATTTGCACATGCAAGCTCTGTTAAAATAATGTTAAGACCCTGGAGTGATAGAAGCTATGAGTGGTTTGAAGAGTGTTCTCGAGCTTTTAAAGAAGGAAAGTCGGGGGAGAGGGAAGAGAAAAGGGTTATTTCTTAAAGTCATGCTCTGGTCAGAAGGTAGTGATCTGTTTCTCTGTACTTCCTCTCCTGTCTTTCCTCCCCTTTCCCCCTTCCCCCACTTCTCTCTCTGTCCCCTCTCTCTCTTCTTCACCCCTCCCCACTTTTTCTCCTCCTTCTTCCTTCACTTCCCTGTAAAATTTCCTACAGAGGAGGGTGACACAGTAGGACGGGTCTGCGTAGTGTGAAACGTGGAAGTGTGCCAGACACAGGAACTTTCCTGTCTCTTCCAGGGTGGGTAGAAAAGTAACTTTAGGTAGTATAATTGGAAGACCTAGACTTTTAAAGAAGAACTCTGTGTGGCCAGGGAGAGGAGTCATAATACTATGACCTGCCCTCTTCTCTCAGTGGGAAATACAGGGTCCTCTATGTGTTTCCTGTCACATTATGATAGACTCGATAGCTCCTGTAGATTTACTGTACTTGGCAATTACATGTGTACTTGTCCTATCACTTAATGCTGATTCCCCTGTGTCCAGGAAGATACTGTGCTGTCGTATTACCTGACATATAATGTACATTTGGGAAGTGTGGGGGCAGCTGGGTGGCTCAGTTGATTGAACATCCAACTTCGGCACAGGTCATGATCTCACACGGTTCGTGAGTTCGAGCCCCACATCGGGCTCGCTGCTGTCAGCAAGGAGCCCACCTCGGATCCTCTGTCCCCCTCTCTCTGCCCCTCCCTTGCTTGCTCTCGCTCGCTCTCTCTCTCTCTCTCTCTCTCTCTCTCAAAAGTAACTAAACATTATAAAAAAGTTTTATGGAAAAGAGGATGTATTTATAGACTCAATCAAAAGAATCACGTGGATGGTGGCCTGCATCTCACTTGGAGATCGCTAGCAAATCCATCCAGATAAAACTTTCCCGAACCATAAATACTTGTCCACATAATTAATAGAGCAGTTTAGGTGGATTTTTGCCATGCCCTTAATTGAAAGTTTGGAGCCTGAGAATCTACTTACAGCCAGACCCTTCCAGATTGATTTTTGTCTCCTTGGCACCCATCATGTAATTCCAGAAACTACCACTTGATGGCTCGTGCCCAACCCTTAGGCCATTAAGAGAATAAAGTCAGAAAAATACACGTTTTCTCCACCCCCTGACTGCTTGTCTTTCATTTAGAATATACATTTTCTTTATGACTCATGTGCTGACCCTTATAGAGAAAGAACTAAAATGGAAATTCAAGGAGTTTCAGAGCCAGAAAGCCCTTGGAACCCCTCACTCTCCCTGGGCGTGAGACCCATGTGCCCCACCCCCCCAAGGCCCCGTGTTTACTAGAATGCACGCTGTCACCACCTTGGAATTGTTAACATTTTGAACAAGGGGCCCACATTTTCCTTCTGTGCCCAGCCCCATCGTTGATGGGGGTGGCCCCGCCCATAAATACAAGTTCTGTCATTGTAACCACATGTGACTTTCTGTTACTTGAACCCAGGCACCAGAATCTCTGTTACTTGACGCCAGGTTGTCTCAGGACTGGTCTCACCTGCCCATGGCTCCCCTCCCTGGACACAAAAGAACAGAATAAGAATTTGGCTTCAGGGCACCTGGGTGGCTCAGTTGGTTAAGCATACGACTTCAGCTAGGGTCAGGATCTCACGGCTTGTGAGTTCGAGCCCCGCATCGGGCTCTGTGCTGCTGGCTCAGAGCCTGGAGCCTGCTTCAGATTCTGTGTCTCCCTGTCTTGCTGCCCCTCCCCGGCTCACACACACTCTCTCTCAAGAATAAATAAACATTAAAAAAAAATAAGTAAAATGAGTTTGGCTTTAACTCAGACTTCTGGGTTCAAATCCTGGCCCCGCAGTGGGCAAAATTACTTCAATGTTACTGACCCGTTTCCTCATTTGCACAAAAGGAAATGATCCTAGTGTCCCTGGCTCATTAAGCTGGAAGCCAGGATTAGAGGAGACAGTGTGTGGAACATGCTTGTCAGGTGCCCGAGCACTCAGTCACGGCGGGGTCTTGTTGCCATTGCTGGGTGGCACATTTTTGGCCATGCGTGAAACTTATTGGGCCTCCTGCCCTTTGTGGTTAGTGCTGCCCTGAAGTTGCAGGATTGTCGCTGTGCTTTGATGCGCTACCGTGTCAGCCGTTGGGGTTCCTTGAAGCCTGGTGCCAGAGCCCTGGGGAGCCCTTGCATCAGCTCTGCTCCCTGCATGCCCCTGACCAAGGCCCTGGCCGCCCCTTCTCCTCTCCGCTCCCTCCTGTATGTGGGAAGATGAATGAACATGGAAGGGATTTGTGTAACCAACACTCAGCCTTCTCTAACCCATTTCAGGGTCCCACTGTCTTCAACGATGTTTCTTACTCAGAGTACCTTTTGCAGAGCATTGAAAACACCTCGGGAAGCAGACAAGTAATTTGTCAATAAAACCCTCTCCCCTTTCATTCAGAACTTTTGCAAAACGTTGACCAAATGAGAGACACGTGGGTTCTTGGGGAGGGAGGTTAGATAGGTTATTGGGGACTGGTGTGAAGTGGGATATGATCTCTTCCTTCCCTAAGAGATACCTAGTAAAGACTTTGGACACCACGTGTTGTTGTAAGTGCTGGAAGTATAACTGTTCAAAGCACCACAAGACCCTTGCCCTTGTGTGGCTGATGCTCTAGTCAGGAACAGATACGAAACACACCAAAGAACAGTATCAGAGAAAAGTGCTGTGCAGAGAACTAAGACAGGGTGGTAGAGTGAGACTGCCTCTGGGCCACTTGAGACAAGGTGGAGAGGACTTCTCAGAGGAGGTGACATTTGAGGTGAGATCCGAATGTCAAGAGGGAGGCACCCAGGAGAAGGGTGGAAGGTGAGCAGTGCAGACCTAGGAGCAATCTCCAGCCATGGGCTTGGTGGACTTGAGGAACAGAAAGAAGACCAGTGGGGCTGGGAAGAGGTATGCAAGATGGAGGGGGAGGTTAGTTGGGAAAGAGAATGAGTTGGGGCCGGATCTTGGATTCTCCAGGCCAAGGTCATGTCATCCCTGAGCTTTGTTGCTCTAGCTGTTATTTTCAGGCTAACAGAGAACCAGGAATTTGTTCAGTCATAAGCTGAGTAGTTAAATCAGTTAAGCAATCACTAGGTATTAACTAGAAGGAAATGGATGACTTTACCTGGTTTGTCCACTTAAGTTCTTGAATTACGATACATTATCTGGGGGTGCCTGGGTGACTCAGTCAGTTGAGCATCTAACTTTCGCTCAGGTCATGAACTCATGGTTTGTGGGTTCAAGCCCCGCATTGGGGTCTTTGCTGTCAGAGCAGAGCCCACTTTGGATCCTCTGTCCCCCTCTTTCCCTGCCTCTCCTCTGGCTCACTCTCTCTCTCTCTCTCTCAAAAATAAACATTAAAAAAGAAAAAAAAAGAAGAAGAAGCATTATGTGAATGAAGCACTGGAATTTGAGTCCCAAGACAAATCTCAACTCTACTGGGACAAGCTATTTCGTTTCCCCGGTCATCCACAGATTGATTATGCCTTTGACACAAGGTTGGTCTAATGTTGTGATGACTAACGGCTCGTGGTGACTGCTGGGTAAATGTGAAGTCATATGCAAGTATTTTGTAGCTATTATGATTGATGACCCTCAGTTGATAACCTTACCTGCTAAAAATATGTGATCTTTAAATTATACAAATGTATTTTTCTACTCATTAAAGAGGTTTTCTTTTCCTCATGGAGCAACTTAGCAGTTAAAGTCATGATGGATATAGTTACCTGATTCAGTCAATGGTTCCTAGATACTGGTTCACCTTCATAGATAACTGACCTTCTTTTTTAAGGTCTGGAATGTTATAACACATGGCCACCCCCTATGGGATTCTCTGTCTTAGATTACTTATTTCTTAGCTGGACTGACTTTGAAATATGGGAAAGTTCAAAAAGAAGGGTTTACTGTTAGTTTAAAAGACTTGTCTTTAAAGAGGATCACAGTAGGTTTTATGAGATACACAGTTCATACCTTCAGAAGTACCTCGTGGTCACCTTGGACTTGGGCTTATGGATATGAGCAATTCACATGCTGTTCTTTGGAAGAAGGTAACGATTGTGGAAATTGGGTCTAGGTAGTTGATATTTTTGATGCACAAGCCAGCCTGTGTGTCTCCATCTACTTCTCAGAATCTCTTGATCTGCTGAGTAGGACTTCTGTCTGTGGCAAGGGACCAGCTAGGATAACAGATTCCATTGGTCCAAGTTTCCAAGATCAGGTCCAAGAGCCATGTAAATGGCCCCAGGAAATCTGAATTTTAAGATCTTCTGCTTTTTTGATTTCATAGGCCTCCCTTGGAAAGATGATCTCTGATTACTGGAAGACTTTATTGTTACGTTTTAAGGAGTTTTGCATTCTGCTTAGAAGTCATTTTTGAGTTTTATTAGAACACTTACTCGCAGTGGTGCTAATTATTTTAAATATGACCCTGGAAATGGGCTATGTCAGCTTGAAAAGACTATTTTTAACAGAATTTGGTTTTAAAGGCAGGTTTTATAGACATTATAGTAATACCATTGTTATCTAATTAGCATCCACTGTGCAAATGTACGTGATATTAGAGAGGCAAGTATACATAAAATTATAAATTGTGACATTTTATGAGTTTTTTTTTTATCATGAGTCTTACACAGTCATCATTACTTAACAGTGTGAAATGTGGCCTTAGACATTACATCATATAAAGACCAGGAGACAAAAAGTGAGAGAGAGAGAGAGAGAGAGAGAGAAAAGAAAAAAACCTGAGGATCAATTTTTGATTGTAATAAAGTTTTAGTATGAGGCATTTCTGAATATATGTCATGAACATGAGTCATGATTTTCACACCAAACCTGACCTATTAAGATTATGTTTCGACTTCAAGGGGTTTTCAGTATTTAAATTCTAAACCTAATTCTAAGGTTTCAAAATGATTCACATTCAAATCTACTTTTATGTTTTATAATTAAATAAGAAAATATTGCTTATACCTACATTTTTACTATTCTTGGACATATTATAATTATTTCTTTAATTTCACCAATAAAATAGCCCATTTCTTCATTAGTAAATTACAAGGGTATCTCACTAAAAAAAATTAGTGTAAATGTGGCTGGCCATCTCCAGTCGTCTTTTCAGTGTGGAATTTTCTTCTTTCGTTAGTTCTTTTTGTAAAATGTGAAGATACTTGCTAGGTAAATTAATCCCTCCCAAGCAGTAAAATCACTTCCTTTTTGGAAAGCGTTATTAGAATCTTCTTCTTTATGATCTTACATACCACTTCTGTTAGAGTGAACAATGCTTGGAAAAATTACACCAGTTAAAAAAAGAATGATTACGACCCAGGCCAAGTATGCTGCAATTATGTGTTCATGGAAAAGTGAGCTTTCTACCGGGAAAGGCGTGATAGAGATGCCCATGAAATTTCCAAAGTTTAAGTATTTTTGTAAATTAGGTTGTTCCTAGTTAAACAGGTGGCTTTAAAGGCTGGTTTCACTGTTGTTTTAATCATAGTTTAGTTACCATGGAGAAATATGCAAGTTAGCATTTATACACAGAAGTGAAATTTATGCTGCATAGATAATAGCCTAAATTTAGCTTGACTTAAGTTTACCACTTCCTTTTTTTTCAGCAAAAAAGAATAATAATATATCACATATATCCATTAACAAGTTAATGTCTTTAAACGCGACTGTTATATTTTTAGAGAATATCTCTTCTCCAGCATCAATGGACCACTTCAGTCAGTGTGGTTTCTTCCAGTGCTGAGCATTTGAGAACATACTACATTTGATTTGCTCAAACTATGTCATCCTTAGGTTTTAATAGAAAAGACTTAGTGAAGTTTAAAATCTGTCATGTGGTGCAAAACTAGTATCTGGACATGGTGCATCTCATTGGGTTTTGTCAAGAACTATTATTTCATAACTGAAAATCTTCCAAAAAATGTCCAGTGGTAACGGGACCAATCAGATTTCAGACCTCAATGACAGTTCTCATGACCATTTGACTATATTTTGTCTGAGAGAAATTCTGAGACAGGTCTTTGTCAGGTACTGTTTTGATCTTAATGTCCTCTTAGCTAGGTAATGGATTTTTCATCCTGAATTAAGAGGTCTGTCTGTGTGGGAATCCAGCAACCGAGCGCTGCCTTTCCTGCCGTTTGCTTTGCTTGGTACTTCAGAGCGAAAGCTAAGTTTTCAAGGACAAATGTAGTAAAACTGTCCTGATCCAACATGAGGTCCCCCAGCACGGAGAGAGAGCAGCAGATCCCTTTCAACACCAGCTGTTCTCACAGATATAGATTGCTGCAGTGAAATTTTCTTAATATAATTCAGGAAGCTCTAGAGAATTCTCCAAAACAACTGTGCCAACAAGGAAAATGTTGAATTTTTCATCAGCTGCCCAATGCTGAGAGTTAGTGGGCAATCCGTTCATTCATGACCAGATGTTCAGTGTGGTAACGCTCTGCAGTTAACTTGAACCCTGTGGCCTGTTTACCATTGGCTGCAAGGACATTGGCAGCAGCCTGGCATTGGAGAATTGAGGCCCCGCACAAGCAAAAGACCGAAGTGTGTGTCTGTGGCTTCCTGGTTTTCACCAGCGACCAGACAAGGTAGGGAGTGTTGACAGAGGGTAAGGACATCACATCAATCATTGTGGAGGCAGGGAGAATTTGCTATAGGATTGTGTCTTGGGGAAACCGTTGGCAAATTCTTCCACTCTTTTTTTATTTGGGAAGAAAGGAGGTCTTTGTGTAGTTGGATAGATTTTTTTTTTTTTAACCTGTGTCTAAACCATCAAACTTTTTTGTGGTAGGGGCAGTAGGTGTGGGTGGTTAAGACAGTGAGAAAAAGGTTTCTAATTTTAAACTAGAGGAAGTCAATAAAGTTGACTCTTCATATTGAAAGCTTACTAGGTCCAATCTGGAATTGGGAATATGGCGTATTTTTGCCCTAGGTAAACTTTCCTTTTATAGGTGGGGAATATTTAGATCTTTCATTCATACAGAGTCCCATTTCCTTCATATACATGTGTTGCACCCAGGACTTTTGTGTGAGCTGTTTTAAATAACAGTGTTTAGGGAAAAGAGGGACCAGGAGGAGTAGGGGTTTTCGAAGAAACACTATGATTTTCTACCTTGGAAAGGATTCTTCCTTAAAATGATTAACTGTGTTTGATTCTGGAATTGCAGCATGCCAGGCACGGGGAGGCAGAATTTCATAACAGATAGCTTGTCTCAGACGGAGGGCGCTTTTCTTTCCACCACTGTGGCGTTGCACAATCCTTTTTTTTTTTTATTGTGGTTAAAATATACATAACATCAAATTGACCAATGTAGCCAACTGCAGGATAATTTTAACTGTTATTTCAAAGCTCTATGGGCAAAGGAAAGAAAAAAAATCTTTCTTATTTGTCAGTTTTTTAATTTGGGGGCTTAAACACTATTATCCCCAAAGAGAAGTTGGCCTTTGTTTGCTTGACATTGGAACGGACTCATCATGGTATAAACCTCTTTTTTTTTGGAGACATGGCTTGTTTTTTTCTTCCTTGTAGAATCTTCAGCTCCCCCTGACACCCATTAGTGACTCCCATCTGTGGGGGCACCCAGGTAACTTGGGGGCTCTTTGGAGCAGAAAACACTGGGAGTCGTAATACTTGCCTTGGCCGAGCCATCTGCCGTGGGTTCACAAGTTGCAGCGAACACGTCCTTTGCATTTCCTGCCTGCACAGACCCGGGGGTTGCATGTTGCCCCAAGATAGGGGAGAGATTTCTCATCATTTCCCTTTAAACCTGAACCTCGCCCGGCCCTTGGAATTGCCCTGAAAGGCGCATACGTTTCATTTGTCTGGATGACTTTTTTTATTTGAACCGTCCCTTGGCTTGGCGACTTGGAAGGAGGAGGGTTTGAATTACAGCAGGTAGCGACGGAGCGGCCGCCAAGACGCTAGGAGAAGGCAACGTGTTGTTTGCTGGGATGCTGACTTGCTGCTGATAGGAAAGCGAGATCCAGTTTACAGTAGCTCTGACACCACTGTTACCTTTCTGCAGTCCTCTCCAGCTGCTCCCAGCCCTTCGGATGCCTTCGCCGTGCACACAGTTTGTTCTTGGGTGTGAAAGCAAACAGTATTTGCGTTGGCAGCCGCCTCTCGTTCAGTAGACAAGAAACCGCAGCAGGAGAGCTTTTCTGCTGCTAAAGGTTTCCACTAGCAGGATGGCCTTTTCCCACATTTCCTTGGTTTAAGGAAACAGATTTTTGAACTTTTTTCTTTTTTTTTTTTTTAAAGACAAAATGCCAACATTTAACAGCTGGAGTTCGTATATAATTTCTGGTGTTCGCTTTATGTTCTTGGGGATGTATAAAAATTAAAAATCTGCAACTATTGTTACATGATGCAAGTTTTTGCAAAAAAAAAAAAAAAAAAAGAGCGCTTAAAAATAGACCCCTCTGTTAGGGGGAATTCAAGAAAGTCATTGTTACCCAAACAGGTATTCTCAATTATTCTATCTTTAATGGTTTTTAATTGTTATAATTTACTCATATTCTATTACATCTCTCCGAGGAGATGTTTCTGAAAGCTCTTTGTTTTTCCGTTGGGGAACGAGTAGGAGTTTGTTCATTTGAACCCCTTCTGCTTTTTTAAAAAAAAATCAAAATCCTATTTTTTAATTTTTTTACACGTCTGCGTGTTAATCCTCACTCTGGGTAACCTTCTGGTCACAGAGGATCTGTCTGGAGAATCTTAATTCTAAGAGCAGAATGGTCTCAGATTGGCTACAGGTCAAGGTGACAGTCTTTGTCATGGAAGTTATCCAAGCCTTCCTTCCGCCACAGAACCCACCTCTTGGGCAGGCTTCAGTTTTCCTACATTTCCTTCCCGGGAAGTTTATCTCCACACCTTACACAGTTAGCATGTCTATTCCTCATTGGCTGGAGGCCTGGGTGGAATTGGTAACGTAGCAGAATCAGGCAAGACTGCAGCCAACCAATAAAAAGTGACTGAGTATCGCTTCAAGATGGGACAAAAATACAAAAACACTACCTGTCGATACACAGAGACTCGTGGGGTTTTTCTTGGCCTTGTTGTTTCTTTTTCTACTGATAGAGATAAAGCTTCTGAGAACCTTTATTAACATCCCTCCACCCCCACCCCCACCCCCAAAGTGGCACTCTTAATGAAAAAGTGGCACTAGCTTTGGTGTTCTCTCGATTTCTCAGAAAATAAAATAGGAAGTGAAAAGGCCATTCTCCTTGGTACAGTGTGTGACTCTAAAGATCATTCGATCTACATGTTAGATTCAGGGTCATCACATTAGCTGCGATGAATAACAAGGGAGAAAATTTTTCTTTTATTTTCAAGGATAGTGGCAGTTAATCATTTTTATCTGCCCGCCTTGTAGACTTGATTAGATTTATGACGTATGCCGCATGTTTATGGCATTTTTATTATATGTTGTTAATTTGTTGTAACTGCCACTGCATTTTTTTCTTCTTCCTTTTTCTCCCCAGAGGACTCTTGAAAGCAACCAAGTGTCAACTGTTACTTTGTGCTTTGGGAAACTTTGTTTAATTTTTAATTCTAATAAAAGGCATCATAGCCTCCTGGTTGAGAAAACTAAGGCCCGCCAGTCACAAGCTGTATCTTCCTTCACACGAAAAGAATATTTCCAGTCGTGTCCTGTTGCGTAGTTGTGTGTTTTGTTGCTGCTACTGCAGTGTTGCACACTCGGGTGTTTGAGAGAGTGCACGTTGATAAATCATGTCACCTGAAACCTAGAAGGGAGAGAGGTGTTGAACATGCACTAAACTGTGATTTTCTTTATTACTGGAAAGTCATATGTGTAGTTTTCAAATCACTGCGAGGTAAGACAATTGCACGTTTAACATTTAAGCTGCTTTAAGAGTCAGGCCGTTGAATGATGCATTTTAGAACAACACACTCTTTTTTAGCTTACTAGCTCTCAGAATGGATATGGAATCTGTTAAATATAGAGGCAATTCTTTAAATAAGGCCGACAGTTAAAATTGGGAAGCAGGAGAATTAGATTGGAAATGATTTACGATGAGTCTACAGGACATTCAAAAAATAAAGTTAGAAAAGGAAATCCACTGGCTGTATTGGCTACATGACAGCAAAAGATTTTTACTTTTCATCCCTTTTGAATTGGCTGGGTATATAGGCGATGCATAGAAACAGACTTCCAGGCGGAAAAATTGACAGAATTTTTTTTTTTTTTGTTAGTGTATGTTCTGGCATTGGTTTGGTATTGGCATTATAAGCCTCTGACTATAACCCAGTCAGTTTCTTGTTTTGACAGTTACAAACTTTTTCAATAACAGAGAACCACCCATTCTCTTAAGAGCATTAGACGTGGAAGTAAATAGAAGCTCAACTGAACAGCAGCTTTGTTTTTGTCATGCATCTGGAACATATGGGTCCTTAATAAGTACCATTTGAAGATGACATGGGTGTGGTTATTGAGCCGATAATGTGTAGTAATCGCAGATGCATATGTCACTTTCAAGAATTCGTATACATTTGTTCACACTCCACCCTAAGGAGTTGATATATATTTCGTAGAATCAACAATATGAATTCAAAGAGGCAGATTATAGGCAATACTGTCATTTAGGTATGAGGTGTTCTCCCTGAGAGCCAAAACTGGTTCTGACAATAGCTTCTGGAAGCATCTAAAATGCTTCTTTGTAATGGGAAACGGAAAGGAGTATGATATTAGATATTTTAGATATAAAATCCACAATTGTTGCAATTACATCGATAGGAACTTAACCAAGACAGAATGGTAACGTTCACTAACTAGTAGGTGATTCAGTTAAGAAGCCCTGTTTGATCTTAATGTCGCTGGAGATGTGCAATGCCCTGTCATGTGCAGGGGGCTGGGCTCTTTATTGCTTTACCTCTACCACGTCATGGAACTGATAGCTCAGGGTGTGTTTAAAACTGTTGTCGGCAATTTTGAGAAAACATAAGTTCATGCTCAGATGCTGTCCTTAGGAATAAAGTATGAAAAGACGGGAGCTGTTTCCTTACCCTCATGGGGAATTTAAGCTACAGCTTCCAGAAGAGGTAAGCTTGGGGTACTTGGGTGAGGGGAAGAGATGTGGTTTTCTGGTTCATGGGAACAGAATGAATAAGCAACAGAGGCCAAAAAAGTTCAATACTTGAGGAGAACAGTGAATAATTCCTTTTGGTTGGGACATAGAGGTCATAAGAGGGAAGAAAGAAAATGAGTTGGAAAGGGAGCTGACTTACTACCCTGGAGAACTTCAAATTCAGGTTCACCACCAAGGGATTTGCTTGGTAATATCAATTAATATTAATAATAGCAGATAACATTTGCTATGGGCAAGGCAACAAGCCTAGTGACTTACAGTTCATTGAGCTTTACTTCTTACATAAATCCAAGGAAGGGGGTACTTTTATAATCCATAGATTACTATACTGATGAGGAAGGAAATGGAGTCTTGGAAAGGGTATGCCATTTTACCACAAGCACAGAGTAGTGAAATAGAAACATGATTTCACATTGGCTCTGTGACTCCAGGACCAGCCTTTTGAAGATTCTGACTAAACAGCCAGTGGGCATGACTAGAGTTTTTATGAGCACAGATCTCTCTTGGTCAGAGCTGGGCTCCAGGATAGTTCATGTGTCATCGTTTTATAGAATATAGTGGGGAGCCAAATTATAGGAAATTGTGATCTTCTGAAGAGCCAAAATCCTAGTCTTCAGCGGGGTAGTTGAAAAGATTGGAAAGGTGATGCTGGGTGGTGGGGATGTGTATAAAAACCCGTGAAGTTTCACCAGCTACACTCAATGTGAAGGTGATGGATGATTGAGAGAATGTTGGTGGTCCCAGCCCTTGTTCCCAAAAGAGGAGAGGGACAGGCTGGGAAGAGATGACCTGGAGTTTGGATACCATGTTAGGTGCAAGAGTTCGTTTCAGGGCAGAATCTTTCTGGAAGGTGATGGAACACACATTCAGCATAACCTTGGGAAGGCAGTTGGGCTGGAGATGTGGATTGGAAGCCAAGGGAGTATATAGATGTATACATATATATATACAGAGAGAGACTGGTACATTTAGTGAGGGGGGCAAAGAAAGACTGGATGGAGAAGGAGATCAGGAAATAAATCAGCCTTATGAGATAAAGAAAAATCTTTCTGCACATTGGAGATGACAGATTTGTAGGCCACGCTTCAGACACATACCTATACATATTCATATTTGTATACATATTCATGTACATATTTATATATGTATTCCCATATACATTCATATGTATCACTGTGTATTTGTATATGTATCGTGAGCATGCACTGTTCCCTTAAGCACACATATGTATACTTGGGAGGCTTTCCCACCTCACTTACCAAGTAGAGGAGCAGCTAGGTATCAGTCTGTCCCATGAGCGGCCGACTCAAGCGGATTCTGCTCCACGGTGCTGCAACTTGAGGGCGGTAGAGGAGAGATGGAGTTTCCTTCTAGAGTGTGCGAGGTTTCAGCCCAACACATAGAATTTTATACACCCCCCAAATGCATTCCAACGCAGAAGCCTGGCTGCTTTAAATGCTATAGTAAATGCTAAATGATCTATAATAGGATTTTACAGAATTCAGCAAGATTACCATTATGTTGTGAAATATGGGCTAAGAGTGTGGTCAATAAATGTGTTAACTTTTCATTTGGGGTGATATTTTTCTCCTTTGAAAATCCATTCATCTGCTGAAATGCATATGGGAAGCTCATTGCTTTCATTGCTTTTGCCAGTGATTGTGGTTAAGAATTTTTTTTTAACTTCCCTTTTCTATACCTCTTGTTCATTACTAATATGGTTAACAGTTGAGACTTCTAGGTCTTTAATTTTTTTTTTTTTCAACAGCCAAAGAAATGTTGTTGCTAAAGTCTGTTTGGTATTATTGATTGGAAAAGAACATAGTGCTCCCCCCTTTTCATGTTGCCACAAAGTGATTTCCTTTTGGGGTTCTATAAAATGTCACCCTGGCAAAAACTTGCCCTCCCATGTTAGTAGACTTGAGTCTCTACTTCTTGTCTTGATTCCTTAGGTCAGACATTTACAAAAGGGTTAGAAAGGTTTCGTAACACCTTAAAAAGCTTCACCACACCCCCTCTCCCCCACTTTGCATACTGCCAGTACTGGCACTCATCTTAAGAAAATAGATTTAACAAAATTCTGCGGATCTTCACACCAGTGTCAGCTTTGGGATATGGTTCACGTGTCTCCTGGGAGTTTCTTGTTGGCCATGTTACTGAGGGCTTTGTCATCATGGCGTGAGAAGTCCTTCATCAACTGAGGTCACCCTGACTTTTGAGATTCTAATAAAATTGGCTTGAGCCTTTATCTTATTCCCCCTGGGAATTCCAATGAGAATTCCTGGAGACTTCATTTTCATGATTGATTTTGGTTAGAGAACTCTTCGTACTTTCCCTTTTTGCTGCTATTCTCTTTACTCCTCTAAAAGTTGGAAGCCAGCTCTGCTCCTGTCCATAATTTCCTTCCACAAAGCTCACAGATGGCACTGGAGTTGAGAAAGTTTCAGGGAGTTTGCATCAGAGACATTTAGAATCTTATGTTCAATAGCACCAATCCTTTTTTTTTTTTTTTTTGGTGTATTAATTTTGAGAGACAGAGAGAGAGAAAGAGAGAGAGTAGGGAAAGGGCAGAGAGAGAGGAAGAGAGAGAGAGGATCCCAAGCAGGCTCTGAACTGTCAGCACAGAGCCCAACAGGGGGCCCGAACTCACGAGCTGCAAGATCACAACCTGAGTCGAAACCAAGAGCCAAATGCTGAACCGATTTAGCCACCCAGGTACCCCCACAGTGATATTCCTAAAACCTGTGTTGGCCCACGCTGAGTTTGTCCTTGGATAGCCTTCTCCATAGACCATGACCTGGTCCAAATGCCTCATTTGGACCTTCTGCTGTTCTCTTTTCCCTCCTGCTTCTTTTCTTCTTGTTTCTCTGCTGTTACCTGCTCATATTCCTTAAAAACAACAGTTTAACTTTCTCTTGCTGTTCAGTATCTCCTTCCAAGCTAGTTCCTAGAGACCCTGTCTTCCACATTTCAAGCAGCATATCAAAAAGGAACCACTCACTGGTGCAGTGATCACCTTTTACCCAGCTATTGCATACCCACAACTTCTTCAAATGGAGCAAAAATTAAGACAACTTTGCAGACATGTTAGAGTTTCATTCCAAATTTGGACCTGCCATTCAAACTCCGTTCTTTTCTGCTTTTCCCCTTAAGTAAACCAAATAGGTTGTGTCTTGATTTACACAGAGAACTTCTACGTGCAAGCCCTAGATAACCAGTATTTTTTCACTGATGCTCATTTTCTTCTGCTAGGCCAACAGTCTCTCTCCTCCGCATCCTGACTCAAAACCCCCAAATCTCAGCCTTACAAACTCACTAGGTAGTAAGAATGGTTAACATTCTGTGTGTGCGTGTGTTTTGAGTCATCTAATCTTGCTTGTAAAGTTTACCACTTCACATGCCTAGCTGAAAGCAGGTCTTTTGCGGCAGTGAATTCTCTCCCTTCCTAGGAAATTAAGGATGTAAATGGTTAAGTAAATGCTTAAGTAGTCCTTCTTGCTGCAGAGCTAGCTGAAAGCATTTGCAGTGAGTGAGCCACCTGGAGCCGACTCATCTCCTCCTGTCACTTGACCATAATCATGTCAATCTATTGTGTCCAGCATGGCCATCTTATAATTAGAGGAGGGACATCAGGCAATTTCCCAGTGTTGTTATCTTTTATAGTTTTCCCAGTGACATGCCTGACCTGGAGTTACAAACCCTCTGAAAAATAGCCGCCAAGCTTGAAATGACCACTTATTGGTTATTTTGCACATTCTGGTACCCCCATGTAAATGTATGATATCTACTCCTCACCAGAGTAGTGGCTCCCGATTCCTAGGGTCCCAGAATCCCAGGGTTTGGGAAAATATAATCCTTGATTCTTTCAAGATTTAAGTCAGAATGAACTTGGTTGTAACCAACAGAAAGTTCAGATGAGGGAGGCTTAAGCAGGGTCATTGGCAAGTCCTTAGTAGGTAGATGGGCAGGAGACTTGATCCGGGTCTCTCTCCTGTGTTCCACGGCATTGGCCTATCAGACTGGCCTTATTTGCAGTTGTTAGATGGTTTCTGGCAATGCCCGGTTTATAGATTTCCTGGAACGTGCCAAGGAGGAGAGAGAAATATAGGGAATCTTTTCTTTTTTTTTTTTTTAATAGTTTATTGTCAAGTTGGTTTCCATATAACACATATAACACCCAGTGCTCTTCCCCACAGGTGCCCTCCACCATGACCATCACCCTTTCTTAAAAATTTTAGCAAAATTATTGAACTCTCATTGGAGTCCTTTAGAGCATGTTATACCCTCCCAAGGGCCAGGGAGGTAGAAGGTGTTAATTGGCATATCCTAGGTGACAATTTTTTCACCACCGGAGCCCAGGTGTAGTCAACCTCGGCAGAATAGCATGACTCCCCAACTATCCATTGGGCCCATTTGGGAGAGGTTTGGAGGAAAGGATGCTGGGTACATGGTTTCACGTGTATACTTCATTGAGCTGTTTTCTAGGTTTCAAAGGGCCTAACGTTAATTCAGTCATGGGTATGAGATAAGACTTCTGGGGTTAACCAAACTGTCAAGTATTTTGGCTTTTGGCCATAAATATTTCAATCCGTGAGCTCTGGTTGGCAATTTGGTAGATACTCTGTATTGAATTAATTAATATGTCACAAATAAGTATGAAAACTCAGTGCCTGTGTGGGCAGGAGTGCTTGGAATCTAATAAAAAGAGTTCATTGTGGTTTTAAAAAATCAGGAACCTCTTGTCTCTGCCTTCTGAGTTGATAGCAGATAAAACTAATTGTAATTCACCTAAGAAGTGATGACCAGCTGAAACGCCTTGCAGATGTGGGGGTGAAAAAATGACATTCGGTTGTACTCATCTTATTTCCAAAGTTTAAAATTCAGCATTTCAAAGGCCTTTTTTTTTTTTTTTACAGATATGGTTCAGTTTTAAGTTTAACCAACTTGTTTTAAAAACATTAATCATATGGAAAGAAAAAGATGATGAATTTTTAACACTGCCACGATAGTATCTATGACTCAACAACAGAAATTGTTGCAACCACCACAATACAGTTTTCTTGAGGGGAGGAAGTTTAGTTGAAAAGTTACAGGAGAGATGCCTCTGCAAGGCTAGTGAGAGGCGAATATGGTAGTGGGAGATTGTCTTCCCAGAAAACATGTTTTACAAGACTCTAGTGAAACTGTTGGGGATATCTTCTTGTTAAAGAATAAACATTGTGCGTGTCAGTCCTTGAAGAGCAGTAAGGTGTTGTCAGTAGTAACATGAGCATCTTCTAAGATGCAGGAAGTCTTTCATACCCAGTGCACTTTGGGAACATTTCCATCAGGGTGAAGGAAGGGAAGGGAATCTTCTTAAGTCCTACTGGATCCATTATCAGTGCAAAGAGATACTTGCTCTGAAGAACTTGTCCTAGACTCATGCTGAGCCTCTTGGACCTTTGTTCTTGTTTTACCTGACTTACACGGCTTTGGTTGTTTTGGACCCAGAGCCTCACCACTGGCCCAACTAGGAATTCTTGGCCAGCGGATAAGGGTCTTGTGGATGTAATATAAGAACCCGCTGCTCCCCGTGATGAGGCTGCCCAACCTGATGTTCTTGGGTAGCCTGCCTGACCTGCTGTCCCCTAGGGGTCCACCCTTCAGACTCCTCTGTGACCTTAGAAGACAGATTGCTTCAGCTGGGTATCTTATTTACATAGTCTTTCATTTTCTATCCCAGCCTCTCCCTGCCTGCATCCATCTCCTTGGCTGATCCTTTTTCCAACTTTGCCATTCTCAGGTATTCTTCCTGTGTTCCTGCTTTGGATCCAAACACCGCCTATCCTTTCTTCGGTTTTATTTCCCTTGTAGTCCCCTTGCTTGTCAGAGTGCCTATTTAAAAAGGCAGTTTTACATTATCCCTTAAAAGAAGAAAATAGTATCAGTTACCAGAGCCTGATGGTAACCTAAAATAACTACTATGAAGGCCAGAATGATGGTGTACCCAGGAGTTGGGAAAATGTTTCTCCAAAGGGCCAGTTAGTAAATATACCTGGTTTCCCAGATCGTATGGTTTCTGGTACAACTTCTTGCCTCCTGCATCGTCATCCCAAATCAGCAAGAAACCGTAGGTAAATAAATGGGCATGGCTGTGTCCCAGGAAAACTATGGACATAGAAATTTGATGTTTGTATAATTTTTTCATGTGAAATACTACTCTTTGATATTTTCTCTCAAATCATTTAAAAATATAAAATATGTCCTTATCTCATGGGCTTTCTAAAAATCAGAAGTCGGCCAGGTTTGCCTATAGACCATAATTTGCTGACCCCTGATAAGAACTTCTCTTGTATTCTCTTGCCTACCTCTGCCCAAGGTATTGGGTCAGGGAGGTTATTTCTCTGTTAAAAATATATGTTAATGTGTATTAGGTGTCACACCAGGGCCCAGGTGAGACTTTGTCTGTGACGTCATGAGAAGGGGTGAAAGGAAATTGGAAAGAGAGCTTCCAGTTATGCAATTTGGTATTACTTGTTTTCATGTCCGTAGCACGTAAAATCATCAGATTGGTCTAAGTCTAGAACTTTGAGAACTGTTGGCTTTGCTGATTTGTTCTATCTACTTCTTCTAAACCTCACGCAGATGACATGAAGGTAAAGCTACAAAGAGATATGAATGGACAGATGGAAAAAGGGAGAGTTTTCAACATACCACCTTGAAATAGGCAAGATCAGTGATGGGAGAGGAAGGCGTGAAAAAATGGCTGTTACTGATAAAGGAGCAAAAAACGGAAAGAACTCCTGAGACCAGAAGTTGGCAAAAATTGGAACATTTGACCAGTCAACCCATTACCATCTCCCATTTTTCTGTAGTATCACAATGTATGGTACTGCATATTACCCATCCCGTTCCCTGTGCTAGCTTCTTTGGTATTCGTGTCATTTTATTCTCCCCTAGAAGTTAGTATTTCTTCTCTGCTGGCAAAACGAACAAGGGAAATTAGTGGCCCAGCATAGTGTCTCTTTATCCAACCACTTTCTGTCCATTTGTGGTGATTCGTTCAGAGTTCAACCTCCCATACAGATGTTTTTCTGGGGTGTGTTCTTGATTATATTTTATGTACAGGTTGGTGTGGCTTCATCTTATAACTTGAAACAGAGGTCCGAAGGGTGCAAGAATTTCAGTGTTAACAATATTTGGTTCTGAGGAAGCATTTCTATGGGGCATTCATAAGGTAACAATTATTACTATAACCTAAAAAGTAATCAGTCTTCATGTTACCAGCACAAAAAAATGACTTTGAATTCAAAACAAGTTTCTTAAAACAAAGTTGTTTTTTCAAGTTGCTTTACTTTCCAGTATCAACATGAGCCAAGAAATCTTATACCAGGAGTATTAGCTGATACGTTCTAAAGTGTGGTAGTAGAGTTGTTAAGTAATTACCCAAGTTGGGAAAAGGGATCTGGTTTCCAATTCTGGCAAAGTTACTCAGTAACTTTGTGACCTTGAGAAAGTTATTTAATCTTTTTAAGCCTTAGTTTTCCCATTTGAAGATGGGAGTTAAAAAAACACCTACCTCACCGTAGTATCCTAGTTTATCAGATGCTTTGGGTTAAATCGCATTTTGCAAAAAGAGTTCTGAGCACAGTGCATGTCATATGAAAAGTAATGTTCCCTTCATGTGGAATTTATTTACCTAATGAAATAATATATTTCAAATTATTATCATTTTGCTGGATGCCCAAGACGGAGTTAAAAAGAAAGGGACATTTAACTCTGGGAGGCAACAGTGCCATAGGTCACCATCTCATCTTTCTGAATTTTAGATGTCTTGGTTTAAAATCATTTTCTCTTCTCTAGAAAGGAAGTATGCATGGTGTTCATATCAGATCAGAATTTGGGGGCTTTTGCATCCGTGCATCCCTTAAAGTTGCTTAAACCCAGGAAACATTGACTCACACGTTTTAACACCTTAACATCTCTTCAGTTGCACCTGCTTACCCATTTGCCATCTTTTTTTTTCCTGCAGTTTTTGTTAATTTTGACAATAAAAAAAAGAATCTGTTTTGCATTTCATTTGCTTTTAAGTTTCTTTTGATAACAGATGAATAAATAGGACACTTATCCTTGTCTCTCCTTCTTTCTCTGCCAGTCACTTTTTTCTATTTTTTACATCAGCTGCTACATCTGGAGAATGTATGTGACCTGTAGAAGTCATCCTCCAGCCCCCTGGCTCTTGGATTGGTTCTAGGAGATGAGAGAGGGCCACAGTGCAATGCTCTTGAAGGGTCAAGAGGAAAAGGTTAAAAGAAAGTTAAACCAAGAACTAATTTATATGAAGTTGGACATTGAAGGTGGTGGTGGTGTTTTTCTTGGGCCTTCTTTTGGGGGAGAACAAATTCTGAGCATCACTGAGTATTTAAGCTCAGTTGGTTCATAGGTTCACAAAATCTAGGTTGGTATTTTTACTACATGGCTAAACCAGAATTTGTAACCACGTTTGTTTTTCCCCAACTGGGGTGATTACATAACCACATTAACTACCATTGTTTTAGAATATATTAACCATTATGCCTGGTCATTTTAAGGTACACATTTTAAGACACAAGTTACAACTATAAGTTCTAAGGCAAAAATACTCAAATATTCTCCATAAATTGATGTAGTGGGACCAAGCGCCATATTTATCCCACTCCAAGGAGAACCACGTGTTTAGTGCAGTCACTAGCTTTTGTGAATGCAGCCATATTAGTTAGCTGCTCCTGGCCATAGTTTACTTGTACTCTCTGTGAGGATCTCACGGTAGAATCAATGTGAGATAGTTTTGTAACGTTTTGTAATATTACACAGTCCATCAGATGTCATCTGATGTAATCTTTGAAATACTTGCTACTAGAGATTTCATCTTCCGTCAATTCACCCAGTGAGCAAGAACACTATGGACTTTCTTTTGTTCTCTGGATGGGTTACACAACATTTGAGACTTGGAAATGTTAGTTTGCGGTCAGTGAATATGGCATCAGGTCCCCAATTTATGCCCCCCTCCTTTTCTCCCCCCTGTCCCTACCATAATCAGATTTAGCATCCCTTCAAACTAGGAGAATAAAACAACAACAAAAAAATGCTCATTTTTAAGAGTTAAGGCTACTATGGCCATGCACTCTGAATTCTCAGGCAACTTTTACAAAACTCTTCCCTATTAGAGGACCTTCTAGCCTTGTTTTTATCAATAGCTAGTACAAGTGATTCCTTCATCCTGGTCTTTCTAATGACAATATTATTTCCACGTGTGGAATCTGAGTATTTTAGTTGGAGAAATGATTTCATTTCCTCATCACGTTTCAGTCTAGAATGTCTTCTTGTACTTTTTACTCTTTACTTGGGGATACATCCAAGTTCTCAGATATTAGGACTTAAATTTACTACGATAAGCCGGGAATTCACTGGAAGATGTCTTTTTAGCTACTTCTTTTTAGATTTTTAAGTCTCCAAAGGTCAGATATGCTCTACAAAAATGGGAAAGCAAACCCCAAAGCAAGCGTATATGTCATTAAATGACACTGAAATCATATACCATTTTTTTCCCCATATCACACTGTTTAGTCTGTCTGAATTCCAGCTGTTTCTTTACTCAGGCCCCCTTGTTGTGTCTTCCTCTGAATTTATCTGAGTAGAAGAATTAAGAGGGAAAAAAAAACTTCTTGGGATCTCCTCCTGAGAGCAAGCTGAGTGCACCCTAGACCAGTTCTCCATTTCTACTATCCTACCCTACGTAGATAGCTGTGAGCTTTGCGCTTTTTTCCCCCCTGTGACTGCATTCAGAGGAAATTGCTTTTCCTCTGATCTGGTCACTGATGGATTCTTTTTCTCTGTCTTAGGGTAGGTCTGGTCTAGTTTTGGGGGGTGTTTCCCTCCATGTGGCCAGAATTTTTCAAAAGCTGATTAGCAAGGAGAGAAATCTTGCTTCGAGTGAAGGACCAAGTAGCTTTTTATTCAACCTGTTAGCCTTTGGGTCTGAAGATGACTGGTAGGCACGGGCAAAAACCAGAGTAAAAGCATACGAAGCCAACTTTGGTACCTCTCTCTCTCTGAGCAAGGAGTACCAGGGAATTTACATTTATTTTATTTGTCCTTGGCAAGTTAGATGATGGTACTTTCAAGTTGTGATAATGGAGAACAGCCCCATCACTTGGATAATTGTTCAGTCATAACGTT
Organism: Cryptoprocta ferox; assembly: GCA_028646485.1. Lineage (NCBI taxonomy): Eukaryota > Metazoa > Chordata > Mammalia > Carnivora > Eupleridae > Cryptoprocta > Cryptoprocta ferox. The sequence continues at coordinate 45,507,719 of CM053574.1, forward strand.
GCAGCTCTTTTGCTCCTTGGCTGTAGTTTTAGGGTTCAGACAGTCCTTGAACTCATTTTCTGACAGGTTTTATGGAACAAGAACGCTAAATCAATACTTTCAAAAGAGAGTCTTATCTTAATAGTGTATGTACAAAAATACTTCTGTGTTTTAGTGGAAGTTACTCCATTATAACCCTTTATGGATGCTCCCTGCTGAGAAAGCATTCTGGAAATGGATGTCAACCAAGGGAGATTCATTCATTCCATACGTTTTCTAATTTCAAAAAATGTACACCATCAATATTTTTTCTTAATTGAACAGTTTGTTGAACAGACGGGTGCTTTAATTATGGTGGTCTAAATTTACACACATTGCAGTGGTATTTTGCTACATTAATTACCTTACTTGTCAAGAGTAACAGGTAATTACTACATCAACTCACCCTCCTGCAGTACACGGAAACATAACTTTATTTGAACAGATACAATAAACCAGACTAGAGCCACCATGCCCCTTCGCTCTCCATGAAGGATGGCAGTTCCCACGTGTTTGTTTCATAATGGGCCAGGTGGAGGTGAGCTCCCCCTTTCTTTGCCCACGCAAGATGCAAGCTCAGAAAGACTCATCAAGTCCACGTGCTGTCGACTGGAAGAAGGAACCTTTGAAATAATTGAATGCATCAGACTTCTCCGTATGGATTTCAGAGAGAGGGAGTGACTTTCCTTTGTTTTTTTTTTTAATTAAAAAAATTTTTTTTAACATTTATTTATTTTTGAGAGACAAAAAGACAGAGCATGAGCAGGGAAGGGCAGAGAGAGAGGGAGACACAGAATCCAAAGCAGGCTTCAGGCTCTGAGCTGTCAGCCCAGAGGCCGATGCGGGCTCAAACTCCGGAACCGCGAGATCATGACCTGAGCCGAAGTCGGCTGCTTAGCTGACTGAGCCACCCAGGCGCCCTGAGGGATTGACTTTCCCAGGACCACACGATAAGTAAATTAGTGTCAGAACCAGAATTGGCACCGATTTTGCCCCACCAGGCTGCTACAAAGTTTAGTGCATTTTAATGATTTTTTAAAAATAATTCTAGAAAAATCGTTCGGTATGGTATACTTTGAATATTCATTCACTGCATCTCCCTTGTTCGAACTTCTAACCAATGCTTTGGCTGCGTCAGGAAGAGTATTTATCCTGTATTCTGTTGAACTGCCAGGTACGACTCCTGTCATTCGATTTCCTCTCTAGTGTACTCGTGTCAGCTTTTATGACAAGTTGTGTTAAAATTCTACTTGGAACATTTTTTTTTTTTGTAAAGGCGTGAACGTTTTCGAGCATATAGGATGCCCCTAGCAAAATTATGCAGCATTCCCTCTTCTGGTTGCCATGGCGTAGAGAGAAAGGATTTTGTTAGCTTTTAGGTGTGGCGCGGAATATACACAATGACATAATAGAGGCGGACTGGCTTAAAAGGCTTTGTCCCCTTTTTAGTCAAACACCTGTGACAAAATTACGAACTGTGGTTAACATACACTACTTACAAGTGGTTTTTCAGAGTCATCCAGGGTGGAGGAGCTCAGCTTGCAAAAAAAGCTTTACTACTATGCTCCCCTTGCACCTGCAGCAAGAGTGAGGTGACTTTCAAGAGAAGTTCAAGACGTCGAGGGTTAGGGATACAGCTTGCAAAAATTCTGTGAAATGGCTCGTAGCAGACAGTGGGCGTCTTGAGGTGACGGGAGCTGTACGAGGATCTCCTATACTCTCCATCTACCTCATTTCCTGATGCCTGAAATGCTGGCCTGGAGGCTTTATTCCTGTAACTTCACTGTCTTGTGCATTTCAAATCCCTTTGGGCTCCAGAGCTCAGTATATTATAGCTCAGAGTTAGTGGGTTTTACTTTCTCCTTAGTTGGTTTTTTTTCTTTTTAAGTGAAGGATAGTATAGGCTAATTTGATTTAGCCATTGGGGCATCCAGCAGACCTCCCTTGAGTGCCTGCTGTGTGACAGTCATTGGTGAGGGATATGGGTGCCTAGTGAGGAGGGACACAGAACGGATCCCTGCTTTCATGGAGTTTCCCTTCAAGTAGAGGGAGACAGAGGAAGTAAATAGTGAAAGGAAGGAACTGTATATTTCCATATAATGAAAATACATGAAGGAAATCCTATACAGCTCATCCTTTGGGGGAAGCTGTTTAATTCAGTCAGGAAAGGCATTGGACATAAGATGTAAGGGTTAGAATGATCTCCATATACAAAGAGCTGGCGGAAGAACTGTCCACTTATGAGGAATGATAGGACCAAGCCCCATGTTTGGGAGTAAGAGCATGGTCTGGGAGAGAAAGACCAGCGTGGCTAGCTGTGGGCTGGCGGGGACGGAGCTGGGTGGCGGGGGAGAGAGCAGGAGAAGCTCCAGATGTAACCCGGGTCCTGAGGAGCACGCCCAAGGGCTGAGTCTTCTTTTCAGACTGATGCAAAGCCCTGAACGTTAGCCACTTCTGAGTCAGATGTCAGAACGAGCCACATGGACGTCCCCTGGGGAACACATTGCAGAGCTTCAGGTATTTCCCAGAGAATAGACTTCCCTGGGAGAGAGGATAAAGTCCTAGTCCCCTGAGGTTGGTCAAGGAACCGTGGAAGAGGCCACTCCAGAGACGGACTGCTCTCTGCTGGTCCTGGCCTTTGGTAAATTAGGAACTCTGGGGTTAGAGCCCAACAGTCCTGTTTGAACAAGCTTTTGCATGTTTCTGATGAAGGCTTGAATCTTCATCAGGGGTTGGGGAACCCCTTGGTAAAGGTATTACTGCCAGAAATGACTTTCCAGTTCTCCAAACTCACCATTGACATTCTCCAGAAGACAGGACCCAATAAAGAGGTACAGCGATGTGATCATCCAGTTCTATGAAGAAAATGCCCCCTTGACCATTGTCTAGTGCTCTTTCCTCATGCGTCTATGGAGCTAAAGGATAAACAAAACCCACTTTGTTTTTCTGAGGGCTAATTACGATATTTATAAAGGAGGAGGTGGATGGGTTTTTAAGAGGTAGCGCTGTTGTCTGTGGACTGAGTTGCCTCGTTTCTCTTGTTCCAATTTTCTCAGATCATTTAGAAAAGCAATTTCAGTATGAATAACCCCTCTCCTTTCTCCCTGTCAGCGGTAGAAAAACAAGTGTTTTGTATTAAGTTACACCATTGAGACACCTAGCAAAGAGTAATAATATTCTTTTATTGCTGAATTACTCAATATATTTGGCCTTGTTTTTGGTTTGGACGCCCTCTTACACCCAGGTTATGTTTTTAAAATCCTTGTAGAAACAGAAGAATATTCTGGGGTCCACTGTTTGTGCTCACTCGTACCTACTTTGACCAAGAGTTCCATTAGATTCTCCAGTGGAAGATTCTCCTCACCCTCCGCCCAACCTCGTCTACCTGGCTAAGGCCTACTCCCCTTCAGTGTCTTCAGCTTACAGATCATTTATGCCCTGAAGCCTTTTCTGACCTCTTTGCATAGGTCACATTTTTTGTTAAGTTATTCCCATGCATTTGTGTTGGTTTCCTAGTAGACTGTGGGCCTCATGAAAGGAGAGATGTGCCTGGTGTCACTTCCGAGCTATGTCAGCTTCGGACACAGGGTTTGGCCCATGGTTAAGTACTGAAAACGTAGCTCTCAAGTGAATGCTTTCCCTCTTCATTGATAATGATCTGTGACTCCATTTAGAGTTTTGGAAGACATGGTGGTGGGTCTTTTCTAAAAGAAGGATACACAGAATAATAAGGCATGGTCCCCTGGGATCAAGATGGGAGGTGTGGAGACAAAGCCCAAACAACGTATTTACTTAAGGTAAATCCTAATGAAACCCACTACAGGGTGTAAACTATAGTAGGCAGGATGTGTGATACCAGCAGCGCATCCATTTTGATAGCTTAACGTGATAAAGGTATATGTTGTACTCTTTTCATGTCAGCGTGTGTCTGCTCAGCCTCCCCAGTTCTGCGTTTGCCACAAGGAATGTGGGGTCCCATAGTCTCGGGGGGAGAGGAACTGTATTTGTCGTGGTTGGAAGTGATGGGCCTTGTTTCTACTCACATCTGTTTGACCAGGCATTGGTCATGTGGCCTCAATGTAAAAGCCAGGGAAATTGGGCATTGTAATCTGCCTGTGTTCCCAGGAAGGAGGAAATGAAATGGAATTCGTTATCATGTGATAGTCCCAAACAACGTGTTACTTTGGTTTTAGCCCCTGGGGTTTGATCAAAGAGAAGCAGCGCACCTTCTGTTTTTATAGCCTGCTCATCAATAAATACCCTTGTTCTCCCAGAGATCAAGAAAAGTGATAGCCCTCAGAGGCATGTCACGAGGAGATCTTTCATTTAAATCCCAACTAAGAGCCTATCATCCTCTGGGATGGGGCACGGCCATTTGTTGATGAGCCAAGGACGTAGCTTGCGTTCCTTCAACCATCCAATGAAATATTCTGTCCCAGGTGGTAAATGAGTCTGACGACACACAGATTGGCTTTCATGTAACAGGCAGTTTATGTTCTGCAGCTGGCTTTTTCTCTTCTCCTGGAGGTGACAAATTGGAAGAAAGGAGTTCGCCCCTGGCGAGGACCATCTGAAACTTTCCCACTTGCTGTTGGGAGGGGCTTGCAGAGGACCAATAGGTGAAGAGTAAGGTCATAAGGAGAAAATTAAAGGTGCTTATTAAGACTTTCATTTTGTGTGTGTACTAATCTCAGCTTATTTTTGCCCAGAAGATGATAGGGGAAATTTTTCATGATACATTAAGTGACGAAAAGATATAATTAAGTATTTACTTTCTGATACCCTATTTTTTTTTTAAATAAAGATACATTTCTTCTTATATTTTCTTTCTGACCACGGTGGTTCTCAGAACACGAGCTGAAATCTTTACAGTCCTCAGTCTACCTTCTTGCTGTCCTTCCATATCAGTGAGAAGCCTGGCTGGGCCAGTGGAGAGGTCTGTAGCAGGCAGGTGATGAGGGCATTGAAAAGGCCAAGGGAAGCATTTTGATCTTCGCTGTAAGAGTACTGGGGAGCCATTGAAAGTATGCAAGTAGGGAGTGTGTGCAGGGTGCATACACATGCATTTGTGTGAGTGTGTGTGTGTGTGTGTGTGTGTGTCTGTCTGTCTGTCTGATAGATGGATGGAGAGAGAGCAAACAGTAAAGGATGATCCCATTTGTTGTGTGTTTTTCGGCTGTTGGGAAAAGAGCCTTCACAGGAGAGTGAGTGTGAAGACAGCATGGCGCCCTTCTCCCAGCCAACCTGAGGGAGAGGTCTCCCCCTTTCTGCCCAGAAGTTACTTGTCAATCAGGAGCCTACCATCCCAGCTTCAAAGCGGGCGGTGTATTTGGGGTAAATATTTATGAAATGCCAAGCTTTGTGATCAAGACGTATTTTGTATTTAATAAGCAAATGACTCAGAATTGTTTTAAGTTATTAAGAGACAAATTATTGTGTGTCGTCATGGCAGAAGGAGAGGGGAGAAAGTATCATTTTGTAGCAAGCAGTTCACTGACAGCTATAATCCTCAAGCAGTCAAGTTCTTTTAATAAAATTATTTACACATTTTTAAGGCTTAAGTCTAAAAATTTAATTTATTTGTGGAATCTCATTGAAAGGACTTGTAACAGGTAAGGTGGACCATTCATTTGGTTCAAGGAATGTGAATTGAGTGTGTAAGGAGCCACAAACACTATGTTTGGGACATGAGAGATAACACACATCTCTGCTCTCAAGATACTCTGGTCTGGAAAAAAGCCAAGCAAAAGCCATTGATAAATGAGTATAAATGTAAAACAGATTTTTCTTTTTGAAGCTCAGAGAACTTTTTCAGATTCTATAACCAATATTTTTGATATTGCTTGTTTTCGAATATGAAACACACAAAAATTCTGAAGAAAAATCTCATCTCATCCCATTTCCTCCAGGGCACAACTGTTAGCTTTACTCTTTCCTCTTGTTCGTTATTGACACCTGCTTTTTATATAGTTGGGAGTCTAGTGTGGATACAATTTTTCTATCTTGCTATTTCATACCACATTACAGCAAGCATTTGCACATGTTTCCCAGTTTCCACTATCATTTTTAGTGATTTTAAAATAATTCCTTTTTCAGACTGGACTATCATTTACTGGTTTTTGTTCTCTTGTGATTGACATTTTAGGGAAAACAGATTCGTAAAATTCATCCATTTTATGTCTAAAACCATATTGCACACTTAACTTTTATAATAAAACATTAATGGGGAACCGAGATTTTTTTTATTTTACAAAAGCATGTGTCCGTGTGTGTCTCTGAACTCTGTCATCAAAAAAAAAAAAAAAAAAAAAAAGCTGAGCTAACACCTTGTTACAACCTTACATTCTTAAGAGACTTATAAGGGAATCCATTTGATACATCATCTCTCCTGTGTTTTTTTGTTTTTGTTTTTTTTAATCATTGGACGCATAGCTCCTATTCTGAAACTGGTTAACAAGGCACATCCTCCAAAACCAGGAAAAGTATTTGATTCTTTTTTAAAAAATATTTATTTTGAGAAAGAGAGACAGCAAGCAGGGGAGGGACAGAGGGAGAGGGAGACGCAGAATCCAAAGCAGGTTCCAGGCTCTGAGCTGTCAACAGAGAGCCTGACACGGGGCTCGAACCCACCAACTGTGAGATCGTGACCTGAGCTGAAGTCAGACGCCCAACCAACTGAGCCACCCAGGCGCCCAAAAAGTGTTTGATTCTAATTTGGGGAGACTTCATGCCTAATTTGGAAACTTCTAGAGTTTGTCATTTCTTGCTCCTAGCCCTCATTCTCCTAGGGACATTTTCAGCCTACATATTATTTATTTTGCTTTCTTTTATTAGTTTTAAGAAGTCCTTAATGTAAGGTCACTTTAAGGTGACTGTTGCCTACATTACCTTAATGCAGAGGCTTGACCGAGGCGGCTGAACAGAACCATCAGTGTTTTCTTCTTGTCACAGAAGTACTTGGATTTTGTTCACAAGGCGTGGGATGCCTGTCAGAGCTTTGTACGGGCAGTGAGCCCTTTGAAAGGTGTAGGACTTAGAGGGAAGAATGGCACAGCGGTGTTAGAATCCAGATGGAGACTGAGCACTGCTGTCTATCTGTCCCTTGAAACTTGGGCAAAGGAAGGCGATCAGATATCATGGGTGAAAATGCTAAGCAAAGACTATTTCCCATTATTTTATATAGGAGAAATCACAATGGTTTCTCTTACCTGTTTTTGCAAATAAAGTTTTATTAGAACACAATACTCATTTTTATTCCTTATTGTGGTTACTTTCTTACTACAAGGTCATTGTTAAGTAGTTGCAATAGGGAACTTAGAGCAACTTAGTCTAAAGTATCTCCTCTCTGGCCCTTTATGGAAAAAAATTGTCAATCCTTATTCTAAAATGTCTGTCTGTCTACCTACCTACCTACCTATTTATCTATCTGTATCTACCATTATCTTAAAAATATAAAAATATGTAAAGCATTGATTACTAAACCATATGATCTCAGCATAACTATATATATGTATATTTTAAATATGGCTTTTTCTTTTCACCAAGAACATCTGAGACACATCCCCTCTGTTGCTGGCTTTTCAAAACCTCTACAGAAGTTTCTGACATTCTACCGATTGTATTGTAACTTGACACTTTCCCCTCACACATTTTATTAAAAATGTTCTATTTAATTTTGGAGAATGTCATCGAATTTTTTCTTTCATAAGCAAGAGCCAAAAATGTTTGCCTTAGATATAAGTATTTTCTATAAAATTTAGATAATAAAAGACAAGAGGCATTCAGTTCGGAAAATGTCAGCTGAATATATATTTGCACTGTTTCCTTGTATTTCACTTCTTGGAGGCTTAGTATTCTCATCTATAAAATGGGCTCAGATCTCCCCACAGGGCTGTGAGATTCAGAAGGAAAGCCAGCCCTGATGCATTTTCTATTCGTAGCTCAATTGGAGGAGCAAATAATCACAGCAAAAATTTGGAATTTTTCCAGATTTACCATGCTTCTGTTTAGGTATGATGGCCTGGAGATCCAGGTACAACCTGGGAGCTAGGGAGAAATTAGAGAGGTCTGTTTATTCAGGTAAGAGATGCCAGCAGTCATAACAAACATTCCTGAATCTCAGAGCCTTAACTTGGTGCAGTTTTATTTCTGAGGCAGCTCAGTCTAGTGGTGGCTGGTGAGGGACCGGGTGGTGGCTCTCTTACTCATGGTATTTCGGGGACCTTGACATATCCCATCCACTGCCTCCCCCATCTGCAGGAACTGGGAGTTCTCCACTGGATCTCTGGGTGCACAGTTAAGGGAAGAGAGAGGACATTAGTGAAGGAAACTTCAGGTTTAGAATGAAAGTAACATGCCCACTTTGATCTATTTCACCAGAGCTCAGTCACAAGGCCCCACCTAACTCAAAGGAAGCTGGGAAATATATCCCACCCCTACATCCAGGAAGAAGAAATGAATTTGATGGGCATATAGCAGGTCTCTGCCACACACTGGCCATATCTTTTTAGGTTATTACGGAGGATGAATGCTTACCGAACCTAAACTGCACAGATACCAATAATCTGAGAATCTGTTAACAGGTACCCTTGGAAATAGCATCATTTAGAGACAGTAATGCTCGTTTGAGAGAATGCATTTGTGTACTTGTTTAAAAATGTTTTTAAAAACTAGCCTGGGATCTGAATCTGCTTTTCACGTTATGTGCAATTTATGTATTTTGACTTTTTAAAATCACAAATCTATTGCAAGTTTAGAAGTACATACTCCTGAAGGGTTACACACAATGACATTTTCATTCCCAAAGTGACCTCTGTGGACTCATACTTATTTTGCTATTCTGTAAAATCAGAAGTCATATATTAGTATTGAGTAGAATTCCTTATGATGCCAGGGAGAACATTTGTTGAAATAGTGTACGTTCACATTTGTTCAAAGTGTACGTTTTCCAATGAACCACGTCAAGAGTGTTTTCAATTTTTCAATACCTCTAGTAGATCTAAGCGTACCTTTTTTTTAAAGTTACTCATTTTAAATTACGATTATATGAATGTTTTAGGATCATAATAACCATAAAATGAAGGACAAAATTGATCATACCAAAATAGAAATTTAATTTAAAGTAGAAAGAACTTGATTGCGAGGTTTAGTAGCCTAGAAATATGATGTATAAGAAGGTGTTGAAGAACACTTTTGACAAAACTCTCAGTAGTACAGTTTCCCAATAGATTTAGAAGAAACAAACAAACACAGGTTGCATTTAGTGATGTTTGTAAAGATCGCATTTGAAGTAGTTTCACCAAATACCAAACTTTTCTAATGTTGAAAAAGCACATATGAGCTAAGAAACTTTTTGGTCATTCCATGGAAAATTAAGTTTCAAAAAAAATCTATTCATGTCATAAATATAGTGAAATTTATTTGAGATAGAATTTTCTCTTGACCATATCGCAATCCATTGGCCTCGGTCAAAAGTCAAGATTGTCTATGGACATATGTGGTTAAAAATATGCCTTTTAGTGTTCCTGGTACTGCTGGCCTTTCCTCTTACCTGTCACCTTGTCCTTGACGATATTTGAGAAGGAAAACAAGTTGAGTAGACAAGGATAGTTTTCCAATCAGCTATTCCTTATTTTTTCTCTGGTACTTCTTTGTTATATTCGAGTTCACATTTACTATTCATGAAACACATTTTATCAGTGACCATATCAGACACATGGAAGCTAATCGCTGGTTAGTATGTTGAAAATAAACACGAGGCTTCTCATTAATGTCGCTGTCTGAATAATTAGTTGAGCATCGTGTACTGAGCAGCAGCAAAGTCAAGCTGCTTCTCACTGGAGCGACAGGCTGACAGCCACGTCTTGGAGTATGGTCATTAGTGTGCCCCACCATCTATGTCATGTTACTGTGTCAAATTAGTTAGTGTCCCCTTAGGAGAGATGCCGGACCCACAAATTATCCTCCCACATCCCTGGAAACGGTGTTTGCGAAACCTGCGATCGAGTGTGAGCAAATTATTAACACGGCTCATAAATTAACTAGTTTACAGGCTTATAACATTTTACAAGTAGATAATAAAGGGTAGAAAAGTTTTCCGATTGCTTTGCCCTGATATTAGGGCTGTGATCTGCCGACTTTTCCTTGAGGAGCCCACGGCTGGTAGGTTTTTTTTTTTTTTTTTTAAAAGAGGAGCAAACACATGGAGTGTCAGAACAAATGTTTGGAAAATGTAGACTTGAAAAGGAAGCAAGTGTAAACCCATTGAAAACAATATAATTAACTTCGTTATCTCATTGCTCTGATAAGTCGATGACAATGGCCCTCTTTCTTGTGGTGGCAGTTGCTCATTAATGAGTTCACCAATTAAGTTTGAACGATTACAGCCTTTGCCAACTGAAATTATCTTTAAAAATATTTTTGATGCATTCTTACCCTACTCTTAAGCTGCCTCATTGGAGAGGGAGGTTGCTAACACAGCACGTTCAATTCATAGAAGGAGGAAGATTCTTAAGCCACGACACGTTTGGCAAATAGTTTATATGCATGTAGGCAGTGCGTACCTAGAAAACATAACATGGACCGATCTGGCCTGAGTTTATCTCTTACCGAGAAGAGGCACTCGCTGAGAACACCTTTAACTCTCTTCTGAGCTCTGGGAGACAGACAACCCACGTAGTTTCCGGAGATACGACATGACTATTCAAATCACAAAAAGTTCATATACCTCCTTTTCAGTTTCAACTTCTCTGATGAGATTTGCAAGATGTGTCGCTCATGGATTCTTGTCGGAGTTTGCTGCTGAGAGAGAACAGCACACGTGCACGCCGAAGATCTCAGGCTTTCTACTCATTCCGGAGTTCCGGTTCCCTGCCTTATAGTCACTCCTGTCACCTTGAGGACTGCCTAGGTGGCATTATCATCCCCAGGATCTGTGCAGAAAAGGCCTGGCGTGCAAAACCTTGCTGCCGGCTGCTATTCATAAAATCTTTCTGAAACTGCTTGAGGATGAGTTGACTTATCTGTCAGCAATTTCAGCTTACTTGGAATTGGACTTGGTCAGTGTGCTACTAATAACCTGACCAAGCCGTGAAAGCCCTCAGCCTCCGCATGTGTGCACATTCGCAGGCTGGCTCTTGCCCTCCGGAGGCTGTGTCCCAGCCTCCCAGTGCATTTGAAATGCAGCTGGAAAGAGAGCCGTGAACTGCGGCAAGTAAGGTTTGGTCCTTGGCTGCCAGGGGAGATAGCTTGTCTTTTTTTTTTTTTTTTTTTAAACAGGGTGCTGGTGTGCGTGTGTGCGCACATACATCTATTTCCGCGTGTCGTTTCTGCTAGATGCACTGGGAGAGACTGAAAGATGAAAACCCAAGACAAAATCCCCATTTGGACTCAGGGATCACCTTGCTCTTATTTCTCAGGATAGGTTAACATCCTAATTACAAGAATTTATCCTAAACAATAAAAGAGGATGGACAGTAAAGGAACCACACCTCCTAAGTAAATGTCACTGCCTTCACCCGTGAGTTTCATCTGCTGCACACCATCTCTCTTCCTTCTCCTGCATTCTCTGATAGCGAATTCAGCGTCGGAGCAAATGAAATGCTGATTCTGTAAGGGAAAATATAAAATAGAGGCTTAGATAAGTGATTGCATATTGAATGTAAAAGTTGCATGTCCACGAGAAATACCTGAGGCTCCTGTGAATGCCTCACTTTTGAAGCATCACAGTTGGGACTCTTCAATTAAACCTCTTCTCTTCTCTCTGCTTTCAGTGTCCCTCCGTGTGTTGCAGTCCTGTGGCATTATGCACGCCCCCAACCAGTGACCTCCCCAGCTTTTTATGGCTGTGAGACTCGTTAAAAGTTCAGGGTAAGTGGCAAACAACACTGATACTGTGTCCCGCTTGAAAACTGCTGTCCACCTTTGCAGGGGACCCCGCAGTAGATAGAAGAATTCATTAGAAGGTAATGGAATGCCTCGTTCGTAAGCCGGAATTCCACGGCCAGAAGGAATAGGGTTGTTGTCCCCCAAGCCAGCTTTGTGGCTTACAAGGGTAGGATCTATAACCTGGATCGTATTCATGGAAAGGTGATCTGATACAGGGTCTGCAAGTTTTGTCTCTAAAACATCCAGATGATAAGTATCGTTAGCCTTGTGGGCCATACAGTCACGGTTCAACTCTGCCGATGTGCCATCAAAATCATTTATGCACAGTATGTAAACACATGGGTGTGACTGGTTCAATGAAACTGTTTTCAAAAACAGCCGCTGGGCCATATTTGGCCCCAACGCCATAGTTTGCTGACCCCTACCTAACCTAAGCATCAAAAAAGTAAAGAGGATACCTCCCTGGGTAGCAGTTCCTCTGAACTGGAGCAAACCATTTGTCAAGAAGAAACGAGAATACAAAAAAAAAAAAAAGAAAAAAAAGAAAAAAAAGAAAAGAAAGGAAAAGAAAAAGAAAAACTACCTGCCCTTACTACCACACAGGGTGTAGTTTTAAGGATGAAACAAGATATAATGTATATGAAAGCACTTTGAAAATTTCGAAACTCCTTACAAGTATAATAGATGGCTCTCTACAGTCATTCTGATTCATGCAGTGGAGTCTGCCTTCTTCACCCTTTTAATCATATTGGGCTTTCATGAACTAAATGAGTGTGGGGGAAAGCTCTTTTATTTTCTAAGTAATGTGGTTTTTCTTTACGTTCCTTCTCCTTCGTACTTGATGGACACGCGGTTGAAATGTGTCTTTAGTATCAAATATGGATGAAGGGATCTTTGGGTAGATTATAGCAGGCTAAAGATCAAATGCCAATGAAGAGCGATTAAATTTCTTTTAATCATCAGATTCTGAAAACGGCTTAAGATCTTCCACCTTTAATGAGGTCCGTAATAAATAATAATGCTCTGGCTGTCTACAGGTATGTTTGAATTTCACAAGTGTTGCATGTCAAAACATAAAGACTGGTTCGGCAAATATCCTTCCTGGACTCGTGGTCGTAATTAAGAAGGAAAGTCATACTTAAACAAATAGCGTGGTGAATAGTGGAGTAATCACAATTCCAATTCGTGAATTTGTCTCGGGTTTTTTTTTTTTTTTCTCTCAGGAAAAACAGGATAGTCTTCAGGCAGGTTTTCATATTGTTCTATCATTTAAGAATTGTTTTCTAGTAACAGAGATGCAACTGAATTTTAAAAAGCTAGTTGCGTATTCTCTCTGCTAAAAGGTATCTGGAGAGAGCAGTTTGAGCTTTCTGTCTTTCTGCTCTGCCTGCCTGTTCAAGTGCTGTTTTGTTTTCAAGGTCACATTATGGCTGCTGGCTTTCCAGCCATCACCTCTACATCCTGAAGAGAGGCAGAAATGCAAGGAATGAGAAAAGTAGCCTCCCAACCTTAAGCAGACCTCTTTACAGAATTTTCCCTGAAGTCTTAATGGCTTCTGCTTACATCCTTTTCACAACCCCTAACATAAGGACATAAGTAGGGAAGTGTATCCTTAGACTTGACATTTGATATCCAAATAAATTCTGCATTCTCCTACTAAGGAAGAAAAGGGCAGTGGTTACTGAACCACAATTGTAATTCCTTCTACAAAATCACCATGTGAATTTTTCTTATATGTTTATTTATTTTCGATGAATGTCTTCTGTCTTCCATTGACTTGTGTGTATAATCTCTGATTTGAATTTTACGTGTTTGAATTTAAGCTTATAGGATTCTCATTGGAGATACATATCCCAGTAAATATTTTAGGACCATGATATTGTTACTGAAAGATTTCTTTCCCGAGAGAGCTATCAACCAAAATTTAAACTCAAGAATTTTCTAATGAATTTTGTCTCCTTTGGTTACAAGCTTCTGTCAAAGCTTGAGTTCGAGCCTGCGGTCCTCGTGACACACAAGCTTGCATTCCAGTTCTCTTCATGCCAATGTGTGCACGGGATGGCTTTGCACTGTCCCTCAAAGAAGGGACAGCGCTGTCCTCTCTGTTTCTCTGTGATTTGCTGGCCAGCCCCCCACATCTCTACTGAAAACTTACCTTCGATAATGGGGGAGACCAATAAGTCACCCGTGTCCAAATTTTCTAATTCACATTGGCCTGTACGTCACTCGTATGAAAAAGTCTGTCTCATAGAATACGAATGAGACTTAACCATGCTTCATTCTGTAGTCTCAGCCTGGACTAGCCTGTGACAGATGCGCACAAGTCATTGTGGTTGATGCATTCACAGACATTATTGAACGCCTGCTATGGACGTTGGAGAGCAGTGCGGTGGTCTGCTTTGAAGTTAGATCAGCCTAGAATCAGAGGCCACCATTTCTACTTACTGACTGCCTGAGTCATGTTGAGCAAGTTACTTAACCTCTCTGGGCCCCTGCCTCCTCATCTGGGAGATGAGGATAAAACCAGGAACTCGCTTCCTGTGAGAAGGTAGTGAGGTGATGCTTACACCGAGCTTAGCACAGATCATAATGGGTGATAAATGCCAGCCTTGTGCTGCGCACCCCAGGTGATGTGGTGGAAATCTCTGTCTTTGGAGGGTTTTTACTGTCCTGTGGCTGGTTCGTTGGTCATCTTGTAGACTATGTATGTTTCACAGTCCATTGCTTCTAACCTAGTGTTCTCTTACAAGTTTAAGTTGAGCCTTGGGAAGCGGCTTTGATGCCTGTCTTTGAGGACCTGCGGCCATGTGTGCTCCTGGATGGACCTGCTTACAGAACTTAGATCTCTGGGTCCTTTTTTGACGATTTCCCCTGAGAGGTGTGCAATTCTTCTTCTATTCCGTTTTTCACTTACTCAGACAGTGAGCCTGCCTAGCAAGCAGAATTTGCTAACTGCTTTCGAGTTGGTATTGCTGATGATAATCTGAAACTCTGGAGGGTTTCACTCATGCAGGCTGATGCTACCATGATGTCGATCTGGCCCTGCCTCGTCTCAGGCCCTGCCTCTCTGCTGAGTCTGCAGGGCAGGCCCTGGTCCCCCACACATCTTCTTGGGAATAGCCCTCAACGAGCAGTGTCATCTCCTTACCCAAGCTGCTGCACGCACGACTGCATCATGGATTGCAGCCGTGTCCATGGGTGGCCCCACTGACAGTGTGTCCCAAAGATTGAGACGTGATGGTACCTAGTTGATGGTGGATGGTGGCTGGGTTTTTTTTTTTTTCCCCTTTAATGCTTGATTTATTTTTGAGAGAAAGAGAGAGAGAGCGAGTGGGGGAGAGGCAGAGAGAGAGGGAGACCACAGAATCCGCAGCAGGTTCCAGGCTCTGAGCTGTCAGCACAGAGCCCAATGTGGGGCTTGAACCCGTGAACTATGAGATCATGACCTGAGCTAAAGTCGGACGCTTAACTGACTGAGCCACCCAGGCATCTCAATGATGGCTGTTGGTGGAATATCACGTGATACTCTGGAAATAGTGGTTCGTAGATGCTGCCTGTTCAAGAGGCTCTTGGAAGCCTTGAGATTTTGCTCTATGGTCTCAAAAATTCTGCTTAGACACCACTGTCATTCTCGAATCCCCTAAAATCACTCTTGCCTCTGTGCCGTGGAATTCTCTACCTGGAACACTGTCTGTGTTTCACAGGCTCTCTCTCTCATTCCTTGTTGCCGAGTTCAAATGTCAAATTCTTGGAGAGGTCCGCTTGGAACACCCACATTAGAGATTTCCCTCCTCCCGCTTCCTACCGTCCTTGCTCCAAATCTCTTGTATTTCCTGCTTCTACCTGTTTACCAGGTGATGTGCGCAGATCAGGGCTGTTGGATTCAGTGCGACCCCTTGTTGCGTACAGTACCCAGTGTATGGTAGACATGCTCAGGATTAGTAGCTGTTGAAAGAGAGCCCGTTTGGGGATTTCCCTGTGAATTTCTGTATTTTCATGATACCTAAGAGGACTGCATCTGGGTGAGAGAGGAAGAGAAGAAATAAAACCACACACATCACCTTTATTATAGGAATAGAATACTGCCCTTGGGTTTTCTCTGGAAAGTTTCCACTCTCTACGAAACAAGTCTTTGATACTCTGTGTGTCCCATCCAGAAAGGGTTATACATCATCTTCCCCGTGAAGACAGAATCATTTGCCATTTGGGCCTAAAGCGCATTGTGGGTGGTATAGGTTAATTAAGGACATTGGATTCCAGGATCAAATCCCAGCACCCTCGTTCCCTGGCTGTTTGTCCTTGGACACATTACTTTCTCTTCCTCTTTCTGGGCTCTTACTTATCTGACCCGGGGTAATAGCATTACCTGCTCATAGGATTATTGCAAGGATTAAATGAGATGATACCTATACAGTGCTTTACAGAGTCTGGAACAGGATAATGATGCTGTTGGTGTAGTAAGAACAGCAATAGGTTTGGGGAGGTACAGTGACAAACTCATACCTCACTTTCTTGCAGTATTTTTTTTTAAATTGGTAAAGATGGTGAAGAGTCTTGTTGATTTGCTCATGTTCTATGCACTCAATTGACGTTAAAACCAAAAAGTACAAAATGAGCATAGAGGAGGGAGGATCTGTTTTGTATAGGTTGTTTATGTGTTGACTTTCAGATGGTTGTGGCAAATTTCAGATAATTTAAGTTATAAACCTCAAATGCTGAGAAGGATCCGTGTTTAGAGCCTTACCTGCATTCACAAAACCTTAAATTTGGACTTCACAGGGTGCCTAGCTGGCTCTGTCAGTGGAGTGTGTGTCTCTGGGTCTCCGGGTCATGAATTCAAGTCCCACATTGGGCATGGAGCCTGCTTAAAAAAAAAAAGAAAAAAGAAAGAAATTTGGAGTTCCGGGTGCTAAAGACAACTAGCTGGGGATATGTTTTGTGCTTAAGTTAATCACAGCTGGTTTGATCTCCTGTCTCATGTCAGACTATATCTTTAATGTCCTATAAATTCTAACTCCTAAAAAATTATATGCTTGGTGCATCTGTCTTGAAAATTCACATACTGCTGTTTTGAAAGAAAACTCCAATCTATATAGAGTGGAAGGAACTGGATAGCAGTATCTTTCACTGTTAGCTCTGATTTCTTCTGCCGCTAAGGATGGTTGTCTGTTGTTGCCCTGTTGTTTCATTGTGTGTGTGTGTTGACATGTGCTGTTCGCTGTAGGAAGGCTGAAGCAAGTGTTTCTCTCTATCCCATCACTTCTGGTGGTAAAAGATGAAATATATTCCATCCCATACTCTTACTTACCTGACACATGGAATGGCTAGGGTTATTGAAGAAATTAAAAGAACCATTAATACTATTAACTTATAATATATACCCTTTGAACTTATAAAAATAAAAGATTGGATTAAAATATAGTTGAAGACATCCAGTTGGGTTCCTAATATTCAGTAAAGAAAAAGCTAAAATTCAGTTTGAGTCAAGGCAGATGGTTCAGGAAAAATTTTTATCAGGCTCATGACAGAGTGGTGAGACCCACCTTTCTCACATCTCTAAAAACACAGAACACCCCTGTCTCTAAATATCATCTCAGAAACTCAAACACTAATCACAAAAGGGGAAACCGACCAGTGTCAGGCGAGACTTGATTTGTGCCGTTGGCACAGGACACTTGGCCGTGGGCATCAGGTCTGGTGCTGCTTGGTTTTTAATACCTGGTGCCTGAGTGTCAGCAGAAGAGATGAGGAGCTTTCTAAGGGCTTTTTCTCTGATTTTTTTTAAATTTTTTAATGTTTTTTATTTATTTTTGAGAGAGAGAGAGAGAGAGAGACAGCGTGAGCAGGGGAGGGTCAGAGAGAGAGGGAGACACAGAATCTGAAGACAGGCTCCAGGCTCTGAGCTGTCAGCACAGAGCCCGATGCGGGGCTCGAACCCACGAACCGTGAGATCATGACCTGAGCCGAAGTCGGACGCTTAACCGACTGAGCCGCCCAGGCGCCCCTCTCTGATGTTTTGAAACGTTGCTGCATGTCTGGGTGCGGTCTGATGTGGCGGCCTCCGAGTGCCAGGTGAGGCTGCTTAAGATGTGTGGAGGGTTGAATTTCTCACTGCTAACCCTTCCAGACCGTCAATAAACATTTCTCCCTGGACGTTCTCATTGGGAGAGGCTGGGCCTCGCCTTGGTCCATCTCTATCCTAGATCATTCATTAACGGCAACACAGATCCGTTCTTCCAGTCCTGGCCCACTTCCTAAACATGGCAGTTCACTGAAATTCAACTCCTAGAATACACCATGCTTAGGACTTCTTGGCTTTATATAGATTTATATGCCTGGAAGAACTTGGAGTTCATGCTCTCACTTATCCCTCCTTCCATGGTTTCTTCTTTCTCCCTTAAAAGGGAACAAGAGGTAAAAGGATAATTTTCCGAACTCAAGAAAAACCTAACGTTGAGGAATTCCAGTAAATAGCGGTTGTTTGAGAGAGTAACTCTAGTTTGTGAAAAGTCTACTCTCTAATGCTATTCTTACTTAGAGCTTACTATGTGCCGCATGTGATTCCAAACATGTATGCATTAACTCACAAAAACTCTGTGAGAGAGGTATGATTCTAAAAAGCTGTCTTCCGGTGGAAACAGAGGCACGGTGAGATTAAATGACTCACTGAGACTTCTTTGCTTCTCAGAAGGAGAACTGGGATTTGAACCCCGGCACTGTGCCTCTGGTGCTTCAGCTCCTGACTGCCATGTTCTGGTCTTCATGGTGCAGACATTTGCTTAGGGTGTAGGTTTGCAGGCATTGTTTATTTTAGCATGTATTTTCCACTCTAGGACTGTTCCTACATGGTGCGGTGAGCCTTTATACTTCAGTACCACCTAACAGGCCCTGTTAGATCTTACTAGACTTTTTCAAATGCTTTAATTCTTTTTGCTGGTACAAGAGCTATGGGAAATAAAAGTATGTCCCAATGTGATTCAGAACAAGAACAGCCACTTAATTGGCATTCTTCTATCTCCAGTTGGATGTGCCTGTTACGACATTTTCTCTAGATCTTTGAGTCCTTTTTCTCTGGTATGTTATTCTAATTAACCTCATCTTCGTAGCCCTTGTTTTATTTCTTATTAGCCTCTGACCACCCAACAATTGATTTGTTCCACTCAATCACCTGTGTGTAAAAGTGTGGCCAGCCAGAGGGTCTCCTTCCCAAAGTAGCAGTCCTAGACCCGGGGTGTTTTCTAAGCTTTTTATGTACCAGGCTGAAGCTCTGGGGTGCTTCGAGGTAACACTGGCTAACAAAGTTAGAAGGTCTTTGGTTACTTGGTTGGTAGAATTGCAGATCTATATGCTGTATGCCAAGGACTTAGACCTTCAGAAATAAAAACATTTGGATTTTACAAACATACAGTAAAATGCTAGGCTTGCAGAAAACGTCAAAGCCAGTGGCAAGTGACACAAATAAGAAGAGCGTTTTGCTAAAGGTGTCAGAAGTATCAGTGTCTCCTTGTTAACACAGAGAGCAGGTCATGTGTCTGTGCTTTAGAATACTGAGCCCACCATTTGTTTGGTCTCTTTGTTAGTTACTTGTTGAGTAGCATAGGTGTGAAGGGGAATTCATTGGCTCATGATGCTGAAGTCGGATGGTGGAACTAGCTTCTGGAACATCTGGACCGAGGAGTTCAGATCTCACTATCAAGTCTCGTCTCAGTCTCTTAGTTGTGCTGTGCTCTGGTTGGATTCCTTCCTGTAGGCGTTTGCCACCGTGCAGTATGTATGATAACCGTTCATGACTGTTTTCATAGCAGCTCCAGCAGAAAGGAATCTTGTCTTGTGAGTTGTAGTAGCTGTCATAGAACGTGGATCTTCCTGATTCTGCGATTGGTTCAGTGTGTGCCATATGACTATGGCAGTCTCTGAGGCAGGACTCAAAGGGGGAAGTGTGAAGGTATACTTGGCCTGGAGTGGGTCACGTGTGTCTCTCAAGAGTCATGGATGGCATTCATTCTACACTAGCCGTGGAAAGTGGGCGCAAGGGTTTGAGAGCAAGAGGGAAGAATTCTGGGAAGAAAGGTTGTGCACATGTGTCCTCTAAGGCCCTGTGTTCGAGGCATAGTGAACACATAGGATTGGAAGGAGCCTTTAAATATCACCTAACCCAGTGATGCATGATTGAATATCGTGTGAAAATTTCTCCATGAAGTTATCTGTGCAATATCTGGCCATCTCCGATGGGATTCGCTACCTTGCAGGTAGACAGTGCCTCAGAAATACTACCGTGCGTCTATCCTCCTGGAGTTCATTCACTCCTCTGTTCCTCCTATCTGTCCTTGCCGTCAGCTGTCTGTCTACCATCTTTCACTCTTCTAGGTCCTAAAGCAAGATCTTTGATCTCAACATACTTAGATCTGCAAAGTAGACAGAAAGGTCTACTACAGTACAGTCATAGAGGGGCCACGAGAGTACTTCTGGATTGTGTGTATGTGGTTGAGGAGGAGGGCAGAGGGAGGGGAATTGGAAGTCCTCCCAGAAACAGTGAGACCTGGCTTGGTCCTTAAAAATGAATAGGAGTTTTCAAGTGGCCAAGGGGGAAAAGATCAGACTGGTGGATTTACCATCTCTCTTAGGATTAAAACCCTATATGTGGACTTAAGTTTTCGTTATCTAGGTAAGTTGGCTTACACAGTATCGAAGCCCAGTTAAACTATATGTCTTTTAGGTCATGTTAATATGTTAGCAGTAGGGACAGCAAACTGATGATGTGCAGTATTTCTGTATAGGTCACCCACATGGCCTCTTACAAGTTGCCCCGATCTCCTGTCTCCTCCTAACTATGTAATAAATGAATGGATAAAGCTTCTATGGGTAAACTTTGGGTCAAAGTGTAGAATTCTTAATAACACTTCCCCAAGACTTTTGAAAGGACTGAATATTGTTTGTGTATTCCTACATTCTGCTGAGCAAAAAACGTTCTGAACCTCCATTTTCACAACTGATATCTAAAGATAAAAATAGTACCTTCCAAAGGATTAGGGTTCATGTAGAGAATAAACATCTCGGTCCCTATAAAACACTGAATCTGATGCTGGCACATCATAAGCACTCAGTTAATGTTGTTTGTTATTATCAGAAGACATCTATGATTTTTACGTCCTAGGTTGTCAGGTAATTATACCACTAACTAATAACTAGTTGATTTGAAAATGTTCTCCTGTATACCTTGTAATATATTTTTTATTTGCACGTGTTCCTTATGTTATAAAAATTAAGGATATTAAAGATGGTGAGATTTAGCAAAGAACTTGAACTCCACATGCTTTGAATGCATCCCTGAATTAATAATTTTCATGTCCATCATATTTTCTCCTTGGCCCACAATTCATCCCATATTTGGGTCTTGGCAAATGGTGACTTGGTTAATTAGGCAGTCTGTTAACTCTGATTACTAAGTTATAACAGATCAGTTGTAGAAGCATCACTGTGCAATTTGGATTAAAAGGCTCGTCATTTTATCAAAACAAATTTACATTGACGGATAAGTATGTTGTAACGCATTAGGTTAAAATGGTGCATTTCGCAGGGAAAATTTAAAAGGGGTAAAGAATCATTTCCTTCTATGAAGTTATTTTTGCATTAGGATGTTTGTCATATTCCCTTGCGCCAGGAATATACTTAAAAGCTTGGAATTTTCTTTTAAAGCTTCAGAATTACAGCTGATTTAATCCCTCTGTTATACGAATGTGATGGATGCATTGCATTGTCATTTATGAACGGGTTAGTGTAGTGGCACATACTTATCTTTGAGTGCTGACCACGGTGGCCTCTCACACTGGACTTAATTGTAGAAATGAATCTTTTTTTTTTAATTTTTTAATGTCTTTATATTATTTTGAGAGAGAGAGAGAGAGAGAGAGACAGAGTGAGTGGGGGAGGAGCAGAGAGAAAGAGACACAGAATCTGAAACAGGCTCCAGGCTCTAAGCTGTCAGCACAGAGCCCGAAACGGGGCTCGAACCCACGGACTGTGAGAGCATGACCTGAGCCGAAGTTGGACGCTTAACCGACTGAGCCACCCAGGCGCCCCAGAAATGAATCTTGACTGTGTTGAACGGACTCAGTGGGTTACATTGAGGCATGCTCTCTTTCACAGCCAAAGGCATTGACAGTTATTGAATGGGATTCTGTCTTTGTAGTCCCTTTTCTTCCTTGTCTTAGGCTTCATCATCATTGAAAGCCATGGGGGTATCACAATCTTACTTGCTCTGTCTCCCTTCCTTCCTTTCTTAGCACATAACACTTAGCCTTGTGGCAAATGAGAAGACGAACACAATAATTTTCCAAATTCAACAGACTCTGCAGTTTATGTCCATTACCCTTCAAGATTTCTATCAGATACCAGTAGCATTCAGAAGATTGCAACTCACCCTTCACTCCTTCCCTGTTCTGCACACATATTCCTGTGGATGCATGCATGCACATGTACACACACACACCACTTAGTAACTGGCACCTAGGAGGTGTTTAACAGTTACATGTTGGAGATTGGTGGTTGGCAAACCTGAAACACTGACAACTTCCCACCCCCGGTGCTCCTAAGCTCTTAGAACTGGTCTAATAGCCCAGACCCTGTCGACTGTTGTAATCATTGGAAAACATGGAGTTGATAAATTTAATATTTATTTTTTCAGTAAGCTCGCTGAAGTCTGACCTTGAGGAATTTCTGTGTTCTAGTTCCATGAAACGTAGGGAAACCAAAGAGAGAAAATATTTTTGAGGTTCAGTGAACTTAGTATTTTGTCGATCGATCATATCGATCTGACCAGAGGGTTAGAAACAGGAAACCTTATTAGTTCTTGAGCTGTATTCTCTCCGTGGCAGCGGTTTATGCAAAATTGCCTTCTCTCCATCGAGAAGACCTTGGTGTTGTAGGTAGAGAAGTTCGCTTAACTCCGAATGGAAGTTGGTGTTTTATGAATTTGAGGAAGTTCTCCTAATTGGGAACATTTAATAATAATCATCGATGACTCTTCTTCTGCAAAAGAGCTTCTGGCTGGTTGTTCAAAGGTAAAGTGATGTTTTGAGCTCGAATTTGACAGATTTGAGCGACAGTCAGGCTGAATAATTCAGTTTTCCACGAGTTTCCCTACCTCCCCATTCCTGCCGCAAGAACGAACCAAATAAGGAATTTTTCAAAACTGCAACCATTTTGGATTATATGAATTCTTATTTTCAAGAGAGAGAGCTTGACAGAGAGATGCACTCTTGTACTTTTATGTGTGAGGTAAAGCCATTAGAAGCTTAGTTTGTATTTTTTTAAATGGAGTTTCAGTTACCCAAACGGTATGTGTATTATAATAAAGTCTTGCCAATAGAGCAAGAGGACCCACAGGGAGACAGCTGCCTAAGGGATGAGTTAAGAAGTGACACGTGCTTGTATTTTCAAGTATCCGTTGAGATAGATTTCTTATCCCACACCAGTGGTTCCCAAGAAGTAGATACGGCAATGTCGACAAACTTTCTCGATGGCTTCTTTAATAAATAGGCCCATGGGTAGAAGTGAGCAGACTTCCTGGATGGTTGGATACTATTGCTGTGTGGTTTTATTAATTACATTTATTCCTTTAAAATGACCTTGGATGAAAACAACCGCCCCTTCTGTGGTCATGGTTAGCAGATGTTTACCGTAATTCTTTGCTCAGTGAAAAAAACACCTCTTCGACCCAACAAAAACAGCCACGTTTGCTTGGCTAAATCAAAACTTTGGCGCTTGGGTTTTACTTTATATATCATGGCTCCAGTCATACAACCGTTCCAAGTGTGAGGCTTAGCTCACTCACTCCGACATCTGCGGGAGAGCTCTGCTCACAGTGATCTATTATGTGAATGCTTGATTCTTATACTGTTTTTGGCGTTCACCCCTCCTCACTGAAACACGCATTCTCTATGCAAGCGCCTCTTTGTTTTTCTTGTAGAAGCACATTAGCTCCTTCATTTTAAAAGCTTTCCCCTCGGCTCAATGGCCATTTTAGCGAGGATTTCGCTGTTGGAAATGAAGTCAAGGTTCACTTCTTGATATGAGAGTTTGGTTTTTTCTGGGCTGTCTCTGAAAGAAAAGGCATCTCCTTTCCTTATATTCTGTGTTTGAAAAGTGCCATTTCTTATTGCGTATTAGGCCTACTTAAGTGCCTCACTCTCTGGCTGTGTCTGTCTATCACACACACATACATACATACATATGTACATACATGCCAGTTCCTGTTTTTTATAAGCACTCAGTGATCATGAACATTCCGGTAGCCCCTGCCTACACTTGCCATTGATGGTTCTAATAGGTGTTTCAGGAACAGCTCCCTTATCTGTCCTGAATTTCCATGCTGGGGAAGACAGCTTGCTGTTCAGCAGTGCTGAAAGGAAATACAACAGCAAAACTTTGCTTTTCTTGGGAAGCTTCTCCCTTTGGAATGGGGAACTCTGGGTGGCTCTTCTTATTTTGTTTCTAATGCCAAAATAAGCAGGGATCTTGCATAACACCAGGGTAGGAAAAAAGAAGTAATTTTAAGGAAAACATATGTTCATGCTGAAAAAGAGGGAGCTAGAACGGGACAGGGGACAGTGGCCCACAGAGTTAAAGGCATCTTTTTAATTCA
This sequence comes from Cryptoprocta ferox, assembly GCA_028646485.1. Classification (NCBI taxonomy): domain Eukaryota; kingdom Metazoa; phylum Chordata; class Mammalia; order Carnivora; family Eupleridae; genus Cryptoprocta; species Cryptoprocta ferox. The sequence continues at coordinate 45,532,266 of CM053574.1, forward strand.
GGTGGGAAAGCAGGTTTTGATCATTTGGGTGTATCTCGTAAAAAATTAAAAAAATAAGTTGCTTCTCTGGGTCCCCAAGTGTGTGATTCCGTTAAAAATAAATCTTGGGAGTGGGAAACCAAGTTTGGCAGGTTCGTTCATCGATACCTGTGGTAGATGGAATAGATCCAGTCCTATGTTAAATTATTTTCCTCTGATCTCCATTAACACTAAGTGATTTCCTTGGAGATGACCTGGTTTGAGATGCCTGCCCTAATCTGAAATGAGAGCTGAAACTATCCAAATGTGATTCTCATTTGGTCCGACTTTAGGAGAATAGAAGAGAGGTTTACAGATTAAAATGAACCAAAGGGAGGGGCGCCTGGGTGGCTCAGTCACTTGAGCATCCGGCTTCGGCTCAGGTCATGATCTTGCAGTTCATGAGTTCGAGCCTTGCGTTAGGCTCTGTGCTGACAGCTCAGAGCCTGGAGCCTGTCTGTCTTTGGATTCTGTGTTTCCCTCTCTCTGTGACCGTCCCCTGCTCACGATGTCTCTCTCTCTCAAAAATAAATAAAACATTTAAAAAATTAAAAAAATTAAAAATAAAAAAAATAAAATGAACCAAAGGGAAAAGAATAATATAACATGGACCAAAGATGTCTACTCTAGCTGTTTGGTTGATTAGTGGACATATTATTTGTCCTTTTAATGGATTCCAAATAATTAACTGTTGATAGAAACAGAGCAGACACTTCCGTGTTTCACACTGTTTGTGGGTGGCACATTTGGAAAAGGCAGCTAATTTGCTAAAAAGGAAAAGAGAATAGAAAGAAGAAAGAAAAAGAACAAAAAAAATCTTTGATGTTTCTGATTCATCTCCTCTCAAGGTTTAGAAATGTCAATGCTGGGGGAAAATTCAGCGAAGTTCTTCTTTCCCCCATTATAAATTGAACACTTCTGTCCTTAAAACGTAGCCATGAAGGAGATAGGGCCGAGAGCATTCTGGGTACTGGCATATGTCTGCAGTGCCAAAGCCAGAGGCGTCTTGGATGGGCTCACATAGACGGTTGACGGGAGTGTGTGATAGCCCCCAAATTGGAGAGCCTTGATTGTGCCTGGAACTGACTATTTGTATGTGCACTTCTTTCTCGGCTGCACAAAAAGCACATCTAAACAGAGGTCTGGCTGGTTAAGACCTGTTACAGAGCATGCCTCTTAAAGAGCCCTGCTGCCCTTGAGCAGTGATACAAGTAGGTCTGGAAAGTGTCGCAGGGGTAGATCCAGGCTTGTGTTCAATCTGTATGATTAAAAACTAATCTAATTAGTATTGAAAAACTTTTATTAGAAAAAGACTTACACATATATTTTTTAAACACACACACACACACACACACACACACACACACATATTTAAGAGCCTACCCCACCCCTCCAAAGAAGAAGGGTAGCAAAGCCATTTCAGGTGTCAGATTTATCTTGGATGTTGCTTTAAGGTTCAGCTCCTCTTTCCTCCAAAGACGTCAGAAGACATTGTCAGTTGTAACTGAGTCATTTTGCTGTAGGATAAATGAAGTAAAAAGAATAAACAAAACTGGGTATCTCCACGCTCAAATGGAATTTTGAGTTGGATTTTCTCTCGATCCTTCTTTTGGACACATTCTTGGGGTTTTTCTTTTAGTGTTTTTGCCCTTTGAGGTCAACTGGACTATAAAACAGACTATAATATTGAGATGGCCTCTCAATATTAGTGGGTAGTAGGAAAGGCTCCAAAGAAGGTAGAAGAGTAGACCTACCAATCCCAAAATCCTCGTTCGATAATTATAATGTGACCATTTATCATGTTCTTCCTGTGTATCAGCTACAGTTGTAAGCAGTATGCTAGCACTCTTTTATGGAATCCTTATAAATACTATGAAATGTAGGCACTCTTACCACCCCGTTTCAGATGAGTAAACTGAGGACCAAAGAGGTTAGCTGTGTTCAATTGCCTGGGGTTACAGAAAAAGTAAACAAAACTGAATAAGGTCTCTAGTCCACGGTAATGTACCCATGCTGGTGTCCTAGTTCTGTACGATTTTTGCAAGTTTCTATAAGCTTATATAGTTCTTTCCAGTTTAAAATTTATTTTTTAAGTTTATTTATTTATTTTGAGAGAGCACATGGGCAGGGAGGGGCAGAGTGGGGGAGAGAGAATCCCAAGCAGGCTCCATGCTCAGCACAGAGCCCATGTGGGGCTCGATCTCATACACCGTGGGATCATGACCTGAGCCAAGATCAAGAGTCACATGCTTAACCAACTGAGCCACCGAGGCACCCATCAAAATTAAGTTTTAAAATGGCAGATTTTACACTTGAATGAAGGTCTGTTTGCCTTTGAAATCCATATTATGTACCGTTTTGCTTTTTTAGGTCACTTGACCAGCAAGAAGATGATCTCTGCTCCATTATCTTTCTAGGATTAGTTTCACTTCACCCACGTGGTAACATGTGGCCTCCCATAACTTGCTGTAGTTTTAGGGACCAAAATTCATCCTTGCTTCTCTTGTTTTCCTTATCATGCTCCTCTACACTGACCTTCCCCCTCCCCATCTCTCACCTGTTTAGTTCTTGGTAGAGACATGGGTGATCATTTATCTTGCATGGCGGTGGTCTGACAGTTTTGAGCAGTTTCATGTTGGAGTTTTGTAATTCCTGATATATACATGGGGATGCGTGTGGAAAATTATTAAGGAAAATCATAACAGTGAGCTAAACACTTACTATTTTGCACCATGTAAATATGATAAGCCATGAAAAGTTTACCTTTATATGTCTAGTTATTTGTGTATCAGAAAAACTACCAGATTCAGACTCAGAAACCTCAGTTTCAAAGCTGCATCTTCTGCTGGATTGTTATCTCAATTTCCTCATTTAGGAACTTTTTAAGTTTTTTTTTTTTTTTAAGTTTGTTCATTTATTTTGAGAGAGGGCAAGAGAGCAGGGAGGGACAGAGAGAGAGGGAGAGTGAAAATCCCAAGCGGGCTCCGCACCATCAGTGGCAAATCCGATGTGGGGCTCGATCTTACTAACTGCAAGATCATGACCTGATTCGAAATCAAGAGTTGGACTTTAACTGACTAAGCTACCCAGGCACCCCTCGTGTAGGAAAGTGTTGAGAAGAGAATCTGCCTAAATCTCATGATATTTAATAATGTGATATTCTCTTTCACACAACTTCACCCTTCTGTCTTTACTGAGTAAAAATGATGGTTATAGAAGTTGCTCATTATTATGACTAGAACATCAAGCTCTAGGATCTATTAATGGATTTCTTAACTGGTTGATTAACTCAAACTAAGACTTTGTTTATTTTATTTGAAGTTTTTTTCTTTTTTTACACGGATGTTTACAGTTAAATATTTCCCTCCAAATGCTGCTTTACCTGTGTCTCATAAGTTGTGACATGTTTTGTCTTTTTTTCATTCATCTGGAAGTATTTCCTAATTTCTTTTAGACCCACTGGTTATTTAGGAGTATATTTGATTTCCACCTATCTGTGAATTTTCCAAATTTCTTTCTGATACTGATTCCTAATTCCATTTCTTTGTAATCGGAGAACATACTTTGTGATATTTCCATCTTCGAAATGTATTGGGGTCTGTTTTATGGCCTAGCTTATGGTCTGTCCTGGAGAACGTTCCGTGTATACTTGGGAAGAGCATAGAGTCTGGTGCTGGGTGGAATTTTCTAAAGATATCTGCTAGGTTTATTGGATTCTTCATATCATTCATGCCTTCTGTTTCATAATTGTCCTGCCTAGTTCTATACGTTAATGTTAGTGGGGTATTGAATTTTCCAGCTATTGCATTGAATTGTCTGTTCCTCTTTTTCTGTTGGTTTGTGCTTCATGTATTTTGGGGCTCGGTTTTTAGGTAAAGACTTTCTTGAGACCAAAAAAAAAGAGCAGTCTTGTTACGTTACCTGCTTTCAGGACTTCATCGAGTTTTAGAGTTTAAAAAGCTCACCACACTGATGAAAAAGCTTAGCTTTATAATAAGAGGAGCTCTCTGACATTGATGGAGGCATTTAGGTCACCTTTACACACATAAAGAGAAATGGAGGATTGATGCCTTATTTATCCCATGTATTTTATCATTGTAAGTGACCGGTGGGGTCCCGTTGAGGCCAAACCAACAATGTCTTCAGTAGCTGGTGACTAGGGGCTTTGACTGACCCAGATGTAATTCACTGTTTCATCTCTACTCTTCACTTACTCTGTGTAGATGTGGACTAACTGAATACAGACGTGTTCCATGGGGAAAATATGCTTTTTATTTTTTTTAGCAAATAAGAATAAAATGCAATTTTCTCGTTGTTTCTAAATCTATGCCTCTACAGCCCGTTCTTTGTGTAGGCCGCGTGGCAAACTCCAGGTGCATCTGTCATACAGAAATTGCTTTTCCCCCCAAATACAGAAATGTGAAATAAACCAATTTGGGCTCAAGTAGTGTATGCTAGATTTACTTAGTATCTATCAAACATCTTCCTACACTCATTGTGTTAGGACTAATCAGAGAGTTAGAACTGCCTAGTTTCTGCACAAATGCATATATAGCTTCTACTTAGGCTGTGATCCTACTCACTGATTGTTTTTGCTAACGATGTTATGGCCAAACATCTATTTTTTTTTCTTTTCAGCAGTATCGTAAATTTGTTCTAGACATATGTCAGTTGGAAAGCAGGGGGTGGGCTAATACACACACACACCACAGACACCCCCTCCCCCCAGGCTTACATACTTTAACATAAACGATCATTCCTGACTGAATACATTTTTTAAAAGGCATTTATCTTTGATTTCTCTATTTCTTTCGCCATTTTATTAACCTTAACCATGTTTTGTTGTTTACCAGTGAGTGATGGAATAGTTAAGTCATGCTTTTGAATTTACTATAAATGAAATACAGTGTTGTAGAAGTGATGTTACATATATGTTAAAGGCATTTTCTTCTCTTTTCATCTCTCCGAATAGTCTGTAGAGTTGATGACTGGTGGAAGAAGCCAGGCGGTCCTGGATCGTCACTTTTCCCTGAGAAAGGAATTATCGTCTTTGTCATTTTTTTTTCCAGCGTGTGACCTCCCTACCTGCTGGGTTTCCCAACAGCTGTCAGCTAACTACTTGAGCACCACACTGCTACCCGCGTTCCTGGTTCACAAATAGGAAGTAAACAGAAAATCTTGCTAATTTGAGCCCAGTAGGAACCGCAACGCTGTAATGAGGGACTAATTTTGAAAGCACAGACGTAGCTCACAAAATTAGAACCAAATTTTTAAATGATCTTAAATAACTAATTGAGAGTAAGAATGGTACTTGAAAAAAGAGCGAGTTCCTGACACATTGAGGAGTTACAAAAGCCAGAGAAGGATCCTGATGGAGTCTTCGTAATTATGCACTCTTACTTCTGCTGCCACCAAGGCCTAATCTAAGCGTGGGAATGATAATGCACCTTAGAGGGCAGGTCTGTGGTTGAAATGATCTTGATAGATTTTGACAAATTAAACAGCGGTAAAGATGTTTGGAAGGTGTCCAGGTCCTTACCATTATTTATGTCCGGGAACTAGAAATCAGTGGTTAATTTGCAGTTCTTATAATTTTTATGATACTCCTGTTGTTGTAAATTTAGCCGTGTGCGGCATCAGCTCAGCGGGATACATTTTATGTTGTCAGCTACCTTTTGACATCATAATAGATTTCAGTTGCCAAATCTTTCTTGATAGAATAAAATGTAAGAGAGAGCTTTTACAGACTGCTTGGATCCTATCCAGACACATGCAAACATAGGATGGACTTTCCTGAGATTGAAAGGCTTAGATTGGAATACGAGGGGAAAGTTGGGTCCTGTTGATTTTTGGTTTTCTTGTCTTTCTTATAAGTGGTCCATAACTCATTCTAGTCTCATTTTCTAGATAGGCGTCTTTTAGCTTGATGCCAAGCTAGCCTGCTTTTTGGTGTGTGGTACCTTGCAGGACAACCAAAGTGGAACTTGAAGTTGCTGATTTTTCCACACCTTTTAATTGATGATGCACCTCTGTGCCCTTTTTTATTGCCCTGGATCTCGGGTTCCATGGTCTGATATTTTTCCTCATTATGTTTTAGCATCCCTTATGTGATATTAACGAAAATTGTGATATTCTCCCTGGATAATGAAAGACTCCGTCAGAAGGGTATTTGTCATTAAGATGTTTCTTTCCTCCTTTTTCTCTCGTTTATTCAGAATGCTTCCTTTATAATTATCCTCTTCCATAGCACTGACCCTTGACCTGCTAACCACTGGAGAGGATTAGTGGACACCCTGCCTTTTTGATACACTGGTTCTTGGCGATTCTCTGCTTTGACCTCTAAAGTATTTCTTTTTAGGCCCTCGCTCTATTATGTAACATACTCTGTACATCTCACTTTGATCTGCACGCACGTCTAGCCCTTCCGTTTCTCTCAAGTCATTTGCTCCGCTTGAAAACATTTTGTGACTCCGTTGGCCAAGCTTTTATTTTTCGCTTTCATATCCCTCCTTCGAATCTCTTCAAAGGAACTTTTTCCTTCATCCTCGCTGTGAGCGCAGCATTAGTACCGAGGTATGATGTGTCTGACCTAAGGATCTCCAGCTCGGGGGAAGGAGCGCTTTATCGTCCTCCTTTCAGGTAATTGGGTTACATATCTTAAGTGACTTGTTTGGAGTGTCCATTTGGCAGGGACTCTGCTGCCCTTTTTTTCCCTAGCCTTGTCTGCTTCCAACGTCTAATAAATGTTTAATGATCATTGAAATGATCAGTTATCAATGCAGAGTGAAGAAGAGCTTATTAACCTTTTCGAGACATGAGGACATTGTCCTTGAGTTGAAAGTTCCTTGTATCATGTTCCAGTAACTTTAAGTCAGATCCATTGGACTTGTTGGGTCCCTGCTACATAATGCCATAAATGGGTTTCATTTTACTCATCTCTTTTCTGGAAGGTCCTTTACCATTGCTCAAAGATGAGCCAATATTCATGTATTCGAGATAAATTCGAGTAAGTATGGTTGTGGAATATATTTTGGGGGTGTAAAATTTTTATCATAAAGTAAAATACAATTAGAGGAACACCACCCAAACTTGCGCACCTGCGTGCATGTGCACGCATGCACACACACACACACACGGTTCTGCACAATGTGTTCTATTTCTGCACTGCCTAAAAGGTAGCCACTGTCTATTGAGCACTTGAAATTTGACTAGGATGAATGAGAAACTAAAGTTTATTTAGTTCTAATTAATTTACGCTGTAATAGGCACAAGAGACTAGTGGTCATTGTGCTGAACAACATTCATTTATATGTGTATATTTGTATGTCACTTGTTTAAAGTGGGTATCTTTGTAACATATGTTCAAGTCAAGACATCGAACTTTGCCAGCCACCCAGACACTTCATGTGTCTTATTCCACTTACAGCCCCTTCCACAAGTAACCAATACTTTTATTTATTTATTTTTAAGTAGGCTCCACACCCAACATGGGCCTTGAACGCACCATCCCGAGATCAAGAGTTGCATGCTCTACTGACTGAACCGGCCAGGTGTCCTAGTAACTAGTACTTTTAGTAATCACTTCCCTTTGTTTCTTTATTATTTTATTACCTACATGTGTATCCTTAGACACCGTAGTTTCATATTGCCCATTTTTTAAATTTGATATGTCTTTTAAGTTTCTTCATTTACAAGTACGCCCCGCCCCCATTCTTTTCTTTGCACTTTACCTTTTGAAGAACCCTGGTCATTTGAGCTATAGAATTTCTAAGAGTCTGATTTTGCTGATTGCATCCTCAGTTTACGTGTTCCTCTGCTCTCTATATTTCCTACAAATTGGCAGCTGGATCCAGAGGCTTCTGTTTGATCCCTTTGGCAAGGTTCTGAGTGGTATTATGTTCTTTCATTCAGAAGGGACATAATATCTTATTGTCTTTCTTTTTGTGATGTTAACAGCCATTAGTGCTCACTGCCCAGATCCATTTATTCACTGGGAGTTGCAAAATGGTGATATTTGAATTCTATTTATTAGCTGGAATACTTTTGTAATTTTACTCTTATCTACTCTTTGGGTAGCTGTTAGAACTGTTCATACAGGAAGTGCAGGATAAATGCCTGGTTCCTTCCTTCTGTTTGCCATTTTTCAAAATAATGAATTGATTCCTTGTCATTCTCTGAAAGCTACCGGTAAACTTTAATATCTTTCTGAACCATGCATTTAAATGTTAGTTTCAATCCATTACATTTCTCACTTTTTATGAAGAATGTCTACCTTTGATCATGGAGCTTCTTTACATTGGCTCCTCTGTCCTCCTCAGATGCTGCTGCTAGAAGTTTGATAGCTTCTTTGCTCAGTGCTATGACATGATGTTTCAGGTTCACTTTGTAAGTTTCTTGCCTGAACTGAAATAGGCCACTTGTCTTAGAAAACTTACTTTCTTTAGTGGAAATTTGTGTTTCAAGACAGTTTTCTTAGTGCTAACAATGCTCATTGTTGCTGAAATGGTCATTATGTTTAGGTCTCATGAATTCACATTGATATCTCTGTTTGATATTCTGGATTAGAGGGCTTTTTAATTTTTTTTATTTTAGAGAAAGAGACACAAGTGAGGGAGGGGGCAGAGGGAAAGGGAGAGAGAGAGAGAGATTGATTGATTGATTGATTCATAAACAGGCTCTGTGCTCAGCATGGCAGCATGGAGTTCGATTTGGGGCTCAATCCCACGATCATGGGATCATGACCTGAGCCTAAACCAAGAGTTGGTAGCTCAACCAACGAAGCCACCCAGGTACCCCTGGAGGGGTTTTAATTAGCTTCTTATGTGTTACATAACTATTTCCACAGAAAGTGCTGAGAATCCTGGTTTTTAGGAATATGGGGTGATGAGCACTGAGTTGAATCCATATGTTGTACAACTTACACTAATATAATATTGTATGTCAATTATAGTTCAAATAAAAAAAAGAATACAAGGGATGGTAGAATTACAATATCCCATAATTACTGATTTGCTTATTTATCTACCTTCCACATACCAGTCTCAGAATAACAATACTAATACTACAACCTCCAACTATAATTCTCTAAAAGACTTAAACATCTTACATAATACTCTCTGTGATTCCAAATTTGTCTCTGTGATTTTTTTTAATGGTTTACTATGTCTTTTCAGAGCATACAGCTATTTACACTATATTTTCGCCTTTTAACCCTGTTAAAAGTTCTCTAGGCAAGTATATTCATTGCTCAACACTAGTTCTTATGTTGAGGTCTCTGTCATTTTGTCTAAAGCTCATTTTCTATTAGATTCCTTAGGAAGGGCTCATGGGAACTCTATTTTCTGAATTTTTGAAAGTTGACAACAGTTTCCTGTACTCTTTATACTTAAAAGGCAGTTTTTGATGTGTGTAAAGTTGTTGGTTCACATTTTTTCTTTAAGTGTCATAACTGTGTTACTCCATTTTCTTCTGGCTTAAGTCTTAAGTACAGTAATTTTACTACAATATGTCTTGGTGTTGGTTATTTTGGGTCAAAAATGCTCTAGTACCTAGTGTCTTCTTTTGACATAGAGTCCCAGATTTTTTTTTTATGTCAAGAATGTTTCTTTGTATTACAGTTTTAAGTATTTGGACAGAGCACTTCCTTTGATTTCCTTTTTAGGGATTCTTCTATTTTCTATATGTTGGATCTTCTTTACCTGTCTTCACTATTTGACACTGTCCTCAAATCCTTTTTATCTTCATTTCTTTTTGATTTTTAAAAATTTCCTCCTGTTCTTCTCTTACTCTCAAACCATTATTTTTCATATTTCTTAACTCTTGTGTCCTAGTATATGCTTCATCTTTAAAATAATTTTTTTCAGATTCATTCTTTTCTCATTTCTCAGTTTTTCTAATATTGATTTATGTTATTCTTTCATACTTTGTTACTCAAATACCTCTCTTTTTGCTCATTTAAAAATAATAGGTAACAGTTTTGATCTGCTCTAGGACATGTCTTTCTGGCCTGTGCTTTCATTTTTATTCTTTTCCTTTTTCTTATAACTTCATGTAGGATATGATCTTAATATTTTTTTATTGCTCAATTCTACGTGCAAGTAATTTTTCTAAACTTGTACTAGGGAAGCTTGACGTAGATAGCTCTTCTGACTTCATAGAGCTCCCTCTTCTGTTTGAGTTTCTACTACTGGGTTACTGGCATCCTCCCTAAATTATCATGATTCTGTTCTCTTTGCCCACATTTTTTGGACTTTGTCATTCTTTCCTCTTGGTTTTCTATTTTGATTCTTTTTTCCAGCAGTTTTTTTCTGGGTGTGAGGCTCAGTCCTCCAGTGGAGTCCCAGCAGCTGCATTTTGAGAGGTCAATCGCACTAGACTACTCCACACTCTTCAGTTTCTTCATGTGAGCCCTGAGCCTAGACTCTTTTTAGAAAAGGAGAAATTTCTCCTAGGTTCAGCTGCTGTTTCCAATTGGCTCATCACACTTTCCATACAGTACTTTATTGCAGTTTTGAGGGCTCTCATTCTCACGTCTTTCAATTGCCCTGCTGTTTTCCTCTACTTCTTTCCACACAGATGTTGCTGATCTGCACGACTTGTGGTCAGTGTTGGCTTTTCCACAACTGTTTATAGTTTGATGGTTGAGGCAATACCTAGTCACCTCATTTTGTTGTAAATTTGTGCATGGAGTTTTGGTTTTGCTCTCAGATTGTTCTGTTTTTATGTGGGGAATTGGGAAGAATAAAAAACCAGGCTTTTACCTCTGCCTATAATTTTTTAAAAATTGCATTCACTTTATTTAAACTAAAAAAAGCAGTTTACCTGTTTCTCCCACCTCCTGTACCTCTGGCAACCAATAGTCTGTTCTCTGTACCTATTAGCTTAGTGTATTCTCTCTCTCTCTCTCTCTCTCTCTTTCACGCACACACACACACACACACACACACACACACAATGGACCTTTGAGCAATATGCATTTGAACTGTGTGGGTTCACTTATATGCAGTTTTTTGATCCTATAAATGTATTTTCTTTTTCTTACAATTTTCTTAATAACATTTTCTTTTCTCTAGCTCTAGGAATACAGTAGACAATACCTATACAAAATGCGTGTCATCAACAGTTTTCATTATTGGTAAGACTTGCAGTCATCAGTAGGCTATTAGTAGTTAGGGTTTTGGGAAGTCAAAAGCAATATGCTTATTTTTGAGGTTGTGAGGCATTAGAATCCCCAATACCAGTATGTCAACTGCATGTATAAAATTTATTTTTAGATTCCACACGTAAGAAAAATCTTACGGTATTTGTCTTTATCTGACTTATTTCACTCAGTATAGTACCTTCGAGGTCTGTCCATTTTGTCACAAATGACAAGATTCATTCCTTGTTATGGCCGAATAATATTCCACTATTTGTACCACTATTTCTTTATCCATTTATTCATCAACAACCCTTAGGTTGTTTCCATATCTTGTCTATTGTAAGTCATACTTCAGTGAACATGGGGTGCATACGCCTTTTCAAATTTGTGTTTTCACTTTGTTCAGATAAATAGCCAGAAGTGGAATTACTGGATGATGTGGTATGTCTCTTTTTAATTTACTGAGGAACCTCCCTACTGCTTTTCATAGTAGCTGCACCCATTTACATTCCCATTAACAGTTCATAAGAGTTCCTTTTTCTCCACATCCTTAACAACACTTATTAATCTTTGTCTTTTTGATAGTAGTCATTGTAACAGGTGGAGTTTATATCTCATTGTGGCTTGATTTGCATTTCCCTCATGATTAATGATATAGAGCATCTTCTTATGGACCTGTTGGTCATTTGTTTGTCTTCTTGGGAAAAATGTCTCTTCTCATATTATGCCCATCTTTTAATCGGTGTGTTTTCTTTTTTGCTGTTGAGTTTTGAGTTCTTTACATATTTTGGATATTAGCTCCTATCAGATACATGATTTGCAAATAGTTTCTTCCAACTATTTCATTTTTTGATGGTTTCCTTTGCTGAACAGAGGCTTTTTAGTTTGATGTAGTCCCATTTACTTATTTTTGCTTTTGTTAGTTCTGCTTTTGCTGTCAGATTAAAAAAAAATTATTACCAAGACCTGCGTCAGGTTGCTTAGTGCTGGGCAGTTCTCAGCTTTCAGGTATTACATGCAAGTCTTTAATCCATTTGAATTACAATTTGTATAAGATAGTGGTCCAGTTTCATCCTTTTGCATGTGGCTGTCCAGTTTTACCAGCACCATTTATTGAAGAGACCGTCCTTTCCCTGTTGCATATTCTTGGCTATTTTGTGATAAAGTAATTGACCATGTGTGGGTTTATTCTGGGGTCTCTTCTGTTCCTCTAGCCTTTGTATCTGTACTTCTGCCAGTAGTACACTGTTTTTTTAATTATTATTTTTAATGAAAATATTTATTATAATTTTGGCAGTGTTGTTTTAAAGGAGAATTTTCTCTTTTGTTTACTCATTTATTTTGAGAACACATGAACTGAAGAGGGGCAGGAACAGAGGGAGAGAGAGAATCCCAAGCAGGTTCCACACTGTCAGCACCCAGCCCAACACAGGGCTTGAGCTCATGAACCCCGTGAGATCATGACCTGAGCTGAAATCATGAGTCGCACACTGAACCAACTGAGCTACCCAGGCGCCCCTGTGTGTTCATTTATTTTATTCGAACTATGTTGACACACCATGTTACATTGGTTTTAGGTGTTCAACATAGAGCTTTGACAAAACTTCATGTTGTGCTGTGCTCACCACAAGCATAGGTACTGTCTGTTCCCATACAACACTATTACAAAACTGTTGCCTCTATTCCCTATGCTGTACCATTTACCCCTGTGTCTTACTCATTCCATAAGTGGAATTTCTCACTTCTCTTCACCGATTTTGCCCATTCTCCCACCTCTCCTCTTTGGCTACCATCAGTTTGTTCTCTGTATCTGGTTATTTGTAGTTTGTTTATTTGTTTCAATGCTGTTTTAATTACTGTAACTTTGTAATTTAGTTTGAGAGCATTTTGCCTCCTGCTTTGTTCTTCTTATTCAAGGTCACTTTGGCTATTCAGGCTCTTCTGTGATTCCATACAGATTTTAGGACTGTTTGGTCTATTCCTGTGAAAAATGCCATTGGAATCTTGACAGAGATCACAATGAATCTGTATATTGCTTTGGTTAGTATGGGCATTTTAACAATATTAATTCTTCCAGTCCATGAGCGTGGAGTATTTTTCCAATTATTTTTGTCTTCTTCCATTTCTTTCATTAATGTCTTGTGGTTTTTACTATATGAGTCTGTCACTTTCTTGCATAAATTGATTCCTATTTTATTTGTTTTGGTATAATTATAAATGGGATTATTATCTGAATTTCTCTTTCTGGTAGTTCATTTTTAGTGTATAGAAACAGAACATGTTTTTATGTATTGATTTTGGGCCCTGCATCTTTCCTTAATTTGTTTCTTAGTTCGAGCAGGTTTTTGGTGGAGTCTTTAGCATTTTTTTATACATAATATCGTGTCATGTGCAAATAGTGACAATTTCTTCCTTTCTAACTTGGATGACTTTTATTTCTTTTTCTTGCTTAAGTGCTCAGGTTAGGACTTCCAATACTATGTTGAATAAGTGTGGCTGGAGTGAACGTTCTTGTCTTGTTTCTGATTGTAGAAGAGAAGCATCCAGCTTTTCACTACTGACTATCATGTTAGCTGTGGGCTTGTCATATATGGCTTTTATTATTCCTGCTTATTGAGAATTTTTAACATAAATAGATGTTGAATTTTTTCAAATGCTTTTTCTGCCTCTCTTGAGTTGATCATATGTTGTGTTATCCTTCATTTTGTTAATGTGGTGTATTACATTGATTGATGAGTAGATGTTGAACCATCCTTGCTTCCCCAGAATAAATCCCATTTGATCATGTTGTATGATTCTTTTAATGTATTGTGGAATGTGGCTTGCTAGTATTTTGTTAAAGACTTTTACATCTGTGTTCATGAGGGATTTTGGCCAGTAATCTTATTTTTTTGAGGCATCCCTGTCTGTTTTGGTATCAGGGTAATTCTTGTAATACAAGTGTGGAAGTGTTCCCTTCTCTTACATTTTTTTGGAAGAGTTTTAGAAGGATTGATATTCTTCGAATGTTGGTAGAATTCACCAGTGAACCTGTCTGGTCCTAGACTTCTGTTTGTTGGGGTGGTGTTTTGAACTATTGGTTAAAACTCCTTACTAATGATTAGTCTGTTCAGATTTTCTCTTTCATCATGATTCAGTCTAGGTAGGTTGTAGGTGTCTGGGAATTTACCCATTTCTTCTTGGTTGTCCAATTTGTTGGCATATTCTTGTTTCTTAGTCTTTTAGGAGCTTTTGTGTTTCTGTGTTAATCACTTGTAACAACATCTCTTTCATTTCTGATTTTCAGTTGTCTTTTTATCTAGCTAAAGGTTTTTCAAATTTGTTTTTCAAAGAATCAGCTCTCAGTTTCGTTGATTTTTTTCTATTGTTTTTAAATCTCTATTTCTGCTTTAATCTTTGATATTTACTCCCTTCTACTAACTTTGGGCCTAATTGTTTCTTCTGTAATTCCTTGAGGTGTAAAGTTAGCCTGTGGGAGACTCTTTTTTCTTGAGATAGGCATTTATTGCTATGAACTGCCCTCTTAGAACTGCCTTTGCTGCATCCCATAAATTTAGGTATGTTACATTTTTATTCTCTTTTGTCTCAAGACATTTTTTAATTTTTCTTTTGACTTCTTTGACCCATTTGGTTGTTCATTTACATACTGACTAATTTCCTATTGTTGATAGGTGTGTGCTTATAACCATTATGTTAATTGTTTTCTGGCTTTTGTTTGTTTGTTTTTTAGAAAGAGCAAGCAGGGGAGGAGGCGCAAAGGGAGAGGCAGAGAGAGAGAGAGAGAGAGAGAGAGAGGGAGAGAGAGGCACAGAGAGAGAGAATCTTAGGCAGGCTGTACCCCCAGTGCAGAGCCTGACACAGGGTTCAGTCTCATGACCATGATATCCTGACTTGAGCCAAAATCAAGAGTCAGACACCTAACTGAGCCACCCAGGCATCCCATCTTGGCAGTTTTTGTATTTTCTCATCTCTGAGTCTCTGGGGCAGCCCTGGACTCGGACATTTAATAGGTGTAGACTTTGTGAGTGGAGATCTTGGTGTTTAGCCCGGTCATCCGCCCGCTCTCCCAACCACTGCAGCCACGTAGTTTGGCGAGTTCACAGTAGAGCTTACCAGACAGCCCCAGGCTGGTGCTCAGGTCCAGGAAACCCAGTCAGCCCCAGGTGGACACTAATGAGGTCGGAACTTACCAATGTAACCATTCCAAATTGTCGGAGTCTTTTGGTCAATATGGTATATGCCATAATTGGGTGTAGACAGGGTTATGCATTTCCTCCCATCAGAACCTCACTGCCCTTTGGCAAGTTGGATTGAAGGCAAGTCTCAGCTAGAATTCTACCAAATTGGCAGAGATGTATTAGGAAGTAAGCCCAGAAAAGGCATATAACTTGTTCCTTGGAGGCTTGAAGTCCCTCTTTGCTTCCCACACGTACTCCAGCAGGCATCATATCATAGGTATACTATGAGGAGCAGGTGATAATATTTTGATGACAGAATTGGTCATCTTTCTTTTTAAATGTTCTCTTAATGTTTTTTCATTCGTGAGAGAGACAGAGACAGAATGAGCCGGGGAGGGGCAGAGAGAGAAGAAGACATAGGATGCGAAGCAGGCTCCAGGCTCCCAGCTGTCAGCACAGAGCCCAATGCGGTGCTCAAACTCATGGACCGTAAGATCATGACCTGAGCCGAAGTTGGACGCTCAACTGACTGAGCCACCCAGGCGTCCCAGAATTGGTCATGTTTCCAATTGAAAACGAGCAGTTTTCCTGTCGCAAACAAGAGCTAACCTTGGGTGCAGTTTTTTTTTTAATATTTATTTATTTTTGAGAGAGAGAGAGAGAGAGAGAGACAGAGACAGAGAATGAGCAGGAGAGAGAGAGAGACATAGAATCTGAAGCAGGCTCCAGGCTCTGAGCTGTCTGCACCGAGCCCGACATGGGGCTTGAACTCACAAACCGTGAGATCATGACCTGAGCCTCAGTCAGTTGCTTAAGTGACTGAGCCACCCAGGTACTTGGGTGCAGTTTTTAAGGCATCAAGCTCCTAGGTGCTGCTGCTCCTGATCTTTTCAGCCAGTCCTGCATCTTGAACACAGCTATTTCACCAGTGGAAAATAACTTCAGGTGTCTCTAATGTTAGTCTAGTCAACAGACTTTCTGGTGTAGTTTTAGATAACCATGTTTGAGGTACTTCTGTGGCCTTCTCTCATGTATGGAAGGTTGAGGGGATGTGCTAGGGTGGGGCATTTCTGATTCAGAAAAGATATGTCTGCGTCGCACTAAAATAAGCATCCATGTGCACTTGATTTTGAAAGAGCTCATTAGCTAAAAAGTAGGAGTTAGGTTAGAGGGAGATACTTTGAGATTCAGAGAGAATTTGTGATCAGTGAACACACACATGCATGTATACATACTTAGAGCATTGAACTACTCTTTATATCAGGCTATTTACTCTGTTTATAACTTTGTCTGGAAATTGATTGTTGGTCAGATTTCATGGTTTGTGAGTATATATTTAATCACAGTTCAATTCTGTTACAGCTGGCCAACTGAGAAGAAAGCAAGTGACCTTCATGCCGCAGCTGGGAAGCCTTTCTCAGTACAGTGAGTCAGCCTTGCTTCTGTCTCTGGAATGATAGCAAGGCTGTCACTTCCTCACTTTCAACTGTTCCTCCCCATTGATCCGTCGCAGTCAGCCCTTCACGAGCATTTCTGAAGGCATCCTTTCTTTTCTTCTCCTTTGGTCTTTACCCGCCTTGGTTCCATATTGCCCTGAGGTCTCCAGTTTGGGGAGATGGCCTAGCATGGTGGTTGTGACATTGGATTCTAAAATGGGCGGTAGGATTCACATCCGTACTGTGCCATTTGTTAGCTCTGTAACCTGAGCCTTAGTTTGCTCATCTGTTAAATGGGAATAATAACAATGTAGTACTGTGCCTGGCACACATTAAGTGTTGTTTTCTCATTATTGCTTCTCTTCCTACTGCTGCTAATCCTCGTTGGTGTACCATCTCTGTCTACCCTGTCCTGATTTGGAGTTCACACAGACCCTTCTGCAGCCAACAGTCTCAGCACACCCCGTCTTTCCCAACCCTAAGTCCTTTGTTTTCTTCCTTCCTCCCAGCTACTAGTGGAGTTTAGAGATTTCCTTAAAACTTACCCTAATATATACCCACTTGAGACATACAACTAGTATGGTTTGTTGTATGAGCATGACAAAAAAAAGCTTTTTTCAAGGCAGGTAAGTTAACGAGGATGCTTTCACTGAATTTTATTTGGTTTAAAAACACATTGGGAGCCAGAACACCATCAGCTCTGCTGTCACAGTCTGTGAGAGAAGGAACTTGAAACCCAGGTTGCTTCCAGGTGTGTGTATGTGTTTGTTTGTTTTTTTTTTTAGCATCATTAGAGCATTATTAGAATTATTATTGAATTGTTGTTTTTCATCTTTGTTTCCTGTATTGCTTCTCCCATAGTTTCCCACCCATTGAGTCTATTGGGCATGTACAGAACTAATCCACCAGAGCACAAACCCCTTTGATTAGCACTGCCTCTCCCGTGTCCCAGAGCACTGGGTTTGAGGTGATCTAGTAGCAGAAGATCACATTTCATTATGCTTTGGAGAAGAGAATAATGGCATATTCCTTGGGCACTTGGCCTCTTCCTGCTAAAGTGCGCCAGAAAGGTATCCTCATAAGAGAAGGGTCCCCCTCCCCCCGGTTTGAACACATGAAATAGAGCAATATTGCTGCTAAATAAAGTATTTTTCTATTTAGAATACACCAAGGCATATACGGCTGCTATCAGGAGAATATAAATCATCACATTTTTATCTCTAAGTGTCAAAGTCCACTTAGTATTTAGTACACAAAGAACTCATTTATCAGGTGTTCTCCTCTCTACTCAAACGCCACATAGATGCTTTATAAAAATTCATGTGTTTTTGGAGGTTTTTTTTTTGTAGGTACTCAGTGTGAAGGTAGCTTCCGGTCCATACTGGCACTGCTGGTCAATAGGGTAAAACCAGCTGTCAGGACCGTCACAGGAGTGTAACAGAGCTTCTGGTTTTATGCACGTTTTATGTTTTTGAGGTTTAAAAGCCACCTAAGAGTGGCATACTTTGGAACAGGGCACAATCTGGCAGCTTAAGGCCTGTTGTGTTTGCATGGTATTTTTTTTAATGTTTTTTAATGTTTATTTATTTTTGAGAGAGAGACAGAGTGTGAATGGGGAAGGGGCAGATAGAGAGGGAGACACAGAATCCTAAGGAAGCTCCAGGGTCTGAGCTTCGGATCCAGGCTCTGAGCTTTCAGCACAGAGCCTGACATGGGGCTCCAACCCGTGAACCGCGAGATCATGACGTGAGCCGAAGTCAGATGCTTAACCGACTGAGCCACCCGGGCACCCCCCATCTGCACATTTTAAACTCATTTGTGTTCTTTGCTGGCATTCATGTATCAAGGGATTGCACCTAGAACACCCCAGCATTTCTGGGTCTTGTGAAAAAGTGCAACAACCCTGGGTCCACCTTCTCCAGTGGCAGCTGCGGCCCAGAGCCAGATGGTGGCTGCTTGTGTTAGCTGTGGGGGTGGGGGGGGGCGCCCTAGAATTTGTCTTCTTTCCTCTTGCCTGCTTTATTCATTAATGTGACCCCCTGTCCCCATCAGTGCTTGAGTTTGCCAGCATTACAGAGGAACAAACAAAACAAAATTGGTCTTCAGGGTTAAACAGTATGCTGAGTGTCCTATTGATGGTAAACTTTAAAACAAAAGAGAAATATATATGTATAAGCGTCTGACTTCGGCTCACGTCATGATCTCACAGTCCGTGTGTTCAAGCCCTGCATCAGGCTCTGAGCTGGAGCCTGCTTCAGATTCTGTGTCTCCCTCTTTCTCTGCCCCTCCCCTGCTTGTGCTCTGTCTCTCTCTGTCTCTCAAAAATAAATAAACATTAAAAAAAAATTAAAAAGTATATAATTTTTTGAAACTGTAATTTATGAAATGTATGTATCTAATCTCAGGAGTGTATAATATTTCTGGAATGTAAGCAAATGCAAATTTATGTAAATTAGCACATATATAAATGATAGAAATTTAGAAATTACTATAAACTATATATTTCCTGCTCTTCAAAATATAATATGTCATAGACACTTCACACTGGAGGTACCTCTTGGTAGCATCTAGTTATAGTTCAGTGCACTCCTTTGACTGTTTAGAAACTGAAGGTCAGACCCAGACAGTCCAATGATTTGTCCAAGGCCATACGATTAATACGTGGTAATGTTGGGCCAGGATGCCCGTGGCCTGCTGGCGATGCCAGGCAGCTGTGGGCATTGGTGTGTGCTGTGGAGTAGATGGAGACAGAGCAGAACTCTGAAAGTGCATGTGCATCTTTTCTAATGTTTTCATAGGTGGAAGTTTAAAGGAAAATATTTTACTGTGTACACATTCTGCGACCAGTCTCCACAAATCCTCTGTCCCCCAGTCTCTGACCTACTGCTCTAACAGAATCCAGGCAAATATTTCCTCTGGCCCTGTGGACCTTTCTACCAGACGCTCTGAGGAATGTCTCAGGCAGTGCTTGTAAAACTGAGCTCGTGGTTGCTCTTTCCCTCCCCAACCTGCTCAGTATTCTAAGTGCTTCATCTTGGTCATTATTGGCATGTGATGAAAGGTGTCATGTTGTGCTCTCTGTTTTCTTCTCTCATTGCTCATATTCTTGCTTTCCAGGTCATTTTCTGTCTTAGAAATTTATGCCAAGACCATCGTTTTCTTCTCATCTTCCCTGTTCCTGTGTTAGGTGAACCATCACCTTTTGTTAGGACTGGTGCAGTAGACTCTTAGTTGCACTTCTTCATTCTAGCTTCATCATGCTCCCCGTTCTTTGTCATCTCCATTGGTTTTCAACTGGCTGCACTTGAGTCCCCTTGGGATTTTAAGACTTAGGTCTGGGCCTGATGCCAAGAAATGGATTTAATTCACTTGGGGTGAGGGCACTGGCATCAGCATTTTCAAAAGCTTTCCAGAGGACTTCTCATGTGCATCTCCAGAGCTGACAAGCACTGTGTGGTTAGTTTTCTATAAAACATATCCCATGGATCACTCCACTTCAGTGTCTGTTTTGTGAATTGAGTCCTGACTCCTGCTTTGGATTGTGAGGCCTTCACAGTTGGATCCTCTGTTCCTCCAGCCTCACCTCTGGCCACTGCCTCCCTGTACCTTCATATGCCAGTCACCAAGAATAGCTTACATCCCCCTCCTGTAACTCAGAATGTTTCTTGATGATTCTGTGCCCTGGCACATGTGGTTTGCTCCGTCAAGCTCTCCCTCTCTGCTCTAGAAAAAAAAACTCCCTATCCTTCAGGATGATCTGCTTCATTATAAAATCTTTTCTGTTCCCAAATTATCACTTGTCACAGTATGTTAAAATTTACCTGCATACTTGACTGTCTCGCACCTCTAGACCAGAGCTGTTGAGTAAAACTTTGTACAATGATGAAAATGCTCTATACTTTCCAATGTGGTGGCCCAAATGCAGCTAGTGGCCACATGTGGCTTTTGAGCAGTGGAAACATGAGGAACTGAGGAACTGCATTTTTAGTTTGCATTTAATTTTGGTTAGAATATCCACATGGGATTCGTGAGTACTCTTTTGGACAGCACAGATCTTGACTATGAGCTCCTTGAGGGCAGGGGCTAAGTCTTACTCCTGTTGCAGTCCACGTGCCACAGCGTGGTATATATTCACTAACACTTGCTACATGACCAAATGAATGATAGAAGTCATATCAAAAATCACTATCTTCTCTGATTCACATACCATTACATGCACAGTTGATAAAGAAGTCCTACCGGTGAGCATAACATACCAACTCACATTCGACTGTCATGCAGGTCTCGTTACCCTGTTTTGTAGATGGAGAAGCTGAGGACCAGAGTAGTTAAATGACCCAGCCTAGTCAAAATCATGAAATATACATCTGAATGCCTTCCAGTTGCTTTTAATTGCATTGTAAACAGATTTCTTCTCATATTTTTAGTTCTGGGTCTCTGAAAATATGAACCCCAGAGAGAATGTTCTGTGGCCTTATTTGTTGTTTACAGCCCATCTGGTCTTTTTGAATTTCTAAAGGTTGGCTTTTATCCTTTGGCTTACGTGTTGTCATTTCTCGGGTCTGGGGCTGTTGTTGGCTGGTACCAGGTTTCTTGTTCTAGTATCGTTACCAAATCGATCCAAGACTGGAGGTCATGAGTTTGACCGAAGACCATTCTTTGTTTTGTGCAGTTTTGAAGGCGGACTGCAAAGTTAGAGTTCCTGGAGATGGGATGCATGTTCAGATTATTAAAGCTGAAGTTTAGCAGACCACAGGTCCAGGAGAGGGAATGGCATTAAGGTTCATCTAAGACCTTAATGTAAAATTGTCTTATAACCTGAAAGCTTTTTTTGTGTGGAGTCTAAATGAAAGCGCTGTTAGTGGGGGGAGGGTAATTACATTTTTGGTAGGTAGTGAATCTCCATTCTTACTTAAAAGAAGTCTATTTGATTAAATCCTTATAGCTTCCTTGCTCATTCTATTTCCTTTTCACTGTGTTATCAACAATAAGGTGATTTTACTTTGAGGGAACGTAAATTTTTTTTTTGCACAAATTATATCCCACCCATTCACGTAAATGTCAGCCATGATAACCTTTCTTATGTCTTCAGAGTTGTGAACAGACACTGTGCAGATGCAATCTGTTTGACCTCACCTTGCTGAATGACTTTACTGTGGGAGGAACTAACACTGGGAGGAGTTAATTTTATGAAGGAACCAAAGAACCGTTGTCATGAATTTTGTTTCATTAACTTTATTTATTCAGGAAGATCTATTAGTTGTATGTCTGAAGCTAATATGTTGTATGTCTCTCATATCTCATCCAAAAAACATAAATGAGAAAGGAGGGATGAAGAAAAGAGATCTATTAAATGGCTTTAATAGAATGGGCATACAGGTTACCAGGAGAAAATACGGGTCAACAGAGCAGTGTAATAATTATGGAATCACTGCGATATTATGACCAGCACTATATGCACATGGAACAAATAAAAAGGGCCTAGATCTAAAGAGAGATTCATTTCTCCTTGGAGGAGGTGGCATTTATAGCCAAGTTACATGGGACAGGTGAGGATTGTCCAGGAGAGAAGAGACGGAGTAAATTGGTAGGCTTGGCGATGAGAGAGTACAGGGCACGCAGTGGCGTCTGGTGGTGGTCGAATGGAAGTTGAGGAGCAGCAAGAGGTCCATCCGGAAGTCCAGATGGCAGCCAACATCAAGACAGACCCTCTCAGTACCTTTGGACATTTCAACTTGACTTTCTGGGCCTTAGGAAGCTAAGAACTTTTTGAGCAGGGGTGGGACCATGCATCCGGGGAGCATGTGACATGAAGCACCACAAATATTTGGAGATGCATCCCTGTGTCAAAAATACTAAGATGTGGTGAGAAAAGTTATTGGGGAATTGGAAAAACTCTGCCACTTGCAGTTTTCAAGATGACTTAGTCTTCCCTATGGGTAGGGTTGAGGAGAGCACATTCAAAGGAGGGAGTTTTGAGATGGCACTTGCAAGAGCCCCCACGAGGCTCTCTCGTGTGGGCTTGTGAGGTTTTCCTGGGATGAAGAACAGACCATGGGACGGATGTGGCTGTTGGATGCTGCCTCCAGCACCTTCAGCCTCATTTGCTGGGTGGGTGGTGGTGCCATTCACTGAGGGAAGGACCATGGCAGGAGAAGGAGTCAGGGAAATGGAAAGTGGTAGAGACCTTGGTGGATAATCGAGAGCCAGAGTCGTGGGGAGAGCATGTGGAGAGAAGGATGGGACAAGAGGAGAGGGTCAGCCCTGCCATATTTAACCACCAGACCAAATCTGAAAAGACTACACGCCGAACACCTTGCTCACTTCGGTAACAGGTTTCAACGGCTCAGTGAGGACCGAAGGACACATGGAGGTGAATAAATGGAGACCAAGGGCGGAAATGGCCCTTTCCAGAAGTTGTGAAAGAACGAGAAAGGAGGGGACCTGGGACTAAGATCAGAAGTTGCTTCTTGTGTTTCATGACAGAGATTTCAGGTCCTCACCACAATCTTTTGTTTAAGCCTTACTCACAAATTTTATTTTTTTAATCTTTTTTTTTAATTTTTTTTTTTTACATTTTATTTATTTTTGAGAGACAGCGAGAGACAAGAGCGTGAACGAGGGAGGAGCAGAGAGAAAGAGACACAGAATCTGAAGCAGGCTCCAGGCTCTGAGCTAGCGGTCTGCACAGAGCCCGACGTGGAGCTCGAACCCACGAACTGTGAGATCATGACCTGAGCCGAAGTCGGATGCTCAACCGACTGAGCCCCCCGGGCGCCCCATCACAAATTTTAAATTGCAGAACGTTAAATCCATTTCTCACCGGCGCTTAGTTAGCCACAAGTTAGAAGCGTTTGGGAGGTAGGCAGCACAGGCTGGATAGTACGTGACAGAAAGACCCATAAACAAAACTAACAACCTTGTCCTGGTGTGCGGGAGGCCTTGGGTGTGCAGCGTTAGCCCCATGCAGCTAGAAAAGCTCTCAGGCCTTTGTGGGTATCAAGCCTGCAGGGATTATCAGAAGTGTATGTGTTTGACAGAGGTTTCCATCAAAATATGAAGGCAAGATAAGTTGTGGTGCTGAAGCGGTCCAATGGTTTTCTAGAAAGTTCGCTTAATGGCAATATCATGGCCCCTGATACAGCCATAAGAAGTATAGTCACTTTGAAAGGTTTCTGCCCACTTTGTGGATAGCACGTAATTCTATCCTTTTTATGAATGTCCTTCTCACCACTAAATTTGTGTGTGCTTTCCTAATGGAACACATCTCTGCACTCAGGGACCATGTTAATTTATGGCGTATTTTGGAATTCTAAGAAGTGAAAAATGGGGAGGTAATAGGACTTCTCTTTGTTTTACTCTAAAGAGGTTTTCACTACCGGGTTCTTGACATCTTCCACCTTAGTTTATCTTTAATTTATCTTTAACTGGAACCATTTTGTCCATTAGCTGTATTCTAATTACCTCTAGAAATGGTCAGATTTACAGATTTACATGACAGGGAAAATGCACAAACTCAGCCAGCCTCTCCTGACATCCAACAGCAGCGCACGTCTGAATAGTGGAAAAGTTTATTTGCTTTTTCTGAGGATGTGCTAAGTGATTTTGCAGTTTGAGTGGTATGGCCTTCTAGCACTCAGGCCTGCATCTATTAAATAAATTTGTTCTCTAACTCATGTGTTAAGTGTGTATTATGAAACCTCCAAGCCAATTTCAGTGATTGCAATGTGCAAATATTTTTTAAATTATGTAATTAAATAGGACTTGGCCTGCAAGGTCCGCCGAAGTAATTTATTAATTGAATAGCCTGATTTAATTGTATGTTATTTTCGTTTATTCAGGGAAGTGTCTGCATCTCTAGCACAGATGGGCGGAGCCTCTTCGGTGCCTGTCACCGAAGGTGCAGAGGTCTCTCCAAGAGATCTTTAGCACCCAATTAAATATTAACCAAGAAGAGGGGATTTGTTCTTTCTCCCCTCAAAACTCTGTTTTGATGTCTGAGTCTGGTGCTTTTAAGGGAAAAGGTGGGGGGGGAAATGTTGCTGGGAAGAATTATTTGCGACTCACCGTGTTTATCACTGTATTATTTAAAAATCAATCACTCTTTTCTTCTTCAGTGTACCACCGGCATAGGGTTACATAAGGTATGTGTATAAAAAGAGAAACCCCTTTAATTCAATGTTCGCTACATCTTGCTCTGGCGAAAGCCTTGCCGTATCTGTTTCCTTAAAATGTCATTTTAAAGGTATTGTGGTTTCAACGCAGCAGCTGTGACTGAAAAGTATGTAAACTAAGCTGTTCTTGCTCATATCATTTTTATATTCTTATGTCAGACCAGAAGGCTGCTTTAAATTTATTTTTCATTGTGTATTAGTTCTAGAGCCTGTTTTTTTTTTTTTTCCCCTTGCATGGGAACATATGTTCTTTGGGACGTTCGATTCTTATGCACTTAAGAAAATAACAATTGTTGGGTTTGGAGGGGGGAGGAAGGTACCAAAATAGTTTCTTATTTGGGTACTGTATTTGAGAGAAGATGAATTAAAAAAATTAACTCTCACAAAGTCGAATTTTGGGGCCTAGCATCTGTGTTTGAGGAAATGAAAGAATTCAGCCATACTGTACTAAGTCACGTGAAAGGCAGTAACTTTTAGAAGCCCAAATTGCTTTCCCAAAAGGAAAATATTTTTTGTTGCTATTAAATATAGTTTATATTGCTACTTCATAACTTTTTTTTTCCAGTGGGGCCATTTACTTAAATTCTTAGTTAATATTTCTGTATAGAAACGTCTTTGTTTCCAGAGCTGGCCTTTGCGAATTCCCATTTAATATGCGGTTGTGGATAAGTATTTATTCATACCATGTGGTACCCCACACCTGATCAAGTGACTGCATGGCGTCATGTCAGCCAGCAAAATGTTTGAGTGACTTTTGAGTATTGGTGGCATAGAAGGAACAGAGGGTACAACAATAATGGGAAGGTTTTTTCCTTTCCCATATATTTCAGCATGCATAATGCCTCAGCTCTGCTGTGGAAATTTGGAACACTGGAGAGAGAAATATTCCTTTTCCTAAAGAGTTGTAAAAGCAGAGTAGAAAGTATGAGCTATTAGAAATTTCCATGGTAAATATAATTTGATTACATATGTTGGTAATTTCCCCCAGAGCTCAGGATTTCACTTGGAGTGTTGTTTCACAGTGATATATTTCTTTCCAGCTTTTGAAAACAAATTTAGCCCGAAGAATTTGCTCTAAGATGCCTCTGATTTTGCCTCATGACTCCAGACCCACATCCAGGTGCCCCAAGTCAGGGAAGCAACTTGGGAGGAAAGGTGGGTCAAAGCAGCCATTAGATGCAGCAGACATATTGGCCTTCTGGGATGGACAGTAACATTGCAACAGGGCACCATGGAATCCTGCAGTGCCTTGAAGATCCTAGGGAGTTCATGTTCATGGCCAAGGGTGTACCCAGACAGCTTGGAGGCAAAGGCTATTTTCCAGCCAGTACACAGGTATTTCAGGATTTTAACAGCTCATGGAGGTGGCCACTCTGGAGCTGTTGAATGTCATCCCGAGTACCTCTCCTTTCCCAGCAAGGAGACTGAGGTCTGGAGAGGTGGAGGGGCTCTCCACATTCCTAGTGAGTTGCTAATAGATCCAGAAAAGTGTCCTTTGTACTACACTTTACTCCCCCTTTACTGGGCTGTAGAGAGAGATACCTTCTTTTTCGCTGATTTCAAACCAGAGTTGATCAAAAGGAGGTTTTCTTAGAGATAAAACCAAGTAAAAAACCAAGATATTGGAGCCCTGAAGTGAATGGCTTCATAGAAGAAAGCTAGCTTGATTAGGTTCTAGATTCAGAAGCAGTGGGCTGGCACAATTTATGGGACATTTGTGACTCCTTCATTTCTTTTCTGTGTCTCTTTGCTGGTCAAAGGACTGTGCTCCCAAATCTCCTTTTGACATAATGGATGTTTCCAGTGGCCACATCCTCTCGCCATCGCTGTCCACATTTGTGGGGTGTGAGAGGCTGTCGTTCCTGCTCCATCCACAGTACCGGCATGTCCTCAGGCACCCGATGTGTGTGCTCCCCATGGGGAGGGAGCTTGGCCAGACCCTCTCATAGGTGCCTGTTAGCTCTGAAATGTGTGCATGCTTTCTCTCACCTGAGATGTTCCCCATCTACACCTTACTCTTTCCACTTAAAAGTTTGGGTCACACAGTTGGTGCAGGAAAAAACTGATCTTTTGTCATGAAGACCTAAAGACATCTCACTGAATGTCCATTTTGGGGGGGCCCTCTTGTCCTTTGTCATTGGTAAAACTTGGCTGAAGAATTTCTGGTAAAATAAAACTACTTCCTCTTCTGATTGGAATTTGTGCTCTGTGGTCCTCCACCACCTCAGCCCCCTCGTCCCCATCATCATCGTCTTTGTCACTGGTAAATCTCCATAGTATGACTGGGTGGTGGTTCTCTGGCCTTTTCCCCACCCCACTGAAGAAGCTCATGAAAGATTGTACGGTATGGAAAGTGCCTTACCAATTAAATAAAAGCCTGGTTCATATAAAGAGACTTGTTTCTATATGGAAAATATGAGCCTTTTTTTTTTTTTTTTTACATGGACCAGGTGTGGATTAGTTCACTGAACCTTTCACCCAGCCATATTCCCGCTTGTAATTCTTCTGAGGCATAGTTCAGCCAAGTCAAAGAAACATGTTATTAAAGGTGAGCTGAAAGGCATTTAAAAAATAAACAAACTGTTTAAGATCCTAAATCAGTAACAGAATCTATATGCACTGACTTGAAAAGTACAAGAAAATGTGTTTCAGTACCTTTCGATTCCAGGCCGGATTCCCCTCCTGCCTTTCTTTGAACGTGTCCCTCAAAGCCTTATTGGTCATTGGCGGGATAAACCTCCGACCCTGAGCTTGGATTTGTAGCCCTTTGGTAGCTAATGACTTACCCTCTGCTGGAGTAGGTGAAACTCTAGTCTTACACCTATTATGTACTTTGATTTTATTTTAGCACCGTGTTCTTAAGAAGTTTAAAATCTGATATGCATTCCCTCCCTTCTTCTACCTTTCAGTGGGGCAGATCACCAGATAGTATTAACAGCTCGTAGAGATGGCAGAAATGAGGCGTAGGTGCCAGTCACTTGTGCAAGCACTTTTCCCCGTTAACGCGGTTATTCCGCAGAAGCACATTATGTACTATAATTAAGCCTGTTTTACAGATGAGGACCCTGAGGGACAGAGAACTTGAGTAACCTGCATGAGATCACAGGGCAAGTAAGCAGCAGAGCTGAGTTTAGAACTCAGGCAGTGGAGTCTGTGCTCATAAGGACTGAACTATCCTAGATTAAACCAGACTGTGCTGCATGATATCATATAGTACTTAGTTTTAATTGAGGCAGCCCAAGAAAACATTAAGAAGTAAAGATATTCAGGGCGCCTGTTAAGTCGGTTAAGCATTGGACTTTGGCTCAGGTCATGATCATAGGGTTCGTGAGTTCGAGCCTCACTTCGGGCTCTTTGCCATCAGCGCAAAGCCTGCTTTGGATCCTCTGTTTCCCTATTCCTCTACCCCCAAAATAAATAAACATTAAAAAAAAGAAAGAAAGAAATTCATTCTGTACATGGTCAGCCTTGGTGCCCTGCCCCCATCCCCTGACATTTTCCCCTAATTAAAAAAAAAATTCTGTTTTCCTTCAGTGGTTTTTACATTCTGACCTGTTCCCAGCAAAGGACTGGGAATCAGACATTAGCATCCTGTTGTCCTGCTTCTCCCTCGATTATCTTAAATTTTCATTGTGATTGTGGGATTCTGGAAAGCCATTCTCCCATTTTTAAAGTAATTCCAGAAAATAGGAACAAAGGAGGAGAGGAATTTTTAGGGGTGGGTCTTCCCGTCCCACCCTTCATGAGGCACACAGTTCCTTCCAAGGGGACCTGGAAGCCTGAGATCTCCCTAGTGGACGCGGTGCACCTCTCAGCAACTCATATCATTAGTTGAAAAGAATTACCCCCACCTCCACCCCCGCTGCCTTACATGACAGAAAAGGGAGCGAGTTCAGGCAACAGCTTCATCTAGTGCACTTCTAAGTAGCTTTGCTTCATTGAAGACCATATGCTGAGCTTGTCAAAGTCATCTGCCCGTTTCAGCCATTCTTGTTTTAGGACCGTTAACTTGCTGTATTGGGGAAGCAGCATCATATGTGAACAGCCATGCCAGGCTTCTACCTAATGCCCCTGGTCTTCTATCAAGTTCTGGGGGGTATTTAGTGGAGTTTTATTGTCATGAGGATTAAAGACCCCCTAGCATCAGTATTATTAACGTAGCATCCCATAAGTATCAGAAACCTTTCTACCTAAGGAGCCGGGAGGGCGGGTCCCACCTGGTTCTAAGTTAACATTGGCGCCTGTGAGTGTGTTTCTCGTGGGGTCTGGAGAGGCGGTGAGGTGTGGAAAAGCCTCGAGAGGGGTCAGAGTTGAGTGGAACCGGGAACTGAGATCTGCCAATGTCCGAGAATTCAGGAAGAGAGGCATGGGAAAGGAAATGGGATGAAAACGTGCCAGGAAAAGTTGCCTCATCATTTGGCATTTTTGTGTTGGCCAAAAGGTAAGTTTTTACTTTCAAGTCATGTGCAAACCCTGTAGGCATCTAGCTGCCAAGGTTTGCAGTTTAAGGACCACTAAGGTGGGCACAGTGGGTGATGCCGGGAGGCTGTTATTCTCAGGGAAGGACTTTTGGGAGGTCTTCCCGCCTGACTGACTATGTGAGTAGGCTCATTCTTGAGTGTCTTTCTCCATGGGTCAACATGCTGACGATAAAATTCAACCACGGAGCCACTCGGGGTCTTTTCTGTGGCACCCAGGTGTATGTTATATGGTGCATATAACAATAGCAATAGAAGAGCAAGAATGACACACAGAAATGTTTTTATGCCACTTACATGCTGATTGGTGTTACTCATTCCATATGTATTTATTGAACAACTAATGTACGTAGCTACTGCCGTGTACTGGCATACAGTACAGCCTGTAAGACAACGTCCTTGCCTTCATGGAGCTTATAGTCTGATACTTTGTCCCCAGCCTGAAGTGCACACAGTCGAGATTAACATGACTGGTTTTGTCCGTTGCCTACCCTTTCCCAGAAAAACCAAACAGAATCCATTGAGCTGCAGATTGGAGCCGCCAGGAGCCAGATGTGGCCTTGGGAAGAATATCTTTGAGAGCTTGTCATCTGGCTGGAGCTGTGTTAACCTAGGTCTGGTAGGCAGCCATGAGTCGTGTCTGCCAACTGGTGGCCAGACACTAGCGCAGGCTTAAACAATTAGCGGAATCCCTTGCTCGGTGGCTGGATCCGCTGTGTGTGTCCTAAGATCACCACTGCTGTCCAGACCAGGAGCCTCTGTGGTCTTGGGCAGAAACACCCAGAAGGGAATTGAAAATGAGCTCCTTGAGAAACTAGGCATGGCTTTCTTATCCTGGAACATGGAGAGGGATGCAGGGAAGGTGGAAAACCATTGTCAGCGATAAAACAGAAAGAAATAAGCCAGACATGGCCTCCCGTACGCAAGTTTTGATTCCAACCCAGAGCGCTTTCCTGATGCTCACCACCTGCCTCCCGTGTGGCCCCGCAGAAGAGCAGAGAGTTGGCCTATGAGAGTATCTTTTCCCCAGTTACTTTCTTTTTGATTGTTACCCCCCTCTGTGAGACCCATCTATGAGGACCTATGTTGATTTTACGCAGAGGTCTGCATTCAAAGTCTTCATTCCCACCTTTGAAAGCAATGGGATACCTACAGATGTGCGATAACTTTTCAGATACTGTTATATCTGCCTTCCCAAACAAGTACATAAATCAATAAAATGCTTCAACCTACCTGTGTATAGAAGATATTTTTAATTATTGAATTGTAAAGTTTCTGGTTTAATGTACAAGGCGGGTTCTGCCCTTCTTTGGGAAAACGATGATTTGGGTCATCCCATGTCCAGCAAGCCCCTGACACCACAGGGAAATGTTTGTAGAGCGAACCAAATGAGGAAAATTTCCAGTCAGTCTGCAGACATTCAAGGATGGTGATCAAAAATGAGTGAAGTTCTTTCACATAATAAGTAGGGGAAATGACCCACAAAGTAGAGCAAAAAGAAAAAAAAAGTAAAGTTCTAATGGGAATAATTTCAGGATTTGTCTTTACGATGCCTGCATCTCGTGTCTGATGATAGCAGAAAACACAAGTGGGTAGAGATTCAAGTTTTGAAGGGGGCTTCTCTTGAGCCTAAGTGTATCTGTACGTGTGAGGACGTCTTTATCACAGTGAGGTTCCACAAAATAGTTGAAGTGGGGAAAATTTTTAAGATACTAGTTTATGTGTAAAAATCAACTTTTGCATTCCTAGTGCATTGTGTAAATTTGCCGTGCAGGAAACATAAGTGAAGCCATTTGGTTTTGTGGCATTGGTGTGGGCTGGCTCAGGGGGTGGGGGTGGGGGGGTAAAGTTGAGGCATTGATATAGTATGAGGAGAGCCAGATGGTTGTATTACACATCTTTTGTGTTCTTGTTTGCTTCTTAAAGCAGTTGCAGAATTTTGCCCTTGGCGATATTTTCTTCATGCTTGTATGTTCTGCTATGAATTTACTTTTTTGTCAGAGTACTTTGAAAGAAAAGCCTTGCTCTAAGAAAAAAAATTTTTTTTTACTTACGTTATAAACTTGTGAAGTCAACAGTGTATTTATAAACATTTTTTTAAATGTTAAATATGTTAGTAAATAGTGGGGGAGCTGCTTTTCTTTTTTCTTAGCACACTCATTTCAGCCACATTATGTCCATTCAGAGAAAGATTTTTGCAAAATTAGAAATGTAGAGTTGACAATAGAGGGATGGATGGAGATAGAGAGATGGAACGGATAGGTTGTTTTTCCAGTAGTAATGAGGCTTATCTGATTAGAAATTTTAACTTTTTCTCTTACCGATATCCGCTTCTCGGGTTGTGGTTTACCTATTGTGTTTTATCAGCGAGCCTGGGTTGGTGGGATTTAAGTGAAGTGAGAACGCTTGGGGATAGGTTGGTGGCTTTCTTTCCTTTAGCCTGGGTGTTTGGCTGGCTTTCTTCAGAACTGTGGATCACCCCACCCTTGAAATTTATATTTATTTCCTACTGAAAGCAAATTATGTTTTGCGATCACCAGTGGCAAGGGATAGTTAAGATGGTCTAACTGCATATAAGAGGTGATATTTTATTACCGAATGCTTTTAATAAGGAATTGCTTTGGAGGGTTTTTTTTTTCCCCCTGTTGTGATAGAATGGTTCAGAATAATTTAATGTCCTTTCCACAATCCCAGTGTATCTCGTTTTTCTTTGCTGAAACGAGAGAAGAGCACACATGCAGGATCCTTGGGCGCCGGTTTATTCTCTGTCGTGCACAGATTTCCAGCTTGAGTTGGAACCTGCCGTCCCTGATGCGAAAACAGGAAACTTACAGTCCTCACCTTATTGAAATCTCTGCCTCTTTAAGTCACAAGTCTGCGGCGACTCCTTCCAATAATGAAGCCATTGTGCACATCCTATCTGATCGGTTCTTGAAATGTTTTAGTAAGTCTATCTTACAACATTATAAGAAGATAATCAGCAGCCTTAGAAGGTCCCCATCTGGACTGTAGAGTTCTTTTACTGAAAGATGTTTTGCCTTTTTGAGATAGCTCTCGCGTTTCATCATCTGTTCCGCTGAGATGAAGTGCATATGAAAAGTCAGTGACTCTGAATCCATCTGTTGTTATTATTTTCCACTGATAATTGGCTTGAACAATGAAATGTCTGTGTCTGCAGCCTTTGAAACTGTACACCCTGTTTATTTTCTGGAGGCCTCCCTGCGACTCCCCCGCCCCCATATTTTCTTCCTTCATTCTCGCTCAAGCTTACAGCCAGTGGCGCTCGCGTGAGGATGACATCTTTGACTCTGTGCATCAGTATGTGTCACTCAGCATCTAAAGTCGCGTTCGGATTTTTGTCACAATCCCCGTGTCTGTGCCATTTGCTGCAGTCTCCAGCACTCCTGGCAGCAGGAAGCTTAGCGGGGCCACAGTGCGTGGATCCCTTACCTGGACTGTCTGCTTTATTTCACTGTCCTCATTAAAATATTAATTTCGGGTGCAGTATCTAATACCTATGGAATTAGATACTACCTATAATTGTATAATATATTCAGTTGCATCCAGGTTTGCACGATGCAGAGCATTAATATTGGATTCCACTAACAGCACTTCCATTAGCTTGCTCAACCAGTATGAGATATAGATGAGCTGGGAAGCATAACTACCCGCCAGAACTGCCAAAACAGTCATTAGAAGCTCCATTGGGATGGACAAAGGCTTTTTCACAGTGATATACTGATTAAATTTTGTTCTATGCTTTATTTGCATCAAGGTTAGATCACTATCGTCTGGGGAAGTGGGTTATCTAACACCTTATTTGGAAGGTCATTTCGAAACAAAATAGTGAATAGAATAGGCATCTTTAGTTTCTTTGGTAACTCTTCTTAGGAACGTGTGTTTGATTCTTTGGGGGAGGGAAGTTGGGAACCTTTAGACTTTTTTTTCTCTTTTCTCCAAGTTATGCCATAATGTATGTTTGACCTGGGTTTTTCTGCCTGTTTGTAATTTTTTCCCCAACTTTTCAGTATTATCCATTTGCTTTTGCAATAGAATGATACAACCAGAAAGCAGTGTTGTGTTAATAAAATAGAACGTGGTTTTGAAATAGAAAAAGCTGCCTTATTTCCCTTGGCTAGCATAATTGCAGTGCGTTCTCGGAGGAGGCTGTGAAGGATATGTGACCTATTCTTTTTGGTCCAAGTGGTAATGTAATGACACATCCTGTGGATTTGCCCCCCATGTTACTATTGTGGCGTTAGAAGGAAGCAGATGAACATAATCTTATTTATGTTTCAATCGAAATCATTTAAAGCTACAAAAGTTATTAAAAAAATAATTAAGTTACTAAGACCGACATATAGCCGAAACATAGAGTAAGAGGTTAGAGGTGAGTGAGTTGACTCCCTAGGCGGAGGAAAGGCACTCGTGAGTTCCTGGAGCCTGTGTGTTTTTCCTTTTGCTTCAATTCCTCGGTTCTGAGGACAAATTATGTTGAGGTATGGCATATTTTCTGCCGAAATGGAGAAAATTGTTGACTGTAATTATGTTATTTAATTGAAATTATAAGTGGTTGAGGCCACTCAGTTAAAAGCATCCGTGCTAATATATGGATAATGTTTTTAAATCAGTGGTTATGGATTGATGACATTTGAAAGGCAGGCATTTGGGGTGTATTTTTGGAAGACACAAATTATGTTCCTTAAATCATTAGTGAACTAAAGAGTGTAAAGTGGCATGGTTTTTGTTTATCTTCTCTCATTAAGTGTGTTCCAGTATTATCTGTGTGACTGTATATACACATGTTTGTGCATGTACATATATGGGTATGTGTGTAATTTATATATGTAAATTATTATACATATATGGGTATGTGTATAATTTATATATGTAGATCTTTATACATATATAAAATGGACCTTTCCCAAGCATCAGTTCATAGTGCAGCAAAGCACAAAAACAATACTAAAAAATAAATAAAACACTATATCAGGTATTTTCTGACCTTATATTGTGGCTGAAAAACGTGATTGTTGCTAACTTTCATGGAATGTTAGAGATTTAAATGCGAGCTGTAGTAAAACTCCAGTGATGGGTCTCATCCCAACTTCTTTTTGAAGTAGCTAGAGATAAAACAATAGCACTATATTCTCCCCCCCCCCAAGTGCTCCCCCCTCCACTCCAGGAGTGAGTTCTTAATTACTAATGAATGCAATTCATTTTAATTGTTATTATAGCAACATAACATTTAACTGTCTTCTGTTTAGTCCTTGTGCCCTGGAACAGGCGGTGTCGCCTGTCAGAAAGAGGACAGGTAGAAGGCACAGCAGGCGTCTGATTGAGCCAGTTATTCATTTGCTGAGTGTTTGTGTTTATGCAAAGGGGCCTCTTCCTGCATATTTAATCTAGAGTAAGGCAGTGGCTTTTGTTGTGTTTAGCCCACATACCTTCAGTCCTTCCTCACACTGCCGCCAGCTTGGGAGCCCTGAGAGCCCGCAGGCTTCCGAGCGCCTTTAGTTTCTCCCTTACAAACTCTCAACTTTCTTCCGTTGTGTGAAAATTGCCTCTCCGGCCCCATAGCTTTCCTTCCTCAGCATGAACGGGTAAGTGTGTGCGAAGCCAAGGCTGATACTTTGTTTCATTTTACAAATGTTGAGAGGCTACTTTCCTGCTCCTCTGGGCGCCTCCTGCCAGCGACCTGGGTCCTGGTCCTGGTTGTCAGTTGCTGGCTGCGTTGAAATAGACTAGTGCAGGTGCCTCTTAGGAACCGTGGCTGGATTTTGGACTGGCGGAGAGAACCTCTTTGGAACCGGGGTGGATGGGTGGGTGGGGGAGTAAGGGGAGAGAGAGAGAGAGAAGGGAGGGAGGAACAGCTTTATTATTCTTTGTCCTAACAAATCCTGTTTTGTAACTGTCCTGGAGATAATGCTGCCATTGTTTGCTAAAAAGCCTTCAAACAGTGTGCAAGACCGAACTGTAAGAAAGCAGTGAAACTCTGCTGCTGTATTGTCTATACCCGGGCCAGGGTCCTCCCCAAAGGTCTGTGCCGGAATAGGAAGGGTTTTCTTCAGTGGAAATCGAATCGTCTCTTCATTGATATTAATAGCACACTAGAGAGGTTGGCCATGATGCTCAGAGAGGCGGTCGGGAGGGAAGGAAATCTGATCCTGCTGGGGGTGTAGGGGGGGGGCGGAGATGACAGCCTCTTGGCCCCACGGTAGAGGAGACATCCATCCAGGCTCAGGCTGCATAATGGCATCCTGGCTTAACTGTTTGCTCTAGGAATTTTAATCTTGAGCTGTTTGTTTTACTATCCGGGGTCTTGCTATTTTTTGTTCCTGTACTGTCTTTAGAAAGCACCATATTCAGGGGCTAATCCAGTCTTTTTAAAAAGTGGATTAAAAAAAAAGACTCAGAAAAATTGATGTACTGTGCACTTAGATCATTCTGGGCTGTGATGGTAGGAGCCTGCTGTCTTGCAGAGTGTTAGACTTTCAAAAATGACCTGCCACCACTGAGAGGGGTGCACCATCCAAGGAAGAGATGTCCTATGTAAAGATATTCCAGGGACTAGGAATTGTGTCCAGGGTCTAAGAGAAGGAGTTTTCATTACCAGTTAACTGTTGCCTCTGCTTGAGTAACTCTTTTCAACAGAAGAGTGTGCTGTTCCCTCGCAGGTTGGAAACTGAGAATTTAAATAAAATTTCATCAACCTTATTAAAATATGTAGGGAGTTGGGTCTTCTTGGGTACAAATCAGTCTAGAGACTTCGAAGCATTTATTAACAGTGAGGCTGCTGAAGGTTTTTAATAATAAAATTACAAATACCCTATCTAATTGTAAGTATATGACTTTTATACTCGGTTTTTAAGGGGAAAATACTTTTTTTTTTATATGAGGAAAAGTAACTCTGTGAGAGCACCTTCTGTGATTAGCGCTATTGTATTCTTAAATTTTGATTGATAGAGATAATAGTTTTCACTTAAAAATACAGACAGGTACTTTAACTTTCCATGACAATAGCTATTTGCATTTCTTTTATCTTTTTGTTTAACATTTGTGGGGGTTGGGATGGATTTGATTATTAACTCTTATTGCCCACTAAAGGTAAATCTAAAACAAAGGCTTTGTTAGAGCTTCAAAGAGAAAACAGCAAATATTGTTTTTAGGTTTCAACATTTAAAGGCTGTTAAAAGATACCTATAAAATATTTTCACATGACCATGGCCAGGGTTTTACTTTTCTGTAAGGTAAGAGAGAGTAGTTTCTCCCAGTGACATGGACCAGTGTGGAGCTGTCGCTGGGCAGGCTCCCAGCCTCCCGTAATGTTGCAGGTGTGCCTTGGCTGGGGTTGCCTTGACCATGTGGCTTAACCTTCTAGTTGTTGTA
Organism: Cryptoprocta ferox; assembly: GCA_028646485.1. Classification (NCBI taxonomy): domain Eukaryota; kingdom Metazoa; phylum Chordata; class Mammalia; order Carnivora; family Eupleridae; genus Cryptoprocta; species Cryptoprocta ferox. Next base: position 45,569,079 of record CM053574.1, read on the forward strand.
GGTTTTTCGTAACTAGGATGGACCCCAAAGTTAGGTTCCATGATCTGGCGAGAGTCACAGAGGGTGAGGAGAAAGGAAGCAAAGTGTTGCGTGCAGCTGTAGTAGGGGACATTGGGGAAATGATGGTTGACTTCTTTGGTAGACCAAAGTACAAGAAACGTAACAGTGGTCACCCAGGAAGCCTGGGTGGGGTCCCAGAGGCCCAAACTGTCCAACTTTAACTTTGTCTTTCTTTCCTTTCGGATTTCCTTCCTTCTTTTTTTCCTTCCCCCACCTCTTTTGAGCTCCTGGCTGCTTCTCTCCCTCTTTCTTCTCCTTTTTCTTTTCTTAGTTCTTTTCTCTCTTCCTTCCTGCCCTCTTTGCTTTTTCTTTCTGTCAGCCTGACTCAGTATTGAAGTTATTAGAGCAGAGGAGAAAAAACAACAACAACTTTGCGGTTGATTTCTGAGTGGATTTTCTTGTCTCGAGCGCAGAAAATGAAGTGACCCTTGTACTCTCATTTTTCAGCTAGGCAAATTTGTGTTGATATACTCCTGTTTTTCTAAGAAATCTTTGAAAAGACATTAACATCCACGTGTTACGAGTCACTAGCTAGAGACAGCAGTCTCTGGGAAATTGGCCCGTACAGACCTCTGTTTACTTAGATGAAGTCTATGTCCTTTGACTGGAGTATTTGGGGTATTGGAAGTTTGAACCATGTTCCTGGACTATAAGAGAAAGTATCTGCTGCTACCTTCATCGTGGGCCAGGAGCTGGCTGTGACATCCTTGCATCCCCAGTGACACTGGTGCACAGTGGATTTAAGGCATCATTTGGGGGACTGAAGGTTAAGATGAAACACTTTGGTCATCCTTCACGGTCCTTTTGTATAATTGTATAAAATGAAACATAATGCAGGAATCCTGATGCAAATCATTTCCTTTAGCTGCCATGAAAGAAAGGGGGAGGGGGGAAATACTGACAGTGGGAAAAGTAGAGACCATATTGTTCATTTTGAGTCTTGTGAAATGAAGTCAAACCTCCATGTTTACCTGCTCTTGGTTCCAACTGGGCCATGCCAGTTGGCCTTATGTATTATTTATTACACAGATTAAATTAGGGGCAAAGGACACCCATACAGAGTATGACATTGAAGCATTGTGGTGACCTAAGAGGGCTACAGAATAAAATTCTTACGGGGTGGGGGGGCTGGGAGTTGGGAAGGTGGAGGAAGAGGAGCGAACCTTAAGTTTTCTCATGAGTGGGTTGCTGCGGAAGATGGGTGTCTTGCCCAAGGTCTTGATGGTCAACACATTGATTCAGATAAATGACACGATCGCAAACAGTGAGGAGGCCACACCAGGAGCAGCTCTAGCGTTCACAGGATCTTAACTGTACAGAGAATGACATAAAGGAAAATAAGTCATTTCTATTTACCGTATTCCTGGCTCACCTTTAAAACCTAAAACCAGCAGGAAACTTCAGAAAGAGAGAAAAAGAAAATGCAATTCAGATGGTAACAGCATTTTAAAAGAAGACAAGTGGGCTGGAGGGGAATATGTTTCATTTATCTTAAAAAGAAAAAAAAACCAAAAGCTTTACCTAATTTTAGTTCTGAGGTTTGTGCTGGGCGTAAGCGTTCAGGTAAATAGTGGATATATTTGATAAGTAAAAGTGATTGTTTGGAAAAGAAAAAAGCAAACCGTTCTGGAAACGGAAGTTTTACACTTTGGGGGGAAAAAATGAAACGCAGCCTCTTGTCCTTGGTGATTTCTGATTCTTCTAGGCTCATAGTGATGCAGATTCAGGCCCCAGTACTACGCCCTAATTTTCTTGTCTATTATATTGACACATTTCATTTAACTTAGCATGATGGCAAACAGCTGTTGAACTATTCATCTTTTCTCTGCAATGCTAGAAAAATACCTTTTCGATAACTTGGCTAACGTATACTAAAAACTAAAATCAACAGAAACAAATAAATGAGTGGTCAAATGTGGATATGCGTTAAAATGTATGGAACCTCACAGTGGAGGAAAACAGGATTCGTATCCCACTGTCGTTTTTTTTTTTTTTTGGTATAAGTAAAAATTAAAAGTAGGCGATCCTATATTGCTTTAGTAATTGTAAGTTGGATGGTCAGTTGTATAATTTTGTTTCCCTAGGGGAAAATTACATGTGTAAAACCTGGGAAGGTAAATCGACGTATAATTTTGCTCTCTATTCACTTATACACTGTGCTGTGTAGACAGGGGGGTGGAGAAACAGACCCAGTCCTTACCTGAAATCCTCCTACAGGTTGGAATACAGGGCTCTAGATAACTGTATTCAAAGTAGGCATTTTTGCAGTGTGTTTTTTTTTTTTTTAAATTAAATTTTAATAAGGTCCAGTTGTTTGCCAGGCCTATATGATAGCAATCTCATCTGCATTGCAAAGTCTAATACTATATAGATGTGACTGCCAAACATGCAAAAAATAGATGCAACTCAATAGATTAACATGAAAATTCGTTTAGAGAGCTTGCATTGGAGAACATCTCAAGGAAAAAGGAGGGAGAATGGCTGTTCTCGCCTTGCGTTATGTAGAACCTGCCAGTTCACTTAGTTTCCGTTTAAGATCACCTGAGCGATGAGATGGAAATTTCTGGGGTGTAGGATCATTGCTGTTTCTTGTATCTGATGAGCTCCTCACGTGGGAGGCCCTGGGGGCTGCTTTGCCAATCCTCCCATTACCTCGAGGACCTCCACATCATTGCTCCTTGTTTTCTCACCACCAGGGGCCTCGTGACAGTTCTCACCAGTGGAGAAACCAATCCTGGAGTCACACATCAGCCGTGTGTCTCAAAATTTTCATTTTCAATTTGAATTGTTTTGTGTAAAAACAAAAAGGTTTGGGGCAGGTTGCAAAATAGTAATTTTAAGTCCCACGGCTAGGGTTTTCCCCCACCCAAATGGTGAACATTTATGGTGAAAACCTCCAATTTCCTCTTACAGTAAACACGAAAATTATGATTTCACTCAGAGCCTGCATTTTTTTCCAATCTTTATGGCAAGAATCTGCATATACTTGCTTGTGGAAATGTCATAAATTGGCCTCATCTCAATTCCTCAAAGATAGTACTCACCAAAGTGCCACTTTCAAATTTTAGCCCTTGTGAAATAAGATTTAATTCTTCTCAATAATGTTTGCCTTACCACATTCAGGGCTGACAGCAGAGGGATAAGCAGGGATATATTCTGTATAAAATTAAAACCACTTCATTACCTATTGTCCTGAGGAGTGAGCAAAAGGATATTAACATTTTAGTAAAATGGTGATCTGATCTTAGCATCTTAAAACGAAAAAAATTACAGGAGCATTTGGTCAGCTGATGTGGAATGAATCCTCTGCCCTGTCTGTAACTTGATCTAAATTAATAAACAAATGTTTTTCTTTTCACTTGCGCCATATGTTGATCCCAGTTACATGGGCAGAAAGAGGCAGCTTGTAATGTTTCTTAAAGGATTACACACTGTTTTGCATAAGAGAGTATGCAGAGGCAGGAGTAGATGTGGGATAAAACACGTTCCAGGCTTTCTTTGTGTTTTAGGGAGCTCGATTTCAATTGTTTATTTCATCTGACACAAACCATTTTTATTTAACTTAGTGGATCTGGGAGATAGATGCTAAGTGGAAAACAGTGTGCGAACAGCCTTCACCAACTGATTAACCTTCCACCCTTCCCCAAACTTGAAGATCCTGGGGCCCCTCTTCATTTTGAAAGGTCCAGGGTGGCATAAAGCATCTTGTCTATCAGAACTCACTTTCTTCCTAAGGGGGGAAAAATCCCACAAGCCTGTGCTCTCATGAAATCAGAGATGTTGCGGATGGTCACCAAACAGACCCGTTCAAGGAGCAGTCTGGTTCTCAAAAACAAAAGCCTACGAGTCCCATATTAGTGCACACGAAAATAAATCAATAGATGACAAGATGAGGGAAAGTTCATACACAGAATTTGCCATGTTTTCCTCTTTACTTTTTCCACCCATGTTGTTTTTGTTGTCTCGGGGAGCTCACCGGCCTGTGCACCGGATCAGTGGTCCTGGGACTTGTTTTGATTGACTCTGCAAGTTGTTTGCCATGAGATGTGATGGAGTTCTTTTGCATCTGTCCCTGGCAAATAGGCCATTGCTACTTTCTCTTGACATTCAGATTTTGATGTTCTCTTTTGTTTTCAGGGTAAGAAGTGACCTTTTGAGGTGACTGTACCTGAAGATTGCTTTCCAGAAGCCAAAAAAGGTAAATGCGATATGATTCATGGAATTATATCTAGGGCTGTATTTACCTCCTCTAGGTAGAGCTCAGTTCTTTTCTGATCTACATAGCTACCAGATGTCTGTGAATTTATTTATGTAAATATGTATGTAATAGCATCTTTTGGGGGATGTTTAAAGAAAAGACTGCCCTTGAGAAATGGTCCACAGAGTGTCATTTTTCTCCCAAATATGATCCGACTTTCCCCTCTTTGTTGAAGCTCGTTTGGTTTTTTTTTTTTTTTTTTGGTTGTTGACTTGGTGGACGTAAAGGTAGAAAGGCATATCCACATCACAGAAGTGGCGACTCATAAAAATTAACTTGCTCCAAACAAGAGTGGCTCATGTCAGGGTTCTGTGCTGAAGTGGTGTCATCCGACTGATGTTCATCTGGCGGCTTTATAATCACCTTCTTTCAGAAATTAATAGTCAGGCACCATAGCAACACGGCACATTGACAGAACTGTGGGGCGGCGTGGGGCACGTCCCTGTGATGTCAGTACTAGGCTGCCTTGTTCTCCTGACCTTGCTTGGAAATGAAATGAGTATTTGATTTTAAAATTAGAAGTTTTCAGAGAGACTAATGTAGCTCGATGAATTAAAGCCAAATTAAATTGTCTCAAACTCACTTTTGGGAGGGGGAACGAAAAAGCACTCTCTTTAAAATGGTTATGGATGCTACATTATTTTCTTGATTCCCACAACCTCTCTGTGGTGCTCATCTCACACAAGTTCATCTTGCAGGTCATTTTAACGGCTCATGTTTCTCCAGTAACATCTTCATTTTATTTTTGAAATTTGGCCAATAATAGCTCCATTCGATTTAGTAGATTTGTGTCTCTTTTAAAACAGGTTATTCGAGGGCCTGGTTATACAAAGCCTTTACTCAGATATTACCAAATTAAGTTTATGAATTGGTAAGACAGAGACTTCTTATTCTTTCGCTGAACATGTTTTGGGTTTTGTTTTGTTTTGAACCTTTATAATGTGAAGATTCTTAGGTTACTTTTGTGTTTCATCTCCCTGAGCATTTTAAGGTTCTAGCCTGCTATTTCACAGGTACGGATTTATTTTTCTAGTTGCATCCTGACACATTTGATTTGAGGTCAGAAATCCATCTTGCCCCATTTCACCATCTTTGTTTAAATTAAAGCTTTGTGGGAAGCATCTGATTGCCCTCAGTGGCGGATAGCCCCCCCCCTTTTTTTTTTTTGCTCCAGCAAAGAAACAGTTGATCCCAAGCAGTATTTGAGGTTATCGAGTCAGCGAAGGACTTTTGACAAAGCCTTTCACCTCCGTGAGTCTCAGTGGCCCAATATTAAAAATGAAGGCTCTGTTAATTTCTGGGATCTGCACACGTTTCCTGTCAAGGGCCATACAAATTATTTTCTGTTGCGTGGGCCATTCCTTCTCTGCCACAGCTACTCAGCTCGACAGCAAGTGCGTCTCCTGGTCTCTCTGAGCCCGGCGAGATCTCCATCCAAGATGTTGTTCCTGCAGAGCTGTGCCAGGTGTTTAAACTCATCTCGTGCCTTAGGAAAGATTTCTGGCAAAGCTAAAAACTGATTAAATGACTATATGGTCGAAGAGATGAAATATTCACCTTAAGAATTGCGTTACCCCAACAGCCTCAAATACGGGCCTCATAAGTGGGTTTTCATTGTTGTCTTTGGAGTCACCTGTAAGCATGAATTACCTTTCCTGTGACTTGATGTCTTTGTAACGGCCTGTGCTAACACCCATGACTCGAAAATGTACACGCTTGCATTTGTGCCATGTGATTTGTTTCCACTTCGGTGATACTGTTCAAAGTTTAAAATACCGTGAGTCAGGAGCAAGTTTGGGGGGAAAAATGTTTCCAGGAATTTTTCATTAGTGTTGACTAAGAGAGGTTGTCTGCGGGAAGAAAACAAAATGTTTCTTAATAATTAATATCAAGGACATGGTGTATTGTACTATATGATTTACTGCAAATAAGAAACGCGTGGTCAGATGTCAGGAATGGTGAAAAATTTTGTCCTTCTGATGGCTTTTGTCATGATGCAGAGGAAGGTGATTAACAAATTCATATAACTTTTCTCTTAAACTTGAATGCTGGGAAGCTCAGAGTAAGAGACTGTGCTCAAACTCTGTAGCTTTTTTTTCCACTCCAGCTTTTTTTATTGATATCTTTTTATATAAACTTCATTTTTCTTACACCCAATTAACATGGTGTTATTTAATTTGTTTATCTTTTATAATATCAATTCTCTTATCTGACCCTCATTTCAAATTATATTTTCTTTTAGGAATCAGTTAAGGCATATAGACTTAAATAATAAACCACATGTATTTTTTACCTTTGAACAAGCTCAAAGATTCTTAAAACAATGAATTCTTGGGGCACCTGGGTGGCTCAGTTGGTTAAGTGTCCGATTTCGGCCTGGGTCATGATCTCTCCGATCCTGAGTTCAAGCCCCATGTAGGCCTCTGTGCTGACAGCTCAGAGCCTGGAACCTGTTTTGCATTCTGTGTCTCCCTCTCTCTCTCTGCCCCCCCCCCTCAAAACTAAATAAAAATTAAAAAATTTAAGAAAAGTGAATCCTTATATATTTTGATCTCTTGTAAATAAAGGGGAAAAAAAGTTTGTTCCAACTGTAAAATCTAAACAGGATCTGTAAGATGGTTGGAATGGCTAGTGTTTCTTTCCAGGGAATAAATCTTAAAGAGAGAAGATCGTGCTAATCCAGTGATGGTCGAGAAACCAGCCCTGTCTCCACATCATCAAAACGAGGTAGATTCAGATGCCAGGAGCCTCTCAGTAAATGCCATGCCCGCATTTGAAATCTGGAATCATTAACAGTCAGCATAGATGCAAATAAATATGTCTACATTGGCACTATGGGAAAAGCTAGTTATGTGCATGAAAGTGGCCAGGCAAATTCAAAAGAACAGATGAAGCCATTTTTCACATTTAGAATCAAAGGTCTGACGAGTCATAAATAATCATTATCTTACTTGGTTAACGATGTAACCATTTCCTTACAAGTGGATCTGAGCCCTTTACGAAATGGGTTTGGTTGCTAGTATTCCTGAAAGGTGCGTGGTAATAAGGCCCACTACACACACTGGGAAGGTGGTCCCACAGATGATGAGTAACTTACCTGCAGTCATGGAGAATGTCAAGACTGGACCTAAAGAGACGTCTTGCTCAGCTCACAATTCTATTGAAATCACTTTATCATGGTGGCCTAAATTTGGTTACTTCATCAAGGTTTATATGTCATTTTTCTCTCTGCTTTCCCCAACATTGCCATTTCACCTACATGCATTTTTGCTTAAAATTCAAATCCAATTTGTAAAATTCACCTTCTTGTATCATTTCTGAATGGCATTAGGAGTGGATGATAATCATCGAGACCATAAAGGTTACAATTAACTTGTTATTTTTAAGGATTTTAGGCATCCTCAAGCTTCACATTTATGTACTGGTTAAGCTTTTTTTTTTAATTTCTTTTTTTTTTTAAGTTTATTTTGAGAGAGAGAGAGAGTGGGGGAGGGGCAACGAGAGAGTGAGAGAGAGTGAGAGCGAGAAAGAGAGAGAGAGAGAGAGAGAGAGAGAGAGAGAGTGTCCCAAACAGGCTCTGTGCTGTCAGTGCAGAGCCTGACATGGGGCTCATTCTCACAAACTGTGAGATCATGACCTGAGCCAGAATCAAGAGTTGGGCGCTTAACCGACTGATCCACACAGGCGCCCCTTTAGTTTCTTGTTTATAGTTAACTTGTGAAAGAGTTGAGAAACAATCTAAAAGATAGTGTAATCCTTCCTATCCCCAATCTGAGCTCTTTTTTGTTGGCTCAAGGAGTATAATGCATCCTTATAGACTCTACTCATGTGTCTTACATATTGTAAATTATATCTTGTTTACACATAAAGGTAAAAATGACTTTTCAGCTATTTAAAATATATCCATTAGTTCGTCTGAAAATGTGTATTTATTTGATTTAAATATTTAGTGACAATAAGTTCAAAATTGAATCACTTTTGAAATGACTACGTTATAGAATTCAGCGTTTGAATTACGTGATTATTAATTCATCAAGTTGTTAACGAGCCTTAACAATTTGATGTGTCTACATTGAGCTACCAGATGACCCCACTAGCTGAGTCACTAGTTTATTCTGTTCAGGTAAACACTGAAGTCCTTCCTGCTCACCCTTCTCCCCACATATCCATGCTCGGGTTGTAATAGAGTAAAGACTAGCCTGCTACAACATAGAGACCCGACCGTACAATGGCTTAAATGAAATAGAAGTTTACTTTTTTCTTATATATGACTCTGGCCAGTCTAGGTTGATTGGCAGGTTCTTTCTTTTGCTCTCCTACCTACCTTGGGACTTTGTTATTACTTACATGGGTGAAACATGGTGGAGAAGTCCAAGGCTGGCAGGTTTCTGTGATGCAAATGAGTTAAAAATTGCACGCATCACATCCATTGACCTTTAATTGGTAAGATTATGGTTACATGGCCACAAGAGACTCCGATGGTGGCTGGAAGTTTTTCTGCCAAGGTGTTCAGGAGCATGGGAGCGCTGGAGAACAGATTTAAGGGGACATTTCGAACACGACAACTTGATCGATTAGATTTCCCCAATCCAGTGATTTCTTTCTTTCATCCATTCATTCATTTATTCATTCATTTGTACAAAAGTACATACTGCATACATGCATAATTTCCTCCTGTAGATATTTATTGATGATTGTGATGATTGTAGATATTTACTCATGATTGCGAAGATCATAGCAGTACATAAGACAGACATGGTCTTATGGGTGCCAGGTGGCTCTTATGGGTAACTGTCTGGCTCTTGATTTCATCTCAGGTCATGATCTCACGGTTTGTGGGATCAAGCCCCACATTGAGCTCTGTGCTGACAGCCTGGAGCCTACTTGGGAGTCTCTCTCTCCCTCTCTCTCTGCCCCTCCCCTGCTTGCACTCTCACTCTCTCTCAAAATAAATAAATAAACATAAAAAAAAGAAGAAGAAGGACATGGTCTCTGTCCTCATATTGTTTATATTATACAGAGAAAGACAGTTATTACGAGTGATGATGATGACCAGCGTTAGGAAGGGCAAATATTGGTTGCTGTGAGAAAGTGGTCTCTAGTGGGGAGACCAACATGTTAGGGATTTTTATATTTTAGCCTTATGTCGATGCTTTGTTAGCGTAACTTGATTTTCTTGTATCTTTCATGCCAATGCTGTTATGAACATTGTCAGGCATGTGAATTTTGTTAATTGCTTTATTGAGTTATAATTCATACACAATACATTTCTCCCAGTTAAAGTGTCCCATTCATTGACTTTTAGTGTATTCCCCAGGGTTTGCAACCACCATCACAATCTAGTTTCAGAACAGTTTTGGCACCCTAGAAAGGGACCCCATAACCATTAGCAGTTAACTCCCCTCAACTCAGCACCTGACAGTGAATCTACTTTCTGTCTGTGTAGAGTGGCCTCTATGGGACATTTCCCATAAATGGAGTCATACAACACGTGGTCTTTTGGGAGTGACTTTCTTCCCTCAGCATAGTGTTTTCAAAGTTGAATCCAAGCATTTAAATTTGTACCTCTCTTACAACCTTAGAGTTGTTTGAGGTCTTCCTCTTAAACCCAACAAAATGGTGTCCTGAAATAGTCTCACGGGGATGGAATTGGTGGGGGGGGAAACTACTGTTCTCATGTTGTTTATATTTTCATAGAACTGACTTGGGCTCCCAACAGTTAAACTTCAAAATTTAAATGTTTGCATTTTAAGTTAGCTGTTTTTAAACATTGTTAACCATAATGCTAAACTAAGTTACTCTGTAAACAAGGGCTGTTTCTCTTGAATGTTAGATTCAAAGAAAAAAATTTCTTAAATATTGATTTCCAGAGAAATATGCTCAATAGAGTCCGTTTTCAAGCAGAAGCCACTTGTTGAAATGCCCACCAAGGCATAGTTAGTAGTAAAGACAGTCTTTGCAGCAATTACCAACTAGCCCTATTTTGCACTGTGAACTATCAAAAAATACAAAACCATATAACACGTGGTCTTATTCATCTTTTTAAAATGATGTTTTTGTCTTTCCATCTGCCAAAGGCACCAACATCGCAGTTGCTCACCTTGAGCATCTTAGGAAGAGATTCTCATTTTAGGTGACAACCTAGCAGCTTAACAGAGGTAGAGGGAATATTGCCTTTCTTTGGCAATTCAAAGACCTCAGGAAGAAATGTGCAGTTTAACTGTACAAAAACTCAACCCTATTTAAGGGAGCAGATCTGTGTTAACCTTGACTGTATTACCCCCTCGTATCTAGTAATATCCAGAACCTTCAAGGAGCAAATGTTCTATCGATGGTAGAATCTGTAATTTGAGTCCATTTTAAAAGTTGACACCTTCCGTCCAGGGCTGAGTTCGGATTTGAGGTTTACGGTATCTTTTTAAAAGTCTCCTTATGAGTGGAAGTTCGCGATTACTTCTCAGTCCTCGATCTGAACTATTGTATTTCCATGGCCTTTGCATGGGGGGTAGGGAGGGGAGAAAAATGGAAAACTTGAAATCTTTCTGTTCTTTTCACATGTACTCTTTTTGAAGTGTGAAAATCATGAACATTTCCCCTTGAATATTGTATACTAGCATGTATGTGCTATATAATTATAAGCAATTAGATATTTTGTTAATTAGCTGACAGTGCAGTGAGTTATTTAAAATTACCTTTTAATAAAAAAAAAACAGTCTTGCCTCATTGGATGGATGGTGATGATTTTGGTCTGTGGATTGGCATCGTTCTTTAATTCCTCACCCTATCCCTCCGGGCCTCTTGTTTCTGGAAGCCTTTTACCCTTTCAGAGGGTCCTGAACAGTCCCTGGAGGTCAGAGAAAGTGCCCTAAAATCTGTTCATTACAGATTACATACTTTGAAGTTTATTTAGAGCAGTGATTGGCCAAGTGGGCCTTGGGACCCATTTGTGGGTTAGGAAATCAGTTTAGTGGATTGTGCCCAAGAATTTTTAAAACATGGACTAAGCATACAGTAAAGTAGAATAAAATAGAGTAAATGTACCCTGTCCAGCGTGGAAATCACCAGCCACATGCTTGCAGTGTGATCAGCCCAAACTTATATGGGCCATAAGTGTGAGTTCCACAAAGAATTTCAAAGACTTTGTAGGGAAAAAAACACTTGAACAGTTATTCTGTTTTTGATGATACATTGAAATGATCATATTTTGGTTATGTTAGGTTAAATAATATAAATTATTCAACTTCATTTCATCTGTTTCAAAGTGGTTACAAATACGTATATGGCAGGCATTGTATTTCTAACGGACAGCTTTGCCCAGGTGGGTGGTGAATATTAAATATAAATACATGGGGGTAGGTGCTGGGGAGAAAATACAGGAGGATAAGGGAGATCGCATTGCCAGAGGAAGGGGATCCAGCTCTAACTAATCAGGGTCGGTCTCTGTGAAGCACAGGCAGTTGAGCAAAGATGTAGCTTGTTCTAAAGAGAGCAAGTTGGGTAGTGTGGCTGAAGTCAAGTCATCAAGTGGCAGGGGCGTGGGGGGGTGCAAAGTCAAGACATAACAAGGCAGGGGGTGCCTGGGTGGCACAGTTGGAAGAACAAGTGGCTCTATACCCCATGTCAGGTATAGAGATCACTAAAATAGTAAGTAAATAAATAAATAAATAAACTTTGGGGTGAGGGGGACAAAAAAAAAAGAAGTAAAGGTCTAGACTGAGTAGGGCATGAAGACTCATTAGACTCTTAGCCTTTTAGTAATATAGGGAACCATCAATGGGCTTTGAGGTAGGTCAGGATCTGAGTCATGGTCTAAGTGCATCAGTCTTGGAAGCCCTTTTGAAAGTTGCCTGTGGGTGGACTAGGCAAGGTGATAGGGATGTGTTAGGAGGCCACTGTTATCCCAATGAGATAGGATGATGGCCTGGGTGAGAATGGCACTAGAGGTAGTGAGAAGTAGTTAAATTTGCTTTATTTGAAGGTAGAGCCAACAGGTTTCCTAGTAGAAGAGATGTGGAATTTGAATGCGTCGCATCAAGGATGACTCCCAAGAGTTTTGTTGTGAATGACAGGGTAGTGTGATCTCATGGATTGCTTGTGGGTAGAAAGGAAAGAGTAGAAGATTGAGGTTTGGGTCCCAAGCAACTTTTGAAATAGGGAACCCTGTAGAGATGCAGGTTTGAGGGTAGAAAGGGAAAAGAAATATTTAATCTCACTTGTTAAAGCTGGTAAGGTACATTTTATTCAGAACCATCACCATAGGTGTAGGGAACACTCCAGTGAGGTTTTATATGGGAAAGAGAGATTGGGCTCAACTCCTAATACAGCACTGGCAAGTAGGAAGTTAGAGCCACAGGGTAGGGTGGGTGTCAGTGGATGGAAAACTACCAAGAGGAAACATCATGGGTAAGCAGAGGGTCTAAGCTAAACAGATGTAACAGCCCAGGGTGATCAGATATTACCTGGGGTTGATGGAGGATGAGGAATCCAGTCAGATATCAGCAGTGATCAGATACTGAAGTTGGTAAAGGGCGTTGTGGTTCAGCTGACCTAGCAGGTTCTTGCTCAAACTGGATTTTACAGGAAGTTTGCCCAGAGGAATTCAGGAGCCTGACTGAAGTGTGGTCAAGCCCAGGATCTTTGTCAAGGGTGGACGAGGGAAACCGGGAGCACAGTTGTAGACACGAGAGGTTTGAGCTGTTTATTATTCACCCTGATCGAGAGTCAAGTGGACATTCGGATATGTGAGTCTAGAAATGTCCTAGCTGAGGCTATCAACTGAGGATTTGTAAGCATGTAAGTGACATATAAAGGCATGAACCTGGGCGAGCTCACTAAGGGAACACTGGTAAAGGAGAGTCGGGCTCCAAGATAAGCGTTCGGCAGCAGGCACCATTAAGAAGTTTGATTACAGGATACAGAGAAGAAAGAGTCAAAGCTGGCAGGAGATTTGGGGGATATGGGTGAGCCAGGAGCCTATGGAGGATGCTGTTTAAAAGAGGAGAGCATTTTCAGCTGCATCAGAGGTTGCTAAGATGCCGTAAGGGATGATGACAAAGAACTGGGCATTGTGTTTGTCACCATGGAAGTCATCGCTAACCTTAACCACAGTCAAAAATGTTTGAATCTCATTCCCATAATATATACTGGCTTCAAATGACTACCAGTGTAGTTACAATAAGGAAAAATGCTTATGGCAGGCATTTTGAATGAAGTTGCCAGGAAGAGTGCCTGTTCAGCACTCTTGTTTGTTAAGGTCGTCACTGGGACCCCCATGCCTCGCCGCCCCACATGGGCAGGGGGCTAACTCTGTGATGTTCGAGTCACCGTACAGCCTGTGGAAAGTGATCAGAGAAAACCTGACTGCTAACCAAGGAATTATGCGCATTCTGCCCCCTTTCAATTCATTCTCTCTTCCAACGGTTGAGATAATACTACGTTTAAAGAAAAGGCAGGGGAAAAGGGGGGGTGTATTAATCATCTAAAGGTACCCTGCAGCTTGGTGTGGTTAACATGGTCTCTAGATTAGTAGAGTACTAGTTTGTGCCTGAGCCACATGTCAGTCTGTGACCTTTACCTTACACTAATATAGGGAGTCTTTGAAGGGTTCATCTGCCTTTCAACTTAACTAAGAGCATCAAAGATTCTGGCTTATTCAAAACTTCTGAAACACAGTTAACATTTTCGAGATGTCTAGCCTGGTCCCAAATCATCAAGCATCTAGAAAATTATAGGTAAAATAATTTTAAAAATATGCTTTGTCTGTCTTTAGGTACTAACTACCATTCAGGTAGTATTGGGTGAGGTAAGAATGTTAGCTCTTTGTGGAAGATAATAAATGTACTTTTTAAAAATTATGTGATGGCATTAAAAGAAATTAGGAAAGCATGAAAACAGAGGAAGAAGATGTCCTTAGAACAATTTCACTGGTGACCTCATGGAAACAGTTCACCATTTTGTCAGTACCCTGCCAATATTTTATATATAGAGATTTGTTTGTACGTGCTCATACGGCACACACTTTTTCTTTTCCTATTTTTAACCCTACAGTATCCAAGTTTTTTTCAAGTTATTATATATTATATCTAATTATTATTCTTAGGATATTTTGATGACTTCTGTTTTTGTGTTGTCTGTTCCTGCAATGGTGGGGCTTCTGATGTTTTCCAGTTAGTCATGATGTTTATTTTGGGCATCTCATGATAGCTCAGTCTCTTGAATTAGTTTTATAATTGATGTTGAGATTTTAGTTGATTGTCCAGTTTCTCCCTCTACTTTTAAATAAATTAAAACTAATCTGAAGCACACATAATCACCACTTGGGGTGAACCGTATGCATTTTCCACAAAGAAGTGAGGGACAATTTACATTAATTTTGATTTCCCAACTTCTAGACGTTAAGCTGCTAGGCATACTTTCCCCTGATCTGAATTGCTTCTTGGTATTTTCCCAGTTTCCCAACTTGACTTTTCACCTGTGAACTAGGAACTTAGTGTTCTTTCAAGGGTCAGCCATTCATCTTCTCTTTATCATCCCAAACATTGCTCCTTCTCTTTCCCCAGAGCAAGCCATTCATTTATGTTTGCGTTTGCAATTTCAAAATTTGCTTGGGTTGGGTTTCTGTCAGTTTACCCAGATAAATTAAAATGTACTTCCAGCTTTTAGAGTCTAAAATTTAAGTTCTCTTCTCTTGTTCGCTGAACCTCAGCAGTTATCGTCATTAATGGTTTAGGCAACAAATATTTGAGCTCCGGTGAGGTGCACTGTGTTTTTAAAATGGAGCCACAGGCCACTCTCCTTTGTGGCCATGACCCCATCTAGTTTTAAAATCTCCAAACAGCCGTTCGGTGAAGTAGTCTTAGAACTTCAGAGAGGACCAAGGAATGCGAGACTTCTCTGGTCTCTTCCTTGTAATTTACTGAAGATGAAACCAACATCCAGGAAAGGAAAATGACAAACCCCAGGCCACTGCCTAATTGGAGCCCTCTGGGTTGGGAATCCCCGGCTCTTCTACACCTTTTCCTTCCTTTTATGATATAATGCCAAAAACAAGTGGAAACATTAAAATACAACTATTAAAATGTTGACTATTAAAAAAGCAGACCTGAGAAAAACAAACATGTATTTTTTTTTAATAGATGGCTCTTATCTTAGATTTCATTTCCAGTGCTCACTCTCTTTTTTCCAGCAATGTTAAGGGAAATTACACCATTTACTAATGTTTCACCATATTACCTATGGGAAACATCACCTAAATACATTCATGTCAAACCAACAAAAAATTAAATTAAAATGTTCATCTCAGAAAATCACCAGTTTTCATTCTCTTTCCCACCTTCATTTCCTCCTTCCCTCTTCTTCCAGCTTCTCGAAACACCCGTGCTTCTCCGTTGTCTTTCTCCTGCTCTTACCCACTCCCATCTCTCCCTCTCTGTCTCCTGGCTTTCAAAGCTGATCTTTTTTTTTTTTTTATTTAAAAAAAATTTTTTTAATGTTTATTTATTTTTGAGACAGAGAGAGACAGAGCGTGAGCAGGGGAGGGACAGAGAGAGAGGGAGACACAGAATCAGAAGCAGACTCCAGGCTCTGAGCTGTCAGCACAGAGCCCGACGCGGGGCTCGAACCCACAAACTGTGAGATCATGCCCTGAGCTGCAGTCGGACACTTAACCAACTGAGCCACCCAGGCGCCCCCTGATCTTCTTTTTCAACAAGGCCATTTGATGAAGATGTATATAAAAGTAAAATGTTCTTGCCACTTGACTACTAACTGTGCATTTTAAAAATTGTTGAGCCTTATGTGTGTGAGAATTTTAGTGTCCACTGCCCTTATCTGACTGATTCATGCAAGGAACACCTCCCATGTGGCATGTGTTTTGCCCAGGGCTGAGGCGTGGGGAAGGATAATTGTGTTTTCCTCATGTTTTTTGAGGTACATACTGTCTCTTTGATTGAAGCTACTCATGTTCCAAGATCTTGTTCCCCCTCGTTCTGGAATGGGGCTGACATCCTCTCTTGATTTCCATATGTGGGATAAAAATACATGAAGGCCAATATAGAATTGTCACTGAGAGCTTCACTAGCTAAGTTCTCATTACACTATTAGTAATAGAAATAGAGTAGGAAATTCTTATGAGCTTTGTTTTCTCTCTGATGACAAATGTAAAACCAACTCATTGTAGGGAATTTGCAATTAGAGAAATGTAGACCAAATATCAAAGTAAAAATAATCTAGAATCCTGACCCTGAGAATAACACAAATTTTCTGCCATTCTTTTTTCATTGAATGTACACATATTTAATAAAATTGCCACCATACACTATATGGAATTGTCTGTCTCTTTTTAAAATCTAATATTACATGGCCAGCATTTTCCCATATCATGAAGTATTGTTAAAGACATCTTAAGTGATTGTAAGCAGTGTCATCCTCTTGCATGTAATAAAATTTAATTAACTGTCCTTCAGTATTGGGTGTGGAGATGGCTTCCACTTTTTCTGTCATATATTGCAGTGGGCATATCTGTGCACAAGGGTTTCTCAATTTTTATTTCTTTAGATCTATTCTAGAGGGGGAAATTACTACAAGAGAGTTTATGGAATTCTTACAGGTTTTCCATACATCTTATCTTGTTTTTCAAAATACCCCAATTTATACTCCTGTTGACACTGATTGAGAGTGTTTATTTCACTGTAACTTTGCCAACAATGAGTATCAACATTTTTTGTTATCCCTTGACTCATAGGAGAAAAAAAAGTGTATTTCAATTCTTTTTGTTCAGTTCTTTGATCATAAATGAAGTCCAGAAATTTTGTTTCTTTTGGCTTTTTGCATTCTTTCATTTTAAATTCTTTCCCATGTTTACTTATTTATTTTTAGAGACAGTGTCTGTGTGTGTGCACAAGTTGGGGGGGGGGGCAGAGTGAGGGAGAGAGAGAATCCCAAGCAGGATCTGTGTTGACATTGCAGAGCCTGATGTGGGGCTTAATCTCATGAATCAGGAGATCATGACCTGAGCCAAGATCAAGAGTTGGACGCTCAATAGACTAAGCCACCCCGGAGCCCCTGCGTTTTTTCTAGTTGTTCATAATTGTTGGAGCCACCGGGGTTTGAGGGAGTGGGAATGAGGAAGCCAGGATGCTGAGGGCACAGGGAAGGAATCCTGTCAAGGAGACGGTCCTTGACCAGTATCTCTTAGGACAGAATTTCCAGAGCGAATTCACAGAGTGCTACAATGCAGCTTTGATCTAAGTGTTAAAATTGGAAAAGGCCAGGCCACTGGCCCTCAGACATATCTGAAGCCACATCCAGAGATCTGGGGCTCACAAGCGTTCCGAAAACTTGGATGCTTTCAATGTCTGCCTTTATTCACCAAATAATTAGTGAAAGCTTACTTGTTTCAAGCACTCTTCTAGGCACCAGGGCTGTACTAGTAAACAAAAAAGAGGCTCTTTACATCTGGTTAAGGCTCCCTTATTGCTTGATGATGAGGACAGACAGACAGTTGTACATAAAGCCCTTAGCACGGTCAGCGTCATGGTTGTGTCTCTTACTGCTAGTGCTGTTTCTCTGTTAGCAGCAGCGGCTCAAATAAGAAACTGGACAGCCAGGTCCCTTCTGGAGTCTCCCTGTCACACTTGGGAAAGGGACGCCATCACGTGGCTGGTGCTCTCCAGCCCAAGAAGCTTCTCTCTGTTTCTCTTTTAGCCCCTTTACTTACCCACTGAGCTAGTCTCCTCCAGCCCCGTGGGTCCCGAAGCCTGTAGAGAAGCACAGCGGGGTACAATTGAGACTTAAGACCCGGGGGACAGACCTGTGGACCTCAGGGGAGCCCCTTCCATTTGCATCTGGCCAGGAGGGGTATTGCCAAAGGCTGAGAAGTGGGGGTGCTGCCAGGTGCACCCTCCCCTTCCCTGGGCATTGGCTCTGCTTATTCTGTAAGTTCAACCATCTGATTCTCATCAACACCTGATGAGGGACTCAAAAAGGAAAAAATAGAAAAGGAGCACGTGCTTCCTCTCGATTTCTCAGGGCTCTCTGGGATTCCTGAACTCAGCACTGAGTCGAGGAGGACTGGTCCCCAGGGCCAGAACCACGCTGGCTTTCTCTCCGGCTTGTCCCACTCCTGGGAATCACTTGGCAAGGGCCCTCCTGTCTCTATACCCGCCCGGTTCCTGTCCCTACTGTTTCAGAACACAACTGATTTGTAACGGAGATAAACATTCTCTGTGCTGGAGTAAGGAAGGGGTGGCTCGGGGTTTGGGATCCGGTACCCCACGCAGAGACGGGGATTGGGGCAGGCCTCGTCTGAGTTTGGATGTGTCAGTTCTTGGGCAGGTCCCCACGTGTCAGCCAGTTGTACCCAGCTGAGACATGGGCCGAAGGAAATGACCCGACCCCCAGAGGTGCTTGTGAGGATTATGTAGAGAACAGTTTGGTTAAGAGCTCACGCTTAGAGGTCTGCTTTGCACGGGTCCAGCCCCTGCTACTTTTTGGCTTTGTGATCTTGTAGCAGCAGATTCTCTAAGGCTTTTTTCCCTTGTCTAAAAAAGTAGGGACTTGGAAGTAGTTGGAAGATTAACTGAGCTATTCCAAGTAAAAAGTGCTTACAGCAATGCTTCATATCCAAGAAGGGCTCAGTAATGTTGGCTCAATAGTGTCTATTTTTATTATTAGCATAACGCATGGGATGTAGTAAGTTCTCAAGGACGTTAATATATTTTACTGTTAGTTTACTTTAAAGTTAATGAAAATGGTTTTTAAGTGACTGTTTTTATCGGGGAGCATCTATTTAGAGGAAAGAGAAATGAAACAGATCCTGATACCTGCCGCTGGCCCCAAGTTGAAAACTAAACAAAAACTTCAAGATCGATCCTAAGAAGAAAGAAGTAGTTTCTGAAGTTTTCGGGATAACGTGATATTTCCGTATCATCTCCTCCTTCTCAGCTCCTACTTGTCATCCCCAGGTAAAGGGTGCGGCCATGCAACAGGATCCAACTGGCTCATTTTTGTGAATTTGAATCCGCCATTGCCCTGCACCTCAGCTTAGATCTAAGTGCTCAAATTTAGGCAAGGCCACTGACCCCCCCAGATGTCTCCTGAGTTCAGATAGAGAGATCTGGAACTCGCACCTAAACTGAGTGACACCGTGAAAAGTTTTCCAGGGCAGGCGCGAGGTTCGTTGGCTTTCACGTCATGTTAGGATGGGACTGACACAAGGAGACCATGTTAATAGAGCATTAGCCTGGTGTCCCTAGAGCTCCACACTGAGGAATGTGGGTAGAAATTTCATTGAGTATTCACTGTGTCCAAGGCCAAAGAGAGAGAGGGAGAGAGACAGAGACGGAAATGGAAGGAGCGAGGCAAGGAGGTCCTCAGGGCAGGAAGCAGGAATTCCTGTCCATCCGGGGGAAAGTGAAGCTTCCTTTCCACTCTTCAGATGTGTTTTAAGGGATCAGGGGTTGGCTCTTTGGGGTACACCTGTCAGAGGTGACTGTGACTCCACTGTCATCCAAAGGATTGCATTTGTGTGCATGTGGACGTGCAGGTGCGTGCTTGGGAGGTGTTGGCAAGCCCTTTCTCTCAAATCTCCAAAATCTGTCATTTCCAACACCAATGTGAGAAACGATCACAAGGGCTACTTCATTTATGTATATGAAGCCCAATGAGCAATTTCCTCTGTTCCTTTAAATGCATAGCTAGATTTTTTTTATACATGATATTTCTCATTGTAAAAATAAACAGGAAAACATAAGTAAGAAAGTAAACATTATTGCAGAGTCATCCCCCAGGATCACAACTTGGGCCATTTTGGAGACAGTCCTTCTAAATATCACTCTCTCTGCCCATCTGTTCCTGCGTTGACCTGGGCTGTCCAATATGGTAACCAGCTGCCCAACAGCTCTTAAGCAGTTGAAATGTGGCAAGTCTGAATCAGCTTGTGCTGTGTCATATCCCCACCAGATTTTGGAAAAATGGGACTGTAAAATAGTTATTAAGTTTAGATACTGGCTATAGGTTGAAATAATAATACTACTTGCAAGTTTATTATTTTTGAGAGAGAGACTGAGAGCACAAGCGAGCGCATGAGCAGGGCAGGGGCAGAGAAAGAAAGGGAGTCCCAAAATCCAAAGTAGGCTATAGACTCTGAGCTGTCAGCACAGAGCCTGACACGGGGCTGGAATCCACGAACAGTGCGATGGTGACCTGAGCCGAAATCGGACGTTTAACCACCTGAGCCACCCAGGTGCCCTGAACTGATAATACTATATATATATGGGATTAAGTAAGATACACTATTAAATGCCATTACATATGTGTTGTGTGGCTTACTTTACATTTTTTTCTTAAAGGTTTTATTTTTAAGTAATCTCTACACCTAACATGGCACCCAAACTTAAAACCCTGAGATCAAGAGTCGCTCACTCCACCGACTTAGCCAGCCAGGCACCCCTCACATTTTATATTTATTCTATAGTTGGGTCTAGGGTCTAAATCCATCGCAGTTTTAACAGTATCACACTCAACTTTTCATAATTTTTAGAATTCAGGACACAGTTTTCAAATTTAAAAATATGTCGCCAACATCTTTCACGATTGATATGTGGTGACACTGTGATTACCTTCTCATTGTGTGTGGATATGTCAGGATTTATTTGGTCAGTCCCGCTTTGTGGATATACAGAGATGTATACCATAACGCTGGTGAGCAAGTTTGTTTTTTCAACTTTACAAGGCTGTGTGATTCTTTCCTAGGGTGGGCCTTCTCACCTGGAGCATGACGGACATTTTGGGCTGGTTCAGTTTTTGCTGTGGAAGACCATGCTGGGCATTGTTCAGCAGTGTCCCTGGCTTCTACGCACTAAATGCCACTAGCACATCCTACCCCATCTCACGCCTCATATAAGAAAACAAAAAAACATCCCCAGACATTGCCAGGTGTCCCCTGCAAGGCAAAATTGTCATGGTCAAGAAGTCCTGACTTAGGACAGATGATCAGAATGGGAGTTGCTAAGTGAAAACGTAACTACATTTAAAATTCAAAGAGGTGGCTAGCTCAGTAGATATAGATATTCATTGAAAATTGTATTTATATTTCCAAACTATTTCCTAGAAAAATGGTAGCAGTTCATTGATCTATTGAGGATAACAAAGATCCTCATTAAATGTCTACGAGAAGCAAAAGAAGAAAGGACTGGGTATTTGTCATTTTATTTATTTAGAATGTGCTTAACCACATTGCTTCCTGAGATCAGCTCTTGTAAGGACTGTGACGGAGGCACCATGGGTATTTTCTTTGGAAGGCCAGGTTGGCAAGAGGTGCCACGGGCCGTCTTTCCTTAGCATAATGTACCAGCCTTCTGGGCTTATAAAAGGAAAAAAAAAAAAAGATGGTAGAACATGAGAGAGAAAACCTATCACGTCACAATTTCAGACTTTTCTTACGGCGAGAAAAAGGAGTAATAGGAAATGATGGGAATGATAGTTAATTATTGAATGTTTGCGATGTATGAGGCACTGGGCTATGCTGTTACGTATAATTTAATTTAAACTTCAGAAAAACCTGGTGGTTAGGTGACTGTTGCTCTTTTCCCCAGGGGAAGGAGGACAGGTACAGAGAGAGGTCTGTTCGTCCAGGATGGCCAGAGTCACAGCATGAGTGTATGGTGGGGCCAGGATTTGAAGTGGACAGTCCAAGTGAACACGCTATTCATGTATTCACTCTTCCCTGCAAACATGGGAGCTTCCCTGTGTTCCAGCCACAGTATTCTTCGCCGAGTTTATAGTAGTGAGGGATAAAAGACATGGTAGCGCCCTCATGCAGCTCACAGACCAGTGGGGGGCTGAGAAAGGCTGATCTAATGAGGTTTAAGGAAGGGAGGTGCATGGAACTTTCTAGAGCCTACCATTGAGTGATTTGGCCCAAAGATGTCAGGGAAAGCCTGCAGAAGGGATGATTACAGTGAGATCTGGAGAAAAAGAGAAGGGTGGAGGGGAAGTGTGGGAGCCTGAGATGAGGAACAGTATCCCTCTGTCCTCTGGGATGGATTATGATGTTTTGAAGGAATGGGCACATGGAGAAGGTGCCAGGGTGAGTAGGAGGCCAGGGATGCGGGTTGTGGGCAGAACATACATGGATTTGGATATGTGCTTCCCAAACAGTTGCTTTTGTTTGTTATTCTAGTGAGGGATGGGGTGGGGGTGGGGGGAAGGAGAACAGGATGGGATTTGCATTTGGGGAAGATCTCACTGTGAAGTGTTAAGAATGCCTGGGGACAGTGGGGAGTCAATACAGAAACACTGGTAAGGGGGGCAGTCACTGCTTCTCCATAAATGAGGAGCTCTTAGGCTTCACTTGTTTATTTCTGCTTCACAAACTGCCCTGAACCATAGCTGCTTAAACAATAATCATTGGTGCAGGATTCTTTGCTTTGGATAGGACTTACTTAGCAGGGGTCATGACCCAGGCTTCCCCTTGGCCTTTCCATCATGATAGGGTATAAGAACTTCAAGACACTTGAAGGTTCCTAAGGGGAGGCCTGGATCTGGCCAGGCACCTCCTCACTGCTTTGCATTTGTCAGGGCATCTCACGTGGCCAGCCCACGCTCGAGGGGAGGAGGAAGATACTCCACCTCTTGATGGGCTCCCTCCCGCATGCAAGAATGGAAAGACTAATTGGTAGGCAGCTTGGGAGGTAATCCATGCAATTCAAGGCACTGAGAATAGAGCACTGTATGATACAGGATAAATTCTCGCTCTTCTGATCTTACAGAGGGAGACAGTAAACAAATAAACAGGAGAACAGTGTCAGATGTAATTTGCTTGGGAATTAGGTTAAACTTGTGCATAACAGAGTGGCTGAGGAGGTGAGTGGCCACTTCAGACAGATTGTCAGGGGAGGTGCCAGCGAAGAGGTATCATTTAAGTCGAGATGAAAAAAGGAACTAGACATGGGCTAGGGAACGTGCATGCCACATGAGTGCCCCAGCTGGTGCAGAGTCTACAAGGTGAGTGAAGGTGGCTGTGTAAAGACCGGAAGTGAAGAGAGGGGTAGAGGAAGCCATGGGAGAGGTGAATGTGGCCAGCCCTTGCGGAAGACCAAGCTGGAGAAGACTGTGATGGGGACTGTAATGTTGATGGCGGACAGCAAGGGAAGAAGGACTTTAAGCAAGATTTAGGAGGGCAAAGTAGGCAGTTGTCACTGATGGTGAGGAAACAATGGGAGAGAGAGGGCATTGTGCAAGATGGCACCTTGATTGCTGATGTGAACATCCGTGTAGAGCTAACATTGGCCGACTTAGTGGAATGTTAGGAAAGCCCAAGTGTGGAATACGAAGATAATGTGATTGGGTTGGACACATTTTGGGTTTTTCAGGATGCAGCCACTTTCCATATGCTATAGACAAGGTTTGGGTTGACCCCAAATCCAGAGGTTGAATCCTAAAATCCAGTATCCTGGTGTTTGGAGGTGGGGCCTTTGGGAGGGGATTGGGTAGGTTCCAAGGGCGGAGCCCTCTTGAATGTGACTAGTGCCCTTTATACGAGGCGCCAGACAAATTCCTCACCTGCTCCTGCCATGTGAGGACATGTCCGAGCCAGAAGGTGGAGCCTCACCAGACACCTCATCTACTGGCTCCTTGATCTTGGACTTCTCAGCCTCCAGAACTGTGAGAAATAAATTTCTGTTTGTAAGCCTCCCAGCCTGCAGCGTTCTGTTATAGCAGCCCCAGTCCACCAAGACAGGATATGTTTTTCTTTACTGCAACGCCCAGAAATTCTTAACAGCAGCAACTGTGAGTTCATAGACTGCCTTCTAAACCTCTTAGTTACTTGGAAGGACTTAGTCCCACCATGCGAACAAAAAGACTTATTTTGTTCAGAAAGCATCATCCCTGGAGGCTGTGTAAAGGAAGTAACCCTGTAGCTTAGTCAAGAGCGAATATTTGAAAACTGCCGGGTTTCTATCCTTGCTCGGGAGCCTGAGGAATTTGCTTATAAGAATAAATGTGTATGTCGTCATGCAGCAGCTTGATTTCTTTATAATCCTTGGCTCTTTTGTGTTTGCTGATTTTTCAGGCTTTTTAATTTGTGCTGTGTCTGCCCATCATTTGTGCAAATTAGCGAGGTTTAACTATCAATGAAAATGTCAAAGTTATTACATTATTTAAAATTAAAGAATTGGTAGACTGGATGAAAGCAGGCTGAAGGACTGCTCCAGGGTACATTAAAGGTGGGAAGGTTCAGGAAAAACATGAAGGATAAACGTGAGAGAATGGGGAACCCCTCCGACGTGGAGGAACACAGGCATGTGATTACCGTACCCCTTGTAATTGGTAGGATGTGGGACGTTCCCAGCAGCCTCATCTGATAGAGGCACGTAGGATTTTCTAATAGGACTGTAAAGCGTTATTAATTTTACGAAGGGTGTTGGGGGGGGGGTCATATTTTACCAGGTGGAGTTCTGCTGTAGTGGGTATTAGCCGATATTCCAGAACTGTGCCTCTCTCTGTTTTGTTTTCACAGTCCCTCAAGGGCACCTCGTCCTCTGATCCTATCAGAAAGATGCCAGTAAAAGGGAAGCCCAAGTATCAGATATGTAAGAAGGTCGTGGGGATTTATTTTCCCAACTGGCAAGGTTGTTGACTCATTAGTTCACAAATACAGCAGCAAAAATCAACTGTTGTTTCTAGGGATTTCTGTCCACCCCGCCAGAAAAAAAGGCCAGTGTCCAGGGATCTAACTGGCAGCACTGTTTGTGGGAACACAAGCAGTGAAATTACCCTAAATGTCTGTCAGGAACGAGTGGTCAAATTCTGGTTCCTCCCTAGGGTGCGGGTGGGGCACACATGGGGACAAGGCTCTGCAATAATTAAAAAAGACTGTAGACCATTGGTGCTGATTTGAGTCTCCAAGAGGGCTTAAGTGACCAAGTGAGTCATTCTCCTACTCTCTCAGTTGAATGGGACCAACGAAGTATACATGCAAAGCACATGTGCCTGTATGTATGTAGTATATTTTTGGAAGATAGAGAAAAGACATCCCTGCTGGAAAGGATCAGATAGTGGATTTTGATGATCTGTCTTTTAAATCCTTGCTTTTAGTAAGTGTGAAGATCAGGTGAGATTGCTGATGGATCTCAAAACCCGGTGATAACAAACAGTTGATTGAGACATCATCAGTCACAGCCTCACTCCACACTCCTGACTCTGTGGGGCTTGTCTTTTGTGTAATGCTGATTTATTTTATCGACTTGAATGATCTATGTATCATCTAAAATCTTTTTTTTTTTTAATTGCATGTCTCTGAGACTCAGGCCAGATGGACCTAAGCAAAAAGAGACACTATTTGATAATGTAACTGAATCAGTGAGGTCTAGGTCTGGCCGGATCTGAGCTAAGCCTTAAAGATTGTATCTCAGGGCGCCTGGGGGGGCTCAGTTGGTTGAGCATCCCACTTTGGCCCAGGTCATGATCTCACGGTTCATGAGTTCGAGCCCCACATCGGGCTCCGTGCTGACAGCTTCAGAGCCTGGAGCCTGCTTCAGATTCTGTGTCTCCCTCTCTCTCTCTCTAACCCTCCCCCACCCATGCTCTGTCTCCTCTCTCTCTCTCTCTCTCTCTCTCTCTCAAAAATAAATAACAAACATTAAATTTTTTTTTTTAAAAAGGCCCTGTCTTTACCTGTATCCCATCCACTTTATTCCCTGCTGAGCCCATGTCTACTGGGACTGTCTTCCTCGTGGTGAGTAGCTCTCGCAGCCGCATCCTTCCAACTTCTCAGCTCCAAGGGCAGCCGAGAGGGTCTCACTGTCTGTCCAACCCCTCCAGCATTTGTTCTTATGTTTGCCTTGGGTCACATGCTTCTTGGGGGGCCCGGAGGCTCAGCTTTTCCTCCCTCTTTCTTCCGTTTCCTGTTCACAAAGCATTTGAATTTGATGAGCCTCAGACTTCTCTCTTCCGGGTTTTGGCGGAATCACCAAGATAAACATTTCTGGAGATCTTGGGGAGTTCACGGCATGGTAGAGAAGATACAGAAGCTAATAGGGAAATTGGTTTTGGTGTGACGTAGTGGCCTCCCAGGAACTCTAGGGAGGGCTGTCTTCTCCACCTGGGAGGGAGTATTAGCAAGAGACGCAGGAGAGAAGTGAGAGCAGAGATAAGGCTTCTGCGAGATGTATGTCTACTTCGTGCGGACGGTGCAGAGGAGTAAGGTTAGAGCCTTTTGAGGATGTGAAGAGGACGTGCATGAGCAGACAATTTTAATTTTCATCAAGTTCTGCTTCAAAATGGCCCGTGTACCACCTTCTCCTCGTGTGGCCACCTGCCGTGAAGAGAGCATCCAGGGTAATCACTCAGTCCTCAGAATATAAGTGCGTTTTATTTCATTGCACTCATTGGCGCAGGCATTTATTACTTTGTATTGTTATTTACTTGTCTCCCTTCCCAGTCTGTTTTTTGGTTGCGTTGTCTGGGCTGCACAATTAGTGCCCTATTATCATGCTATAGTCCCCCCCCCCCACATTAGCAAAGGGTTTGTGTTCCAAGGACACACTTTGTCATCAGAAACTTTGTTCCCAGCTACTGAAACAATGGAGGCAGCCTAGGGGTGCATTTAAGGAAGACTGAAGAGGGGTAGGTACAGCATGAAAGGATCAGCCAACTTTTGTACTGGAAAACACAATAGTCTTCAGTCTGACAAAGACAGGAGGTGGTTAGAGCAGAAAGCGGCTCCATTTATGGCTTAGGTAGTAAGGAGGAAAGGAAGTTGGGGTCTTTGAAGTTGGAGTCACTGTTACAGTGGTGTTGGGGTCGGGTGATGCTGCTTCTTTCCAGCAAGCTAGATGTGTATGAAGGGAGACAGTGGTGAGTGGCAAGCAGGTCATCATTTGTTTGTTAGTCGGACTTGTCCCTTCTCAGCATCTCATTGCAGATAACTCTTGAAACCTGAGCCTGAAACCTGGCACTTCGTTTGAGCACTTGGTCCAGTCTTGGACCCATAGGGCTCCTTTCCGATTGCTCTCATAAACCTGAATTGGGCCGTTCTTAGGTGGCCCATGTGGAGATAAGAGTTGACCACCTCAGCTCATTGTGTTGCACACGGGATCGACTAGCAGGCAGGGAGAGGGCTTGCCTCCCTTGGATTGGAGGGCTCTCATTAGTCCTTATTTGCATTTAGCAAGAAGGGAAGGACTCCGCTGGGGAGAGTGCAGAGCGATTTCCTTTCTGCTGGTACTGTAGCTAGCAAACCAAGGAAGAACATGGCCATGAGGCGATTGTCGCCACATCTGGAAATAAGATAGAACTGAGTTCATCCCTAGCAGTTCCAAAAGGTGTTACCCTTGACAGGATATCAGCAAGAAGTACCTTCCATTGATTCTAAACTGTAGTCAGAGGATGCACCAAAGTGCTCTTCATCCCAGCTAGTTCACGGAAGCTGATATTAAAAATGTCTTTTCTTCAGCATAATGCTTGAGTGCAGCTCACTGTCGTTACAGCGTTGTCGGTCAGTGAGAACAAGGGATGAAGGGAGGATTTCTCTTTTTGAAGAGAACCATGTGAGAAGACTAGAGGAGGGCAGTGGGGAGAAGTATGGGACACAGGCATGGAAACTTCCAGGTCTTCTTTATTGTTCCTGAGGCCACTTTCTGCTGCTTACCCCACTCTTAGCATATCATGAGATACCTGGGGACAAGGACCACACTGGTTTTGCTCACGGCTTTTGGATACACTCCTATGCAGACTCATGTGGACATTTCAGTTGACCCACTATGTTACTGAGGGTACTGCCCAGAGCAAAGTGCACATAGTATTTTTCATTTTCATTGTTCTGTAAATTTCTCCTAGTGTTGTATTCATCAAGGTTTTACTCTTCAGTCTCTGGGAATTGAAGACTCTGCTGTGCATGTGCATGGGTGCGTGCACATATGCACACACACACACACACACACACACCAGTCTTGTACGTGTATAGAATGTTGATAGATACAATACTGCCTTGTTCGGGGGTTGTTTTTTGGGTGTATGCCTTATCTTAAAGTTACTCTAAAATCCCAATGGGTAGAGAAACCTGCCTTTAAGAATCTTTGATTCCTGATTTAGAATATATAATAGGTGCTTTTATAATTGATGATTTCCCCTGTGAGACACTTAAGCTTTCTTGAGTATGAGAATAATGTCTTGTCTTATAGTTACTCATTTCCCCTCCAGGGTTCTACACACAGTAGGTCTTGTCTTAGAAACAGAACTGTTTTGAATAGCAGCGCTAACAATTCAGATGCCCTGGAAAATGTTGCGCCTGTAACAATGCATGGCTTTGGACTTCAGCCCAGTGAAAGCATATTAATGAATATGAGTTTCTGTCTGTAAGGTTCTTCTTCTTTGTCTCCTTTCTATTTTTTGGTACATGAGCAGGCTCTGTCTCTCTGTGGGGAAGCAGCAGACAGCTTCAGTGAGTACAAATGTTATATCCACATGTGGAACATCACCCCAGAGATAATCACCTGTACCAGTGATCCATTAGTAGATTCTATTACGCATGTGATTCTTTTATCGAAGGAATTAAGTTTTCTTGATATGTTAGAAAGTAGTACTCTTTTGGCCATCTCTAGAATGGATGAATCAATGTTTGGGGTATTTGTCTGGAGTGCTAGCTTTGGGTTACTTTTTTCCCCTGAATCTTGGTCATTCTAGATTTAAGAATACATTTTCTCTTAAATTGTGTTTCCATGTGATCACACTGTATTTGTGGACAGTCACTCTTTCTTCTAAAAAATAAGTTAAACCCTCGCCCTTTTAAAAAAAATCTTGAGTCTTTAAGAAGCACTCATTAATTTTTTTTTTCTTTCTCTCTTAACATTTGTATTTGCCTTAGCAAAGATCCTGAGATGCGTTTCTGTTGGAACAAAGTATTCTTTAAATAGATGGGTGCAATAGAATTACTACTTTGTGTCTTGCACTTGGGAGGATATCACTTGCCTAATGGCATAATAATTGATTTTTTTCTTACCCCTTGTCACTTTAGAATAACACTTTATAAACCCCCAGAAAGAGTTGAAGATGAAACATGACAATCCAGGGAAATTTATTGGCCACCGCACCAATGCACCCAGCCCCACTCGATAACTTTTTGGGGGCCCGATGTGAGGTTACATGTCCTGTACGAAAACCAAGATCAACCCAGTCACAACACTTAGGGCCCCGTCCCTGCCAGGACCAGGTTACATGATAAAATTCTCATCCCTCTTGGTTGGTAAGATGAAATTTCCATCCGTCGAAAGCATAAATCCTTTGCATAATATTTTCACGCTTGTTTTGCTCCTGCGCGTAAACCTTTATTTGGTGCCTTGTCTCTTCTGTGGTGGGATTGACTTCTCAGGGCAGATGAGAATTTTGGAGATAATTACTCTTCTCCTCCATTCCTGTGGCTATAACAACTGCCAAGTCCCAATGCCACTTTGATAAAAAAAAATTTGTTTTTTTCACAGCTGTTCGCCTGTGTTGCCTCGGTCTGCCTTGTCTTAGAAGCACATCATTCTTGCACATCAGTATTAACAATTCAAACACCCTGAAATGCTAATAGCACTAGTAAGCTTTTAATTCCATGGAATTTATTGCTTGCTGTATTTCCATGAATTTATAACGCTTTGATTCTTAAGAGCCCCATTTAATCAGTTTTGCCTGGCACGGAACGTAATAAACAACTTGCCGGTGAAAAAGTGCCACTTGGGGGAGGCTGCTAACAAGGAAGTTAAATGCTTCTGCCACGAGCAGTTTCTTCGCTGTATTTTTCATGAGCTGTAATGTACTTTGCCGGCTTCAGAACGGTGGTTAAACACAGGGACAAACTGAGCCCCACGCCAGCAGAAGCTCCAAGTTCGCCGAGTGTCTTTGCAAAAAGCGCAGAAGAAATGCACGCTGTTAGCCTCATTTTTTCCTCCTCTGCCTTAATGGCTTCGACTGCTTTTTCATTATCTTTACCTTAATCTCAGAGCATATGATTTATGGACTGGGATGGTGAGTGATATCAGTGGGCAAAAACAATCATTAGAGGCTGTTAAGGAACATTTATTGTTTATTTGGCTGCCTGTCTATAAAAGTACACATGATGGCCCTAATAGCAAAATATCAAATTATCAAGTGCTTTAAAGCAGAAAATGTCATTTGTTTCTCAAAACTGCACCAACTTTATATAATTGCCCTTTTAATTATCCCTAGTGGCCCATGAAATTTGCAAAATAGAGCATCAAAGCTTTGATTTACTTACATGTTGCACTTTGGCAGGATTCTTAATGAATATTGTTTAGTACTAACGCTGTGATGAAATTTGTAAATGTTTATAGCGAGGGACTTAGAAGCAGGGTGAGTCTAGTAATAAAAGTGAATCAACTGGGTTCCTCAGGATGGAACAATGTGCCCATCTTCTCGGACCTGACATTTTGAAAAATCCTTTCCACAGTGGAATCTTATTTTTAATTTAGGTCTAGATGAATGCACATTCCGTTTAGATTTGTGTTGTGTTTTTTTTTTTTTTTTCTGTGTAATTAAGTGATCTTATCATTGCTTTCCCAGGGCCTTTGAAGGATAATGTTTGTTTCCCAGCACTTTTGGGTTTGGGGTCAGCTGCTGCTTCAGAAATCACTGTCTGCAGGATGCTCTGCGGACCTGGATCTCTAAAAGCTAGTGTTTTGGAGAGGATTTCTGTAGTGAGAGGCCTGGGGGCTGGTTCCAGACTGAAAGGTTCTTTGCCTCCCGGGAGCCCACTCCGAGTTGTGAGGCCTCCTGGGATTCTGTGTCACCTTTTAAGTGTTCTGTGCACAGTCATGTGCCATTACATGAAAACCAAAGGGCCTTGTGGAGTCGCTGTGAGCTTGGGTGGGGCTGGAGAGTGCTGTTGCTGAGTGAGTTTTCATCTCTCTGCACTCAAGGTACCTTCCAGATTTTTGTCTTCACTCTGCAGAGATGAGGCACGGGGCTGCATCCCGGGTAATAAGAGAAGTGGCGATCCAGAGCGGCGATAGGGGGACCCTGGGATTTGATTGCAGGCTGGTCTGCCGGGCACAGGAAGCTCTCCTGCTTCTCCCTGATAGAGATATTAAATAATGCTGGTGGGAAGGCGGACACCTGTGGAACGTCACTCGTTAGGCGTCCCCAGGTTGACAGCACACCAGAGATAGCCGCTCCCTGGGTGTGGCTTGCACCCCCCTCGCCCGCTGATGAGAATGTCACAAGGGACAGAATCAGGCGACTAACAGGAATCTCCAAGATTACATCTCTTATTTCCCCTTTATCTACCTGACTTGTCACTCGGGCGGAGGGGCTGGACGGCACAACCTCACCCTGATGGGAAAAAGATTGTTTCCTCCCAGTATCTCCCCTGGTGAGGAAGGGAAGAAGATCCGTTTTAATTACCTGGCTCATCATTTTGTGAGGGGTGCTTCCTTACTCTCCCTGCCCTTCCCCGGTCTTCTGGGGGCTTTCCTGCCCCCCACCCCCACCCCGGAATCTCCGAAACCACAGCCGTCCCTTCTCGGGCACCTTGAGATGCTTGGTCTCATGTCCTTGTGATAGGGCTGTACCTGACTTGCACAATTACTTTCTGCCTTCTTCATCTAACTGATGGCGATTTAGAAGCTGGAGTAATTTCAAAATTATTAAATGCCAAGCCTTTTTCTTAAGTGGTCCGTTAGCCCTCACTGCCAGAAGGAGTAATGCTTGCCTGGTTCAACTTCTGTGGTCTTACACAGGTACGTCTTCCACCCTTAACCTGTTGTCTCTTGCCACTTGTCTCTCGGTTTTTGCTTTTAGCTCCATGACCTTGTCTTTCCTTCTACAGTAGCTGTTGTTTTGGCGCCTCCTCAACGGCAGAGTGATTTCTACCTACCTTACATTTCTGTTCACATATACAGGTCAGTGCTCAGTCACCTTGGGGCCCTCTTGGCTTTCCCGGGCCTTCTCTGAGAGCATCTAGACATTGGTCTTGTCCCTTTGATGTCCCTTTGGGATTCTCCTCCATATGGACCTACCGTAATTCCTATAAACTTTTCTAATATTGAGTGTCTTTCTCATGTACATTGATGAAAGGGGGACTCTCAGAATCCAAGGGAGACCTGGGACCTTTTAAAGCTCATGACTTCCTAATATGTAATGGAAACAGAAAACAGATTTAGGAAATCTGTGATATCTTCTCCACATTTACCTTAAATAAGTTAATGTTTCCACACACACATGCACACACACACACACATACACACACACACACACACATTGAATGCAATATAATAGCAAGACTTACAAGGTTTATACAAAATACTCCTTGTTATGTATTTAGGAGATGTGATCCATTAACGGGGGTACAGGTGAAAGTTCCATGATGAAGGATTGAATACAATCCTGTCCCTGTATGTCTGTGACTGATTTGGAGAGAGCATGGAAAGTCCACATTTGCAATGCCTTGTGGATGTGAGTCATGGCCTCGGTGACTTTCTTACCTCCTGCAATGATTGCCGTGTTTCATGGTACCTTAAGGCACCACTTTCTTCTTTTCCCCCTCGCTTGTTCTTCAAGCTCTGCATGTATCCTTGCCACCCTAATGAACTCTTCCTTGATGTCACAGTTGAACCCACCACTTGGTGGGCTCCAGAACCAGCATTGTCCCTGCTTTGTGCCCCATTGTTGGTCCACGTGATACCCACGTCATTCCATCTACATAACCTCTTGCACTTTGGAGCCTTGTTCTCGACTCTAGGTGCTCTCACCTCTTTCCTGAGGTGTGAAATGGCCTCCCACAACCTTCACTTTTCACTCCCTTCCTCCTGCATGATGGTGATGAGATTTATCTTCGTGTGTTTTGTCACTTTGTTCTCAGTTTTCTTCGTACTTTATCTGTTCCTATGGAGTCAGTCCAGTTGTCCCTGTGCTTGCACACACTACTATAAATCATCGGTGTGCCATTGACAAGCTCCCAGGTTACCAGGACAGTAGCTAGCCTGGGAAGCCTGAGTCTGCTCCTTTTCTGCAGTGTTCCCTGTTTTCTGTCCTATGGCTCTTTGAGAAAGAGACAGAGATAGATAGATATTTGTCCAGTCAGCTGGTTGCCTTAGGTGTCTGGTCACATCTGACTGGTTCTTCCTGGGGCAAAACCTTATACTTGGCTGTTGAGGACTGGACGTGAGTTCATGGTTGAGTGACTATTAGCCATGGGTGCTGCCCATCATGTAATAGATTTGCCTTAGGGCTTAGTAACAAAAGTTTCTGGAACTTATAGTCATTCTTTTGTTCAGCTCTTGGATCTTCTTCGAAATCGGGGACACAAAGTTATCCCTTTTCTTTCTCATATCCTCATATTCTGCTTTGAATCCCAGCTGATTTCACATTGGAGCAATTGTGACAGGTACCTGGAACAGTGCGGATGTGGTTCTCAGTACATTGGACAGATGGTACCGCTTTTGGCCTGATAGTGCTGGTGGTGGTCATTAAACCAAAGAGAAGTACGAGTGTAGCAATGTCTGGAGATAGGAAAGTTGGAATTGTTGTATTCTCATTCTCTCTTTCCTTGCTTGGAGTTAACAGCTAGTACCTCCCAGAGAAGAGCCTGTCTTGCCCCAAGGCTTCGAGAAGGAGCTTTGGAATGTGTAGGTGGTAAGGAGGGCAGTCTCTAGAATCAGATGAACGGGGTCTTGCGTCCCAGCTCCCCAACTTGCTTGCTGTGTGATCTTGTGCCCACCTCTCTGAGCCTCTCTTGCCTCATCTGTAAAATAGGGGGAATTGTGTCCAGTTTGAAATGCTCTGGAAATTAAACGCAATAATGAATATAAAAGCCAAAGGGCAGAGCCTGGTACATAGGGAGCATTCACATATTACAGTTAGTTTTCCTATTGTTCAGTGTAGCCAGTAAAGATATGTTACCAGGTGCATAATTTTCTACATCCAACTGTATTAGCGTGGGGTAGCTGTTAAATGGACAGTTTTGTGCCTTGAAGTCCAGAGTGGAAGGTTGATGACGAGAACCCTGCGGACCTCCTGCCTCTCTAGTCCACCATTCAGCACATCAGTGGAAGAACGAGGGACAGGTGACAAAGCAATTCGAGAATCCAGTCTGATCTCCTCTAAATGGCAATGTTGTCAAATCTGCTAGTACTTAAGGATTGAACTAATTTCCCTAAAAGGCCATTCATGGCTCTCTGTTACCGATGTCAAGGTTTTATGGATCTTGCATTTCTCATCCTCATTTGTCTGCATTCTGGAATTAAAGATTTTGTACAGATTGTATTTGTTGGCACTTGACCATCAATGCTCCATGGCTGTTCAAGTTGATGTGTTTTGGAAACATTGCTTTGGTTTAGCTTTCCTGTCAGAGTACAATGTCCTCGTCTCTTCAGAAGTTACACTAGGGCAGGTCTCTAGGAGTGGTGTCCATGATAAAGTAGTACCCACGGGTGGCTTGATCTTGGGGACACGAATGCAGAAATGTGTTGACAATTAAATTATCCATTGGATATAGATCCCCATATGGTTTTGCCCCTTAAGACATTCTCTGGACGCCTAGCTCATAATCACATGCAGGTGTTAAATTCACTGAATGAGATTGTTCGAGAGAGATCACTTCTCATTGTCCGGGTTTTCTTCGAGTGCACGTGAGTTTGTTAGTAGACAGTTGGGGGTGTGGTGTGCAGTGGAGCTTTGAAAATCTCCCCCAAGGAGTGACTTCAGGGTGGCCAGAAGCTTGGTCGATGGGGCAGATTTCTGTAGAAATAGGGTAATTGTCACTTTTTCAGAGATGGTTTCTCTCTTTCAGATTGTTAGGCTCCCTGATTGTGCATTTATACAGCGTCCTGTATTTTTTCCCTAGCACTCAAAATTACAAATGATTTTTACTGAACCTAATCTTTAAGCATATGATGGTCTACAAAGATTGCAAATCCTTAAAAGGTCAGGAACGGTAGTCACTTCTTTGTACCTAGCATATCACAAAGGATCTGGAATGTAGTAGGACTTGATATACCTATGTATTGAACATGGATCGAGTGGGGTAGAGTAAGTATTTTTATTCTTCACTTATTGGGAGTTTTACACGACTGGCTCTGTTTCAGTTAGGATTGTATTTGGGCGCACTAAGCAGAAGCCTGACCACAGCGACTTAATCCAGAGGTTGGCAAACTTTCGTTGAAAAGAACCTTTTGGGCTTTTGCAGGCTGGACAGTCTCTATCATAAGTACCTAACTCTGCTGTGGTCGCATCAGAGCAGCCATAGATAATGCTCTAATCAACTGCCATGGCTATGTTGCACTCAAACTTTATGCACACAGGCTCCAGGTTTGGCCTGTGGGCCACAGTTTATATCATCTGGCTTAAGTAAATGGGAATGGAGGGTAATTCTGTATAATAAAATAAGAAGTATAGAAGTCAGCCCTCCACAGGGAATCCTCCAAGAAAGAACTCCTTGCCCGTTTGTCAGTCCACCGTCTTTAGCTTTTGGCTTTTGTTCTCATGGTCACACAGTGGACCCTGTATCTTTAGATACCAAAAGTGTGTGTTCAGGCTCAGGAAGGAGGTGACAGAGCAGAGGACAAGGAGGTTTCTTTGGTCCAGAGTTTGCTTCTTTGTAAAATGGCACGCATCTTCCTGGCTTTGCCTTCTTACTTTAGAAAGGATGCTCTTCCTCTGGGCATCTATCTCCTGGGCCAGGATTATGTTTTTGGGCTACTTCCAGTGACAAGAGAGCCTGAAATTGCAGATATGTTAATTGAGTCATTTGGGGCCCAAACAAAATTGGGGCTCCTGTGCCAAGGAAGGAGGCCACCCAGAGATTGTGTAAACAACTAGCTAGGTCTAAGGTGCTGGGGGTTTGAAACTCCCCCCCCCCACTGTGTTTCTCCTCCTCCCCAACTACTCTGTGTTTGTGGTTAATTATGTTATGTATTAAGAGTATGGAGCAGCACTGCCTAAGCATTCACTTGTCAAGTTCAACTGTCACCTCTTTTACTTGTGTCCCTGTGCCCTTGGCCTCAGTTTTCTCACCTTTAAAATGGAGAACAAGAGGGGCGCCTGGGTGGCTCAGTTGGTTGAGCGTCCGACTTCGGCTCAGGTCATGATCTCATAGTTCGTGGGTTCAAACCCCGCGTCAGGCTCTATGCTGACAGCTAGCTCAGAGCCTGGAACGTGTCTTCAGATTCTGTGTCTCCCTCTCTCTCTGACCCTGTCCTGCTCATGCTATCTCTCTCTCTCAAAAATAAATAATAATAAATAAATAAATAAATAAATAAATAAAAATAAAACGGAGAACAAGAGTAGTGCCTACTCTGGAATTGAGAGGTTAAGTTTGAGAAGCATTTAGCACGGGGCCAGCATGGGGTAAACGATCAATGAATAGTACATACCACCATTATCACTACTGTGAATGTGGAGATTCTGTTTTTTTGTGTGTTTTTAATTTTTTTAAGTTTGTTTATTTTGAGAGAGAGAGAGCAAGGGAGAGGCAGATAGAGAGGGAGAGAGAGAATCCCAAGCAGGCTCCGCACTGTCAGCACAGAGCCTAATGCAGGGCTTGAATCCATGAACCATGAGATCATGACCTGAGCTGAAATCAAGAGTTGGTCACGTCACCAGCTGAGCCACCCAGGTGCCCCCGTACAGATTATTTTTATCTCCTCTTGCTCTTTTTATCACAGATACATATATATATATATATATATATATATATATATATATATATATAAGAAAAAAAACCCAGAAGAAAATGAATGTAAGTTTCCCAACTAATAAAAATGTGAGGAGCTCTTCCTGGTGGTAAGGGGGGAGGGTTCTCTGTAGCTATAGGCATTCCGAGGATCGTGAACTTTTAAGAATAGGCCCCAGCCTAATTAGAGAAGTTTCCAGGTGAAGTTTGCGATAAACAATACAACAATAAAATTCCAATTCCTAACTGTGGTTACACCCTCCCAGCAGCCTTTGAAATCTGTGGTTTTCATGGTATTGCTTGGACTGGGTTTTGTTGTTTTATTTTAGGTTTTAAACTTATTTAAATCCCTCTGGGCTGGCATTCCAAGGACGAGAAGCCGGACTCTGTCAAAGGCTGAGTTCCTGCTGAGCTGTGTACACAGCCCAAAAAACGCCATGCCTTATCTCCCTGGACCCTGACCCGCTCTAACCTGTGCGGGTGTGGATAGAGGTGTTGGGAACCAGAGGAGGCCACAAACCCTGACCCGGAGTGCTCCTTGCTGAGAGAGTCCTGATTTCAAATGAGTACCTTTTGAATTTTTTTTTCACATTTATTTATTTTTGAGAGACAGAGACAGAGTGCAAGTCGGGGAGGGGCAGAGAGAGAGGGAGACACAGAATCCGAAGCAGACTCCAGGCGCTGAGCTGTCAGCACAGAGCCCAACGCGGGGCTCGAACCCACCAATGGTGAGAGCATGACCTGAGCCGAAGTCGGATGCTCACCCGACGGAGCCACCCAGGCGCCCTTCAAATGAGTACCTTTCAGGGTGTCCCTGACCCTTTCAGCCACTGTGCGAGAAGGCCCTTCTGTGTTTGGGGCATATTTTACATTCGCTTTACAAGGGCTGGCTGTTCTGCACATGGAGTCCCGAGGCCCCAGAAAGCACCAGGCCTGTGGCTCATTAACAGAGCACCTTGGCAGGGGCTCAGGATTTATTGGGTCACATCATGAACGAGAGAACCTTATTGTGAGAAACTTGGGAAGGTTTATTTCTAAAACCAGTCACAATACTAGAGGAACCACCCAAGTGTCATTTTTAAAAAGCAAAAAGGCAAGCCTCAAATTAGCCGAGCCCAGCGGAAATCTCTTCTCCAAATCCATTACGCAGGAGATGAGCTGGGTAAATACCGAGGACTCTCCCATTTAGACTCTGACCCTCACTCAGCAAGGGGAGTGATTTGTTTCCCACGTTGGTTCCATGCCCACCTTTTTGCGAACCTTTTAATTTAAAAGAGACAGTGATTAATGATGCTTTTGATCCACTGACTTTTTTTTCTTTTAAAGGGCAGCCTCTTTCTTTTCTACATAAATTTGATGTTGGAAGTAAACCACAAGTATAAAAATTATATTGCTTATTTATTTCTGGGTGTGTTAGGCATAGGCTAAACCCTCTCTCCCCCCACCCAAAAACTTTGATTGTCATGGTGCAGGCTGGGTTGGTATCTCTTTTGTAGTCGTAGCATTCAGTGTCTGGTAGGTAGTAGGGATCTGGCAAATATTTATGGAGTGAACAAACAGATGAATTAATAAATGGTACTTAATAATCAGGACTTATGTAGAGGGCAGGTCTAAAAGTATATTTCCAGAGAACTTGCATGCCTTCTTACTGAGGAATGATGAATATTCTATGCAGTGTACAGTTGGGCTTTGTTTTGAATTTGTGACGATCTGTATTAAGGTAATTCACAACGGAAAATTTGCCTTGGTCCCCTTGATGGTAACCTTGGCATCGTTTTCCAGGGCAGATCAGACCCCCAAAGATAAAGTCATTTTGAAGTCTGTGAATATTCTTACAGTCATCCTAGACTACCTCTTAGCAATACAGCGTTACTCTACTGAGCTTGATAACCTGTCTCGCTATCCTGTGCTGCTTTTATTGTGAAGATGTGGGTAACTCAGGGGAAAAAACACATTATGTCAATCATAGAATTACATTGGATCTTAGCAAATGTAGCTTGTTATAACCCTTGGATCCAGTTTTTTTCAGAAACAAAAGCCTTTTTTTTCTGGGCTTTCCCATTCCACTCAGTTTTACGTTTTCCTCCCTAAGCATGTGAAAGTATAAGAATTGGTCTTACTTCCAGAGTGCAGACCTGGAAACTTAAAGGTTAATGAAAACTAGCCTTAAAAAATTTTTTTTTAATGTTTACTTATTTTTGAGGGACAGGGACAGAACATGAGTGAGGGAGGAATAGAGAAGGAGGGAGACACAGAATCTGAAGCAGGCTCCAGGCTCTGAGCAGTCCGCACAGAGCCTGATGCGGGGCTTGAACTCATGAACCGCGAGATCATAACCTGAGCCAAAGTTGGACGCTTAATTGACTGCAGCACCTAGGCACCCTGAAGACTAGTAGACTAGTTTTTTTTTTTTTTTTAAATAAGGTGTTTTTATATTGTGTTGAAAACTTACTGGTAATTTGTAAAAAGTGGCATTATCTATATAGACTTATTAAATATGGAATATGGTCTAAAACTTATGTGCTGTAAGGTAGTTACTACACAGTAGTTTTGCAAGGGACCTCTATTACTGTAAAAGGTACAGGTGATAGGTTGTAGAGTCCTCAACTTTCTTATGTTATCAGGGCCTCTTTCACCTTAATGTGCCTGGGGGAACTCCTACTTCACAGAACACCCAAAAGAAGGAAATGCAATTAATGGTTTAACAAATTCCATACTTTATTAGAAATTTCCACTTTGGCTAGGTGCCTGTGTGGCTCAGTCATTCCAGCAATGCTTGATTTCTGCTCAGGTCATGATCTCAGGGTTCCAGGGATTGAGCCCTGTGTTTCCTTGGGTTCTGTGTTGACGGCTCCATGCCTGCTTGCGAGTCTCTCTTTCCACCCCTCCCCCACCTGTGTATATTCTCTCTCTCTCTCTCTCTCTCTCTCTCTCTCTCAATAAATAAATAAATAAATAAATAAATAAACTTCGAAACAAAGAGATTTGCACTTCGGAAAAGGGCAGGTGGTGTATGGTGGAAAGCTAAATTCTAAAGCAGGTATTGCCCCTTACCTTCTGTTCCCTTCTGCTGCTGGAGGCCTCTTGTACTGGTTTCTCTTAAGGTCTGTTTACCACCTCTGGCAGGTCTGAGGCCACCTACAGATGGGAATGATGTCACACCTCCAGTGCTGAACCCCTGCCCCTTCACTGTTCTATGAGACATTATTGGCCCAAGAAAGATTTCTTTTCGAATTTAAGGTGACCCAGGGAAGGTGCTCAGTGTCAGGTTCCTATGTTAAGGCGCATTCTTGCTTATATTCTCAGCCTGGAAATAACGGATGTCAACCTAATTGTACATTTTGATTTTCAAGAATGTTTCTCTTTTCATCCTTTCGTCATCCCCCATGCAGGTCACAGCCAAAACTTGCATCCTCTTTTAATTATCGTTGCTTCATGTTTGTATTTTCGTACTCTTTGCTGTCCTTCGAGTTTCAGTCTTAAGACCACCCGATTGTGGGTTAAAAAATGAATCTGAGGAAATTACCAAACATTGCATACAGTATTTGAGAACGTATGAATGCCTTCCAGCCTTCAACCAAAAGTGTAAGACGCAAAGATGAAGAGTCATTGCAGAAATTCTTCAACAAAACATGGCCACGAAGGACCTCTGCTTTACAACAGCAGTAGCAAAACACATGTGGTGCCAGTTTCTTCTCTGCATCCCTTTCCCTTTCTCTAAATATTAGCAAGTGTCCCCAGTTGTTCCCTGCTGCCTGACCTTTCCCCTCTCCCACCTAGTGGAGTGGCATCTTGAGCCCCTAGCAGGACTGTTAGGATTGGCCCCCACCAAGTTGCTTACCTGTGAGGGTGATCTGGGCTCCCCTCCCCTTAGGGACGTGGACATAACTCACAGGCCGAGTCCACATAAGGAAGCACTCCCTCTGGCGTCTGTCGGTTAATATGTAGTTAGTTCACACTGAGTGCCGCCATCTTGAATATAGACATTTTATTAACTTGTAGGCATTTTTCTTTCATCTCAAACCTATTATCAGTTTTTCTTCTGACAGTCGTTCACCCACAAACCTCCATGTCCATCTGTAAGAAATGATAGTTGACTGGAGTCTGCCCTTCTCACCTGATGCCACAGGGTTTTCTTTTCTTCCAACATAAGTGTCATAGACTTGGGAAGTCAGTCATTTGGACCCTGAGACTCAGTCTTCACCATCCTTGGTAGATAACAGAGAAACAACAGGAATAATAGCCGGTAACATTTATGGAGCCGTTCATATGTGCAGGGAGCCATTCTGAATGCTTTGTGTAGATCTTCTCTTTTAGTCCTCCTAACAACTGTATAAAGATGTACTGCTGTTGACTCCATTTTATAGGTAATAAAATTCAGACACAAAGAGGTGATGAAGTAGCCTCTGCAAGGTCACGCGGTGTTTTTGGCTTTATACCTGGGATCTTCTTATGTCTGATGGAAGGCTTAAAGACATGATCACTCCCTCATGGGGCTGCTCATTCCATTCTCAGGACTGTGGACAGAAAGGTTTCCCTGTGGTCAAAATCCACTTTGTGGGTGGTACCATTGATAGTTCCGGACACAGTTCAGTTGAAAAAAATTATTCCCCAGACTAAAGCCTACTTAGAACTCTCCTGTCTTTTGCATTCCCCTCCCCTAGCCTTCCAAGCACCAAACCCTGTTTATTTCACTCCTAAAGTTGGCCTCCTGCTTTCTGTTCTTATCATTGCCTTCCCAACTGTAGAATGAAGACTTGGCTCCTTGGTGTGGCCTTCAAGGCCCTTCTTACCGTAGCCTCATTGTGTCTGCCTTTTGTTCTTCTGGCATAACCTTCCACAGTATAATTGAGTGCCTTTTATGGGACTGGCCCTCCTCTGTAGTCCTAGGAATGATAGATTCCAACTTAGTGCCTGGCCTTGCAGAGCTCCTATCAGGCGACTTAGTCTACCCTTTGTTTTTGCCCTGCCCTTGAACTTGTACAGCTCATGTTATTGCTTCCTTCAACTTTGGATGCCATGCCCGTCTTCCTTTTTCTCCCCCCCTTCCTCCCTTACCTATTAACATCCTACTCATCCTTCAAGGCTTGGCTCACATATCATTCTATGGAGCCTTTCAACCTAGCCCAGCCTGTGTGACTCATTCCTTTGTCTGGACTCCCACAAGTGTGTTTGTATTTCATTATAACCTTTGTTCAAGTCTGCTCTGTATTGTAGCATGTTCTTTTCAGATTTGAAAGCCACACATTCTTTCCCTGAAGGTAAGAACCTAAGTAACTTATTTTTGTTTGCCCCAGAGCACATGAGGAAGATAGTAGGTGCTCCTCGGATGTTAGGAAGCACAGTAATAATGAATACCATTTTGTTGAGGGCCTGCTATGCTTCAAGACTGCTAGATATCACTATCACATTTGTTCCTGCCAATTAGTTGATGAGTTATAGATGTGAATACTATCCATTTTACAGATGAGAAAACTGAAGTCCAGAAAGATGATGTAACGTGCTCAGAATCAGCTGCTAAGGGAAAGGACCCGCATTAGTACTCAGAGCTGCCTGATTGTAAAGTCCCTGTGATTGTTGCCATGATACCTGAGACTACGTCACAGTGGTTGCTATGGTTCCCAGAAGTCCAGGTTAAGAATCCACCTCCCTTCCATAAATGCTCAGAGGGCTAGATTTCTTCATCTCACCACATCCTGCAAACTTCTTTTCACACACCTCCTCTTTTTACCCATTCTGTATTTTTTGATGATCTCTAGCACGATGCTGTAAAAAACAAAAAAGGAGAGATTCCCGATTTGGAGATTTGGACACTGGACTTTAACGACGTTAGTGACTGTCGGCCAGAATTTCATGTTGAAGTGAGGAGCAGCCGTGTATCACAGAGGAGCACAATGTCACATATGGTGAATTATATTGAGCTTGGGTTGAGTGAGCCCAGTTTCCTCCCGTGAACCAATGTCAAGCCAGGCTCATCCCATCATATTGGTTGATTCTTTGATTGCAAGCAACCGAGGTTACCTCTGGCCAACTTACAAGAATTTATTGGAGGAATAGCCAGTAGCTTGCAGAATAGACAGAAACTTGAGAAAGGATAGAAGGCAGGACAATGGCAGTATACAGGCAGCTTGAATGGCTTGACCAGCTCATCACGGTCATTCCTAAACCCAGCGCTCCCCACACATTTTTCTGTCCTCACATCAGCCTGCTCTAGATGAATCAGATGCTCCTCGTTGGCATCACATGGCTACCTGACAGCTATGAGAGGGCAGGGGACTTTGAGGATTCCCACCCTGCTTGAAACAGCGAGGGAGGGTGGTAATTCCCAAAAAGAAATTGAACTAAGAATGGATTCTGGATAGCCCCCAAAATTCAACAAATACCAGCTGTCCCTGAATTTTACATGAATAGTAGAGTTTATTGAAGGAGGTGCAGAGTTTTTCTCTATAAATAAAGTCCCATAGACCGTAGCGTTAAATCTCCTTTCTGATGATCTTGACTTGGTCTTCAGTGATATCAGGAAACCTTCCAGCTTTGCATCACGGTAAGCTTGATGAGCCTACCTTTACCTTGTATAGCTTTATCTAGTATTGAAGTCGTTGGGAAAGATGTAATAACAGACTCAGACCTGTAGTTAGCTTCCTCCTGAAGACCTTCCTCGAGCAAGTCCTAATAAAACCCAAGCTCTAAAAACCCATCATCAAATAATAAAAGAGAAATAGAGTAAACGCACAATTCATGAGATTAATATAGAAGAGGAAGACAATTTTTTTCTAATAATCTTTACTTTTATATCCTACTTTATGGGGGTGCTGTTTAATTTCATGTTCATTTACTTTAATTACTTCTTGCATGTAGTTTGCAGGGAAGTTTGCCATTTTCCAACATCTAAAAGATGGCTTGCTTGAGTTTCGTTTCAGACCCTGTTAGAATTAATATATAATAAAACCCCGTGTATGTATTTCTCATTTTTCACCTCAAAGGATTATTCATCATAATAGAATCAGTTTTTCCGGGGAGATTTTATCAGACTTACAAGTCAAATTAGTTGAATGCATTTCTTCTCCTAATAAACAGAGAACCTTTACCCTGGAAGCATCTCTACACTGAATTCCAATAATTCAATGTTTCTTTGCCTCAAGAGATCAACCTATAAACGACCTAGGAATAAAAACATAAATTTATTAGCCTAAAAGGAGATTGTTAAGATCTGAGAATTTAAGAGGATAAAAGAGAAGAAAGGTCATAAAATAAAAATATAAATATTGACTCTATATTAGATTTTATTAAAAAAATTTTTAGAGGGATAGTCTTACTTCTCCTGTACACTAAGCAGAGCATTTTGGGGCACAGATTTTTATGTGTTTATAGTTGCACTGATTTGTCTGTTGCATGTGAGGGCAGTGCAGGTTGCATACGGGGCTA
Source organism: Cryptoprocta ferox (assembly GCA_028646485.1). Lineage (NCBI taxonomy): Eukaryota > Metazoa > Chordata > Mammalia > Carnivora > Eupleridae > Cryptoprocta > Cryptoprocta ferox. Next base: position 45,613,493 of record CM053574.1, read on the forward strand.
CTGTGTCGGTACTAAAAAAGGTCTTGGGTTTCTAACTTCAAGGATAATTGGAGTTGCTAAGTTGCATGGTGACTGGTTTGATCCCTTCCTCCATTTTGATTTGCCTCATGGTTTGTAGGTCCAAGGTCAACTGCGGGAAGACTTTTGGCCCTGAAACTATGACAAGCCCTTACAGGAATGGAAAGGAGGTGCAGTCCCTTCCAAGTGCATTTACTGCTGACAGTGGGGGGTTCCTTGGTTCTTGGTGCAAGTTATTTCTAAATCCTGCTTTACGTTCATTTTGAATCATCCCGTCCCTCTCAAGCTGCTTGCTCACAAACATTTCAAGTGTTGAGATGCCAGGCATTTTGTCTAGTTCATAACTGAGACATGCTTTCTTCTCTTTGTAAGAGAAGGAAGATTTGGCCCTATAGAAGAGATATGAATGTGGATTTCCTTTTCCTCTGTAGATAAGATCTGCTGTAGTGAAAGGTGCAGGTGAACAGATTGCTTAGGCAGGAACTCTGGGAATCCAATGTATAAATGACAAGAGAGAAATTTTTCAGGGCTAATAGGAAAGCCCTCTTCAGTGTGTAGTTGAAATTCACCTTCTCTAGTATTTTTTGCAAGATTGAGAATAAAAATGGTTATGATTGATGAAGCATTCAGTGTATATCTAACTGTAAGTCGGACTAGAGGGACTTTTAAATCACCCAAATGAAAGATTGCATTATCATGAACATTAATATGTAACAGTTAAGTGTGTCGTTGCTTATCATAAGTCCTGGCATTCACAGGGCTCTATGAGGCCAGTCAACCAAAAAGGAAAAACTTTTCAGCAAATGCCAGTCCACGAAACCTCCATGAATGAGGCCAACCCAGTGGTCATGACTCTTAATACGTTATTTATTTTTGTGTTCCCAACCCATCTGTAGATTTTAGTCACACCATGAATGGGGTGGGGGAAGGTTAAAGATGTCCCCTGAGATACTTGGAAAAAAAGAAAGGTAGGGTTGAAATTGGGGAAGAATTTATTCCTGGTGAGAAGAGGAAGTTAGGGAGGAGGAAAAAGTAGTGAAGAGTAACTTATTAAGGGCATGGAGGTTAGGTTAGTTAAATGTTCAGAAAATTACTTAGTCCTTAAAGATTTGTTGCCATTTACGTGGTTGACAAATTAGCAACTGTTAGAAAACCAATTCATGAGGATAGAAGTTGGATCATTCTTACCTTTTTTATCTTCTGAAAAATAATGTCTTCCTGCAATTTATATAAGCAGTACACTTTCATAGCAGAAAATTTGAACTGTTAAGAAATACTTTAAAAATTAAAATTAACTCTGTCCTCAGCACACAGAGAATTTAGCAAATGGATAGGGGTATCCTTGCATGTATTATATTTGAAAATATATGTAAATTTACATATATTTAATTGCATAGTTTTCTCTTTTTTATTTACCATACTTATCATGTACACATATGTCCATAGATATTTTGTCTATTAATTTACCATAGCATCAAACCCAGAACCATTTTAGTAGGATAAATTTGTTAGTATGTTTAAAAATTGTAACAGGGGCATCATATCAGAACTAAATCTTTGAATCGTTTATGGAGGGACGAGAGATGGGAAAACCAAGGAATGAGCACTTATCGAGTACCTAGTGCATGCTGAGTACTATGCTAGGTGCTTTACAGTCATTCTGCAATTCATTATCATTCAGGACCGATGAGGAGGAAGGAGAGGGGGAGGATAGATAACAGGTAATGAGCACTAACTGTGTACTAGGTGAGAACTTTGACATGTACCATTTTATTGGATTTTCATGGCAACCCAAAAGGTTAGGTCCTTATTTCCACATTATGGATGGGAAGCTTGAGGCTCAGAGAAGTCAAGCTAGTAACTCAGGCTAACACAGCCAGTACGTATATAGCCAGGCTGGCTGATGGTTCTTCACTACCCTAAGCTGCATGCCACCTGGCTTCCACTCCTCCCCACACCTGTACATATGCTGCATGTATCCATTTCACTGATTTGCCTTCTAGTATTTCCAAGCTATTTTTTTCTAACCTATGCTTCCTTTTTTTACAACTTCCCTGGAAGTATATATTTATAACTTCTTTGTTGCTTTGGTGTGAAAACACTGGGGGACCCAGCAAGCATGAGGCATTGCCCCGTTCCATCCAGGGCGTGGAGATAGGCAACCCCGAAGGGACACCAGTGCCTACTTGTGATGGTGATTGTCAGCTGTCTGGGAGCATCCCTCGCTCTTGACCATGAGCCACAGAATCCTCTCCTTGGTTACCACTGCCCTGACTGTGCACCAGGCACAGATCATGTGACTGTGTGTCCCGTGCTCTGAGCCCAGGCTTCTTCCATTATGTCTTAGAACATGGAATGTTTATCACTTGGTTGAAGTGAGCCACCTTTTATAGCTGGGGCCATGCATTTAACCATTTCCCTACTGTGCAACCAGGTTTTCCATTAACAGCTCTTGGCCTCAGACATTCTGTTTTACCTCCCTCTGCTTCTGTTCTTCTCCTCAGAAACTTGGATAAATTATTGCCCCCCCCCCCAGAGTTGTTGGAAGAGTGGATGAGGTCGTGTAAGCAAATCACTTTAGTAAAAGTTGTGCACAGAATTCACACACGGTAGGTGTGAAGGGGTGGTGTTTTTCTTCAGGGAGCCTCTAAAGACTAAGAATAATTTTCTTTAGTGCTAAGTTCTCAAGTGACAAGGGAGCCATCTTTGATGCCAGGAGAATTGGCTAATTACACTTTGATTACTCAAGTTCCCTTAAGGAAGTGATTTTTCTCCAGGATTTAGGACATGTCAATTAGTATGTGTTCACCTGTTAGTAACAGAAAACCTCATTAGTAGTGGCTGAAAACATAAGGACATTAATCATTTACTTGCTCAGAAGACTAAAGGTAGGCAGTTTCAAGAATGGTTCAGTACCTGAATACTATCTGACTGCTGGGTTGGCTTACCTGTGATTCTTTTAGCTTTTTCCTCATGGCCACAAGATGGCTGCTACAGCTCCAGGCATCATCTGCCTACATAGTCACATTTAAATGCACAAAGTGGGAGAAGGGGCCAAGGCAGAGAGAGAGCGAGAAAGATAGCTTTCTATGATTTTCCGTCAATCAAGGAGCAAAAATAGCTTATATCTTATACCCCTTACGTCTTTTAGCCACAACTAAGTTAGATGTCTTTTCCTGATTGCAGAGAAAGCTGGGAAGGGGACCATTTCTCTCTCTCTCTCTCTCTCTCTTTCTCTCTTTCTCCCCCCCCCCACCTTTTTGTCTCTTTTTTTTAGCTTGAGGAGTAGGAAAACGGGGATGAAGAAGTTGGGAATAACTTTTGAATGTTATCTACATGTGGAGTAACATTTGATACTTTACCAGCTAAGCTCAACTTAGAAATCTAGGTTGTGCCTGGCAAAGGATATGAAGTTATTATTTTAGGTCTTTAAACATTTTTTTGGTATTGTTTAGAATGACAATGTAGTTTTAGATTCCTACATGACTGCTGAGGCTGAAATGTCCTGGAATCCAGAGATGATGGGTCAGCCAAACACGCTTTGTTTACTTGATTCATCATTAGGCTTTATCCCATCTCCAGCTCCCTGTATATCACCCAAGAAATACTTTGGAGATGGCTCACTTCCTCCTCAAAACTGTAGTTCTGGATGTTTCACACTTTGCACATGGTGCTGAGGATGACTACCCTCTCCCACCCCGAAAATACTCTTTGCTTCTGTATTTGCCCATTGTGAAAGGAACATCCTGACAGCTGTGATGTATTTATAATGTCATGTGGCTGGTTTTACAGTCGCTTTGTTACATCAATACTAATCTTTCTCCCTAAGCTGAAAAATTCATCACACTTTGAGCTGCAGGGAGAAGTTCCACCTGAATATGTGTAGTTTGGAGCGTTCAGGGGAGAGACAGACTGGGGAGAACTTACGGTGTAAGAAGTCTGCCAAAATGTCGCTCTTGTCCCAAATGGCTTGGGTGATTAGAGTTGGGAGAGCAGAGCACTTTCTCCAGGATAGCTGATATCCCCAAAGACCCAGTTTACAGGCAGCATGTCCTAAAGGGAGAAGCAAGTATGTTTTCCCAACAGAGAAAAAGATTCCTTTGCTCCTGGCTTCTTAAAGAATACACTTAATTTTAGTCCACAAGTACACATCTCTCGCCCGAATTAGTCAACTAAATAAGTGTCCAATTCTAATCAAACCTGTATTAGAATTTATATAAAAATTAGATGAAAATTTTTAGAAAAATGAGAAGATTCAGAAGAAGCAAGGAATTAAAAAAAAATCAGGACCCAAACCATTTCCACTGAAAATAAAATAAAAATTTTAATTAATATATAGACTCTCAAACCGGGAACCGAATACCCATCTGCTGAGGATCGGATTCTCATGAATATGGAAAAGTTGCAACACTTCTAAAACTGCACCCAGTCCAGGATACAGTAGCCCTTAGATGTGAGTGGCTATTTAAGTTTAAATTAATTAAAATTACATAAATTTAAGAGTTTAGTTCCCCAGTATACTGGCCGTCTTCCCAAGTGCTAGGTATTCTCAAGTGTCTGGTGGTTACCCCGTGGGACAGTATACGTTGTCCACAGAAAGTCCTATTGGGTAGAGTTTCTCTGGATGTGCAGTTCCCATCCAAGAGTGGTTTTCTCAACCAGAGACTATTTGGCGGTATCTGGAGGCATTTTAACTGTCACACCTGGGGCGGGGATGATGCCATCGAGGAATGTTGTCCAACACCCTACAATGCTTAGAATGGCTCCCGCAGTGAAGAGTTATTGGCCCACCATGTCAGTAGTGCTGAGGTTGAGAAAGTCCACCCTCCGGGGCGGGGGGACCCTGATGACCCACAGCTCCTCATCTAGAAGTTTAAAGTGGCTTCTACTCCCAAGAGTGCAGGTAGCCTGTGTATTGATACAATATGGATGTGTAGTAGGGTTAAAACTTGAGGCTAAGCCTCTCAAAGATGTGTCCCAAATCCCATAGTCCTAATCACAGGCAGGGAAGAATCCATAAAGCCACCAGGGGAGTCTAGCTGAAACTACTGTAGCTGGGTTGGGAGAAATAAGGGGTCCATGGTGTTGGTCCCCCTTCTTCTGCTTTCTCCCTCCTCACTGTCCCTCTCCCTGCAAACTGAGTGGAGCCACCCATCTAAATCATAATGTCTTGGGGTGGGTGACATTCCACTCAAGGCCTGTGTCAGTAGCCAGAACATTAGTGTGAGCAACCAGAGCTCACACTGACCATCATTCTTGGCAGCAGGTGGATACCAGGATGATGTAGCACAATCAGGTGTTCCATCCAGAGCTGGGTTCAGATCTGGGCTCCTACTTATATGCTGTGTGGCTAGTAACAGGTTACTTAACTTCTCTGAACTTTCGTGTACTAATGGAGGTAGTAACTCTGTATCTTAGAGGGTTATTTTAAAGATGAAATGAGAAAATACACATCAAGTGATTAGTACAATCTCTGGCAGATTAAGAATAAAGTCGTTGGTAGCTTCTATTACTGTTTTTTTAATTGTTTGTGTTACTCTGGTTACTATTGCCAAGAAAGCCAGGCTGTATTGATTTGGGGTCCTTTCCTGCCCATGGAGGAAATTAGGGCCCTGGTTTGCCAATCTGGCTGGGCTGGAGCCAGGGCTAAAAGCCAGGCAGGCTGACAGGACCTCACTCTCTCCGCCCCAGCTTAAATGTCACTCACTCTAAGGACATTCCTGTTCACTCTGTTTCAGTAGGGTCCCCAGGACCCTGCATTATTTTCTTATCCTTGGTTCATGTCTATTTTCTTTGATAGAATGTAGTAAATTCTGTGACTATAGGATTGTGTGTTTTTACCAGTCAGTTGGTGTTACGTATTGGGGATTTACAAATTAATGGCATATTATAATGAAAAACTGAATTCCTGAGAAGGAAGGAAGGAAGGAAAGGAAGGTGACAAGGCTAACACCAACCATGGATTTTGCATGCCAACCAATCCATACTGAAACCTCACTCTGTTCATTGCTCACATTGTGACCTTACATAAGTCATTTAACCTGAGTGTGAGTTTGCCATATCTGAGTTTGCCACTGTCCTCTACTTCAGTTAGAGAATCAGGAAATAGTAGTTTTTATAATGATTCAAAAACCAATATTGCTGTAAAACTCAAGGGTGACATTTGAATTTGTCCGCCTTCCCTTTTGTCTCTATGATGCAGCGAATGTTAGCGATACCACCTGCCCTATTAGCATATCTATGTCTGTTTTATCTATGTTTTAGAGTATTTATGTCTTGTAGAATAATTTTACATTTTGTCCAGCAGATTGAGACTTTGGTAGGCTGAAGGTAAGAGTATTTGGTCAACTGGTAGAAATTTTTATGAGCGTCAATGGATCTGCAGAAGGGATTCAGAAAGAGTATCTGGCTGGCAAGTTTGTGTTGGCCTGTTTTTAAGGACCCACACAGGCCTTTCCCCTTCTCTGCCTCCTCTCTGGTTAGTTGCTATCAGAGACTAAGAACTGTTCGGTCCCACCTCTGCCTCTCAATAGAACTTTTATCAGAGGACGAAAGAGCTAGATCTTCATCCCTTGTCCATGAGCCTGGTCAGAAGACACAAGGCACACTGTGTAAGCCAACTGGCTGTTGACAAAAACTAATTTGTTGGTCCATCCCTGACCTGAACCATCACCACCAGGGGCATAGAGAAGAGAGTTTATTAAGTCTTTATTAGACCTCACACTGGATCTATTTTAGATCTGTAGTTTAGTTTGCTTTCAGGTCATTGTATGGTCTTTTTGACTATGGGTCATCACTCATTCTTCCAGCTTTTTCTTTTCAGTGATAGCAGAGCAGAGAACATGGCTGAAGATCAGGATACAAAGATATGTGAGGTCTACAGATTTTGAGTAGTAGCTATGGGAGTTTGTTGGTTGGTGTGTTTTTATTTGGTTTGCTTTCTCATCATGGCTAATACATATTGTACAGTTGAAGAACTGCGTAAGGGACACCTATTGAGTTTGACATTCTGTTTTGCACCTCTTGGTTGCAAATAACTCAGCACCAACTCCAGCTGGCTGAGCAAATAAGGGAAGTTCATGGGCTCACCTAATGGATAAGTCCAGGAGTAGGATGGCCCTCAGTGGGCACTGTTAGGAATCTATCCTGCTCTTGGGCTCACCTCTGACTTGCTGTGTCCCGGCCTCTTTCAGCCAGCTTTCTTTTTTTGTGGGGGCAAGCCCAGTCCGTGTTCTCAACGTTCCCAACAGCCCAGCAAAAAGGGCAGTCTCCATCTTCCAGTGGTTCCTACAGAATACTGGGAGTTGAGTATTGTTCTGATTTGGGACCTGTCCATCCATCAGCCAATCAGGACGGCCAGCAGAGCAGATGGCACTGATTGGTCAGATTCTGTTTATGGCTCCACCCTCTGGAGCTGGGAGGTGCCTCCCAGGACCTGGGTCCCCAGCAGGGAGAGTGGGGTATGGGGCATGTCCCCTCAAGAAAAATCCGTCTGGTGTTATCAGAGAAAAAGGAGCTTGGATCTTGGGCAGGCATAAACAACAGATATCCACTCCCCTGTTCCTCCTCTGATTTCAGTTGCACTGGTGACCCAGGAAAAAATCCCCTGCTCGCTGTTGTCTCCGTTTCGCCTCCCGAGCTGCTAGCAGGCCTGTGGCCTGAGTTTATTTACAGCATCAGCACACCTCTCTTTTCTTTCTTGGAATCATGATACCCCAGTCTTTCCCCCAGAGGTTGGAGTAAATGGCCTTCTCTGAGCCACAATCAATGGCGTTCCGTAAGGTGTGACAGAAGAGGCCATCTGGCAGTTGCCCCCCCCACCCCCACCCCGGTCGTTTCTCCCTGTCCAGGGAAGAGGTGCGTCTGAGGCATAAGGTCGTGGCGCAGCAAGGGGCTGCTGTCTTTCAGAAGCCTCACTTCCCACCCCCACCCCCATCCCCCGTCCCCAGACTCAGGTCTGTGGCAAAGAAATGCCACAAGAGTGAAACACCTGGCAGATTCCGCCTTTCCCTTTGTGAAATTCCCCATCAGAATTGGGTTGTGGAATAATTATCATGAAGATGATTTTTGAATACAATTCTAAGTTTGAGCGTTGTGCGCAATACTTTCCCAAATATTGGATAGATTTTTTTTTAATGCCAGCGCTGAGATCACTGGCCCATTTCAATTTTTATTGAAACAAATAAACCCAATAAAAATACTTATGCTGAGAGCTAGAGCGCCACAATAAAAGAATCACCCTGTATTGAATTTATTGATTTATTTATTTACTCCAACTGGAAAATCGAGTATTGTGTTAATGTATTTTATAAGAATCACACTGCTCGATGAAATGGCTAATTTATTTTAGCGTATACATAAATAGCTAGCAATTTTCCATGAGACAGGCTAATGAAAATGATGCCATGAAATTGCCTATAGTGCGCGGAGTGACGGAGACCAGTTATGATTGGGTGAGCGGTAAGACGCACTGAACTGGCCATCATATCTTTGAACTTTTGAACTGCTACTTGTTTGGTGTGATTTATTGATTTTGCTATCTCTCTGTTGAGCTCAACTTTAGTTTTTGCCCGGCAGTGCAGATAAGTGGCATAGGAGATTTAATTTCATGGGTATTTGGGGTTAAAACCTATCTTTAAGAAGAATGCTAAACATGTTTTAATAAAACATGAGTTGCGAGGGTTTTAGGTTTCTGCGTGATACGGATCTGATAAGACGCCAGGCCAAGGAGAGGCCCGCCCAGGGGTTCCCGGCTGGGGAGGCGCTCTTTTTCTGAGCTCTGGAAGTTGCACCAGGGCCACGTGTATTTTCTTTGCTCCATCAGCCTGGCTTCATTCTTAATTGCATGTATCATTTCTTCCCCGTCTGTGCCCTGTAGCTCATGCCACGTGTTTTGCCTCCATGCCTGGTGCAGGGGTCGTTTCCGGGGTCCTCACTGCGCTGTGCCTCTAACCCCTCCTTGCACGCCGAGGGCTGGCCACCCCTTAAACACCCTCATTTGGGCAAATCTCTCAGGGAAAGTGCTTTCAGGAGCAGCCACGCACGGAAGGCCCTCACCTAGGGGACCAAGACCGGGAAGCCCGCTCTGCCTTGGGGCCCGGGCCGCCTGGCAGCTGGCCAGCTCTCTCCACACCCACTGACTGTGCTCCTCAGCAGCGCCGCTGTCCTCCTCCTCCGCCGGCCCTGACCTTGGACCAGGATGCTTGCCTCGCTGCTTCGGCGGGAAATCTACCGAGTGACTGGGCAGAAAGCAGCCTTACTTTTTATTGTTGTCTTTGGACCTGCACAACTTTTCCTAAATATGCAACATCTTGAGAACTCCTTCTTGATATTTTTTGTTTGGTTAGCTAATTTCTAGAGGCCGACTTGACAACAGCGTTTTATGCTTACTTTTTTCTTTGGGGGCGGGGGCGGGGGGTTGGAGGAGGTGGGAAAGAGCTTTATCATGTAAAAGTAACCATCCTAGAAATTTCAGGTAATAAATTTTCAGGCGCATGAACGGTTAAGACTCCTCACTCAGTGACACAGTATGTGAATGTGGAATTTTTATGAAGGTAACAGTCTCTTTTTTAAAAAATCTGATTTATTTAGAAGGCACTTTTAAATGACCGAGTAATTTTAACCTTCGGGGGAGAGATTGAGGTGGGGGTGGGGGTAGGAGAGTAGGGGAGAGTTGGATCTTTGCAAGGGTTTGAAAATTCACATCCCCTTTAATGATTAAACTGGCAGGATCTTTATTTGGATGTTAAAAGCTTTTTCTTACATTGCAAACATTCTCAGCAAATTTACAGTCAGATATTTGGAAACAGCTAACACTTTTAAAAAAATGAGGAGGAGGAGGGCCTGTTTCAACTAGGAAACAAAATTAGTGGGAATGGCTAAAAAGACAGACTGACCCCAACACCATTAGCTTGGAAAAAAAAATTCCATTTCATTGCAACTATGTTATTGTTTACTTTACCATACACATCCTAATATGGTTACCTCCCTGTCAGAGGCGGCCAAGCCCAGGAGTTGAGGGGCCCCCTCCGGGAGAAAGCTCCTAACTGCCTCTCAGACAATAAGAAACAAACCGTACAACTCCACAAAAGGCTTTCCGGAAAATAAGTGTCAAATAAATCCTACAGAACTCTCGCTTCTGCCACTGAGCTCTGTATATGCAAACCTGTTCTTATGCCTTTGCTGCCGGGGCTGAGCTGCGTTTGTTTGGAAATAAGCCATTGCTTTTTCTTTTTTTTCCTTTTTTCCTTTTTCACAAATTCCCCCCCCCCCCTCATCTGAGGGCTCTGGATTAATTCCTTGAGACACATCTTTGCATACATGTCTCATGAGTTATGTTTCCTGGAGCCTTTTACTAGGAACATTAAGGTAAGAATGTTGATTTAGCCCGGGACCTTTGTCACTCAAACTAATGCTCATCAGTGATATAGACATTGTAAAGAAATATTGCGGAGGTCTTTTGTGGTCCCCCTCCCAAACGGAGAGGTGCAGTTGCTTTTAATTGTCATGCATGGATTCGGTGGGGGGGGGGGATGCCACCAGTTGTGGATGAGATGGAACAGAGGTGTACTCACTGGTGTAAACACTGGTGAAGACACCCCGATCGTGTGGCAGCCACTACAGTTCATTAGAAGGGTTTTCCTGCTGTTTCTTCCAGTTCTTTTCTACTTGCAGTATTTCTTTTCCTTCTTCTTCTTTCTCTTCAACTCTCCTGATCTTTTCCAAATCCTCATGGTCTTGAGGCTTGCCTGTTATTATCTGCAACTCCAGAACAAAGGTAGGCTGCTCAACTCTGTGCTTTGGGGGAGGGCCGAGTTATTTTGGGAGGGATGTCTTCCTAATGCATGAGTGGCTGACCTAAAAGGCGGGGGGGTAGGGGGTGGGGGGGTGGTAGATCACGCTTGGAACCCAGGGATGAGAGAGCACGCACTGTGGCAGCTTTTAGGGAGTGGAGTTTATTTTTATGCAACTTAGAAAGCGGCAGCATCTCTGGTAGAATGGACTCGTTAGCTTCTGAAATTCTACACTTGGTGTCACACTGGTGTGTACATGGCATTACCAAACTGGGGTTCAGACCTTTGGGGACACTTGAATTGACAACAGCAGAGAAGATTTCCTGATTGGGTTCTATATATTCAGTTTATCAAAATTAAATAATGGACCTAGGGTTTTTTTTTCTTTGTCTTTTTTTTTAAATTGAATTTTAATGTAAAGGTGTAAGTAAGTGGGTGACTGGCATATGTACTTTGCCTTTTTCCTCTGGTCTAATTGCTTTAATTCCCTGGACACCTTCACTTATTTCTCACTGATTTGGTTCTCTAATTTTGCCTAATCTGGTGCTCTGATAGAGTGAAGGTGGAGATTTGCTGCTTTTAACTAATTGTGCCTTGCTGGGTGGTGACTCAATACAAAGAGTAAAGACCACAAGAAATTCATCTCTACCTGCAAAGGGGACTGGAATAGAGTGGTGCAGATTCATAATTGAAAACAAGAGCAAATTAAGCCTTAGTGAGGGATATTACAGGCTATTAATCATAATAAATATGTTTGGCAACGTTGGGTTTGTACGCTATAGTTTTCAGTTAAAAAAAAAAATCCAAGTCCATGATTACAAGAGGGAATAGCTCTTTGGCTTGTGACACGCTGGGCTGTACTTTACTTGTTCGTTAGTTCAGACCGCATTACAAGTGAGCAGTTGTGTTCCAGAATCAAGGGTGTCGTTCCCAAGCAGGTCTGAATACATCCCCATGCAGATGTCATCTCGGGTTCATGCCACAATGCGTGGTTTTTTTCTGAACCTCTCAGCTTCAGCCTGGAACCGGAGTGTAAGAATTTTATTTTACATTATTACGACGCTCGCACATTCCTGTGGGTTTCTTGGCTGCGGACCATCTCTGTGCCTGCACTGTAGCCCCGTCAAGGTGAAGCTCTTTGAAAAATAGAAATCCAGTGTATTTAACCAAAATGAGCTTGAACCGCCTCAAAGTTTGCATCTTAGAAAGCTGCTAATTATGCTTGTCGTAAAACATATCTGAGTGGAAGGTTCTGAGTCCAAACAGAATCGAGTGCTGCTTTAGAAATATAACTGTAGTCTGTGCTTTTAAAGAGGTTTATTTTTACTTTGGGGCCATGGAGGGGGTGATTGGAATTAGTAGCCTTTAATTAGACGGAGAGATATTCAAATTTTACAGGGATTTATGTTAGAACATGGAATGGCGGGTGGCTCTCTCCTCATTATGAATCCTCCCTGCACATAATGAGGTTCATCATTAGTTGATGGAGTGAATTTGCCCTAGCTCTACCTTGAAAGGCACATAATTTACATACTACTTCAGAGCCTAAGCTTTAATGGATTCCTCGATGAATAAAATGAAAAGCTACTTTCTTTAAATTTTTGAACACTGTTTAGATAATACGATTTTAATAAGACATTCAATTTGCTTGTTAAGTCTATTTGAAAGTGCTTTTTTTTTCTTTTTGGGAAAAATATATTTTGGCTTGCCTTGCTGTATATCACAGTGGATGGTTACCCTCACAGATATAGCAGAGAACATATGGGGTGCGTTGGTAAGAAATGGGGAGAATCTGAGGCGGAGAGCTTTTTTTTGCACGTGAGCCTGGAGATTATTGATTCTTGTGTAGAAACTCTTCAGACATTAAATGATTATAACAAAAAGGTTTGAAAACAAGCTTATTATCCGTGTCTGGTTTTGCATATCTAAAACCCGTGTGCAAGCTGGCTGCCGCCAGCACTGACAGAGCAGCTAGTTGTGCCTCCTGATTTATTTTAATGACTGAAGAGCAAAAACTTCCCTGGGTCTTGCTGATTTGAGGAGGGGAGCTGGAATTGGAGGCTGTCTCACATGGCATCAGGTCATCAACTTCGGAGCTTTCTGGTCTACCCCATAAATTCCGAAAGTTCTCGGGCTCTGTCACTCTCCTCTCTTTCGGTTGGAATGCGGAGAAAATCAGCTTTGAGTGGGCGCGATCTGAGCATGGACGTCTTTTCAATAAGTATGGCGGTTTCGTAATAGCATGTTATTGAACATGTCCTTTGCTTGTTCGAGCCAGGTCACCCCTGCGTTGCCATCACTGCGGCATGTGGAGACTGGGTTCTGGTGGTTTGTCACATTCGGGAGCAGGGAAGGTGTCTAAATAGAAGTGAAGCCTTGTTTTGATAGAATGCTTTATTACCTGAAAATGATCAGCATATATTAACATTAATAGAATAGTCCATGTCATTCTTTTTTAGGTAATTTACCTCCGCTGCAGACCTGTCTGCTTAAAAAAAAAAATCTTCTTCCCTTCTAAAACATATATTTGTTTAGAGAGTTTTCACTGAAGTGTACATGACAATTACAGCTGTTCATTAACAAAATTGGGTATTTGTTTTAAACTTTAACCAATCACTTTGATATGCTAATTATGGTGTAATTTAATTTGAGCCCTGTAATGATGATGCCGTTATTATGGACATAAATGATGCAGTTAAGCTGAGAGTAATCTCATTTGCATACTGTACATGCCAGTAAATTAAGCCCTTTCTTCGACTGCTTCAGCTTTAATTTTCCACTTCTTTTCACACAGCTCCTTTTCAGCCCCTCTCTTATAAGCCCACTTTGTAATAGTCCTGATGACTGTTTGATGTGAAGAGTTTCTGCACCACAATAATGCACGACAGAAGATGTAACATTTAAAGGATTCATTATCTTGCTGAGTGTTCCTTTAAGAAGGGGAGGATTAGAGATGGTGGTGGTGGGGGACAAAGTGTCCTTTCCATGGGATATGAAGGCCCCCAGTTAAAGTAATTTGAGATGCCACATGCTCTCCACTCACCCCCAAGTCAGACTTGGGACCTATTATTTATAAATGATGCTTCCCCCACCCCCACTGTCCTGTAGTTGATGGTCACAAATTGTGTTGCATGTGTTGCATTCAACAGCAGCGAACTTCATGTGATGCCTTATTGTAATTACCCCATGCTAGTTGGAGGCAAAAGTTTAATTTAGCCCACATAATACATTTCTTCCAATCTGGGCTTTTATAGATGAGATTATGATTTTAACCCATTCCAAGATTGACTGACTGCCATTTTCAAAAGGATCTTCTTGTTTTCCACCCCCTCTGCGTGGATGGTCACATAAACACAAGTTTTATCCAGTTGTGTTGGCTGTGATGTCCTTGGAACCTAAGACCCTGCCTTTTGCCCCCCCTTGGAGGGAGGAGACCACTGGGTGCCTTTCAGTAGCCAGCCTCTGCCAGTGGGCTGTCGTTCCGTTTGAACCAAAGAATGCAAAGGCATAAGTAAGCCTGGGTTCTCCCTCTGGCTTCCTTCGAAGCCAGTGGGAGTTGAGTGGGTGTAACTGAGGACTGAATTTAGCTCTGTGTTTTTAAAAGGGTCATGGGCCTAAAAATAGTTCAAGCTTCTTGACTCTCCTGCAGGCTCCTTTCTCGCAAATGGAAGCATATTAAAGCCGAGTAATTGGCTGTGTCCATCCTCGTTTCTTGGAGCTAAAAGTCTTGTCCCTTCCTTTGTAAGCGTTCCCCAGTTTTAGGCCTCTTGACCCAAACTTTGGCCAGACCACTTCCATCTGTCCCTTCCCCTCGCACTTCTGTCAGGAGGCTGCCTTTTCTAACACTGTGGCAGGCAGGGATTTCCTGGTGTTGCCCTGACGAAGTGTGTGCACAGCCTTATTCAGCCTGGTAGCACTGACCACTGGAACTGGGAATTTTTGCCTAACTGTGGAAATTTTTTTTCACTTATTTTTTTTATTTTTAAAAATCAGCTCCAAGTCCAGTGTGGGGCTCGAACCCTTGACCCTGAGATTAAGACTCGCATGCTCTGTGGACTGAGCCCGGCAGGCGCCCCTGACTCTGGAAATCTTAATGGAAGTGAGCGTCTCTTCTCCCAGCTGTTTTTGAATTAAGCAAATGCTGCCAAACTGTTCACGTGATGTCAGGCTATTCAGCAGTTTGAACTTCTCGAGAAGCGTATACCTTCAAGGGCTTTTTTTTCTCCCTGTACCTCATTTCAGAAGAACCACAGAATGCAAAGATGTGCAAAAAAGCTTGTACAAACCTTTGCGCGTGGCTATAATGTCGTATCGAGCCTTCTGTTTTTCAACAGTGTGGAAATGCTTTGTTTTCCATACCATTGAAGGAGACGGGGGAAAGGAGAAATGATTTTAGGTAACAGTCTAGAACATTTTTATAATAATGGAGACTAGGCTTTCTCAGTTCAGAACAGGCCACTAATCGAGGAGATATTCCCATCGTGATATTTCCTACTTGTGGGAAGTTGAATAAACAAATGAATGAAATACCACCAGAAGCTACGTTCCCTGAAGGCAAGGAATATTAATCTGAATTCCTAGCACTTAGCGTCACACCTGCACGTAATAGGTGTTCCAGAAATCATTTCTGGTTGAAATCAGCGTACTTATTCCTGTAGGCTTGTGGGCATCAAATGAGAAAATGAGGAAGGTGCCTGACTGGCTCACTTGGCAGAGCGTGGGGCTCTTGGTCTCCGGGTTGTGAGTCTGAGCCCCACATTGGGTGTCGTGATTACTTAAAAATAAAATCGTGAAAAAAAAAAGAAAAAGGAAAACAAAGAAGGAAATACTTTCTCTAGTGTAAGCATATGCATGACGATGGGTGGCTCAATCGATTGGGTGTCCGACTTCGGCTCAGGGCCGGATCTTGCGGTTCATGGGTTCAAGCCCCAGGTCGGGCTTTGTGCTGAACTCTTGCTCCGAGCCTGGAGCCTGCTTCAGACTCTGTGTCTCCTCTCTCTGCCCCTTCCCTGCTCGCACTCTGTTTCACTGTCTCTCAGAAATAAATAAATGTTAAAAAAATTTTTTATAAATAGGCGTGATGGTATTTGGATTGTAGATCCCATCATCCAGCTATTCCTCGTCTGGCCCCCACACCTTGTGTGGGAGCCAATGTCAAGTCTTCGCAATAGGAGAGTAGCACTTCTCTGCGGAAGACTCACAGCCCAGATTGTGGACTAATGCCTGTAAGAATAACTCAGAGTTCATGAGCAATAGCCATGTACTAAGTGACTGGCACAGGTGATGCTACTGAATTCTTCCATCAAGCAGTCAAGGTAGGCACTGTTCCTCTTACCTCTTAGCCCTGGCCTCTGTGGTGTGCATACAGCTCTAGGTCCCACAGGTGTGATGCTGGAACCAAGACTTGTACTCCTTCAAGAAAGCTCCAGAGTCCGTACTCCTGGCCACTGCACTTCAATCCTGCTTGTCACTGCAGAGAGAGACACACACCGTTATACACACTATATTTCTACATAGTGCATGTACCTACATATACTTATGATATTTATGTATCTACTATATAACGGTGTCTTGTGTGTGTTTTGTACATACATTCATTGAATAGCAGCCGCCTAAGAGCTTGGCATATTTCACTGTCACAGAGCCCTGGTAGGGTAACTGTTACTTGTCTCTGCTTACCGATGAGGAAACCAACGTTCGCTCAGATTGAATAACTTGCTTACACAGGTAGAAAGTGACTCAACGGGGCTCCGAATCCAAGCCTGCCTGTCTAAAAGCACTTGCTCAATTAAATAGCCACTGCATGCTCGCACTTACCTTTCAGTAGCCTGAGAGCATTTACTGCTTCTCAGATACTTATTTTTTTGAGTACCTGTGGTTTTTAAGGGCTATCATATTTATCTTTGTTGGCGATTTTGACTTTAAATGTGTGCTCTGAATAACTGAGACATCTCCTAATTTCCCAGTCGTCAGTGTGATATAAATTCCTGGCAGGAAGCCACCTTCTCTTCATCAACGCCCCCCCTCCCCAAACGAGACTGTTGATAAATTCTTTTTTTCTTGGGGGAGGAAAATGCTCTGCTTCCTCCTTCCCTTTGATTGAAGTCTGTTTTACTTTTATCTTGACAGGTGACAGAATGAATATCAGCTGTAGACTTTATAGATGTATGGATCTGTAGATGTTTATACGCATCCCCATGGACGTGCCCAGACTCATAGCTTGTACTGTTACACACGATGCAGGCCACATGGAGAGAGAGAGAAGTGGGAACATTTCAGGGAAACTCTAACTTCCTTTCCCAGCCCTGTCCCTCTGCTGTGTCTCGGGAGTCCCAATCTAGGCGGGTGAAGTGATGACAGTGTGGATGGCATCCCTTCCCCTTACATTTAGAAACTCTTCAAATCCGGAGTCTTGGAATGTGCTTCGTCCTGTGCTAGCCTGGGAGTCACTAGCCAGATGTGGCTCCCGAGCCCTCGAAGTGTGGTTAAACTGAATTACGGATGCGCCATTTGTACAAAATACACACTTCATGTGTGTGTGTACATGTTGAGTGACTTAGTAGAGACGAGAAGAATGTAAAATATCTTATTAATAACTTTGTTGATTACATGTTGACATTAACATATTTGGGATATATTAAGTTAGATGAAATATATTTTTAAAAGTAATTTCCCTTTTCTTTTAACGTAGAAACTATGTTTCTTTCTACGTTAAAAGGTGTGTTTGTGAGAGGGGTGCCTGGATGGCTCCGGGGGTTAGGCGTCCCACTCTTGATTTTGGCTCAGGTCATGATCTCACTGTCGCGAGATTGAGCCCCACCATCGAGCTCTGCACTGGGCATGGAGCCTGGCTAAGATTCTCTCTCTCCGCCCCTGCCCCACTCATGTGCACTCTCTCTCAAAGAAAAAAAAATGTGGCTGGTAGATATTTTTAAATTACAGACGTGGCTTGCATGTGTGGCTCTCAGTATATTTCTGTGAGAGAATCCAGTTCTAGAATGTACATCCTACCTCTGTGTACTACATGGTGACTGGCAGACCAGTTGGAGTGACCCAAAGATTTATCCCCCAAATGGATAGAGAGCTGCTGTGAATGTACACCATGGAGGACCCGGCCTGCTGTAGGCGAATCCCCATGGTGTCCCCCCAGATAGCACCTATTTCCACATGGAAGATACTAAGGAAGTAAGCCACATGGTTGTTTCCACACCTTGTCCTTCCTTACCAGGGCGGGGATCTAGCACCCATTGTACTGTTTGAAGACCTTGGACTTGAAAAGTGTTTCTATACTCTGCTTAGCATCTTTGATGGCAATAAATTTTGGTTCATCTCCTGTAATGGTTCCATTAACAGAGGGCATCGGAGAGAAGACATTATTCCCAGTTGACTATGTTGACCATGCTGACGAGGCTGGATTCTGATATCTTGCAGGAATCTGGGGCCTTGGAGCCACAGCATCCAATTGGGGCCTTTCTGTTAGGTATATAGATGCATTTGTCTCTTGGATACTGTCTTGATAAATATTCTTTATCTAGTACAGGGGCACCCTGCCTTAAGTAAACTTTATGTGTAAATACAGTTGTCTTTTTTAGGGTTTATTTATTTTTTGGTTAGTAATCTTTATACCCAACCCAGTGTTGGGCTTGAACTCATGACCCTGAGACCAAGAGTCACACACTCTTCCAATTGAGCCAGCCAGATGCCCCTGTTTTGTTTTGTTTTTAGGCGAGAGACAACATTATATGAATGTACATTATTTAACACATATTAATCAAGTCTCTGTCTCATTAGGCGTGATGGGCTCCCTACCTTCAGAAACCTTGTTAACTGTCTGGACACAGAGATAGCACACATAGCTTCAACCCAAGATGTGAAAATTCAGTTTTGCTGGATTGGAGCTATGTGGTTTGCCTCATGAGAAGATTCTTTGATTTTTCAAGAGGATTCATAATCAGTATCCACTAACGATTCACATGTTCCTCACATTCTATTTACTGTACAGTTGGCTGATTTAGGGGAACCAAGGTTTTAACTGTGAATTCTCAACAACCCCAACCCCTACCGAAAGGTGTGTTCCACACCGAAAAGTTTTTTTTCCCCAAGCATCTCTGCCATTCCTTAGAAACTCAGGGAAATTCAATATGTGGTCTTTTCTAAGGTTTCTTTTTTATTTCCTCCCCCCATCAGAATAGATGGATCCCTTCACTGGAATGAACACATGGAAATTATAGCTGTCACCTCATCCATTAAAAGCAGGCATTCAAGTGGGATATTATCCCACTTTACTTTTTGGTCCTTAAGAAGTCAAGGGACAGGGTATTAGATGTGAGATGACCATAGGAATCCTGGGTCCTGGCAAAGATCAGTACCCAGCACGAAATGTGCCCACTTACTTGTTAAGTGCTGAAAATACTCACCCCCACCCTGTGCCCTAGTCTCCCTTGAAGCTGCGGCTTCATTAGTATCAATTGGTTTTCAGGGTGTTTATATCTCTGGGCCACTGGCTCCTGCCTATGATTATTGCTTGAAATTTTCCATACACTGCTTCCATTTTCAATCATCTTACCCCTAGTTGGCCTATCGTCGACTCTTTGAACTTCACAGGGGAATCATGTTAATGGTAGCTTTTGTCCTATGCATAACTGGGGAGGAAAATGCCTTCAACTCAGCCGCATGAAACAGTTCTTTGCAGACACCTCAGAGAGGGGAGCCACCACCCTTGCCCACCGGCAAATCATCTCTGAACAGAAGGGAACAGCTGTTCCTAGAAATGTCCTTGGAGCTGCAAAACTTTCTAGAAGGCAGTGCGACTTTCAGCTCTAAGGTTTTAAATAGCAGCCCTGCTCTGCCGCACCCCCCTCATCCCCACCCGCAATACTATTACTGTCAATGCTTCTATAAGGATAGGTTCTGGAAGGGCAGCCTGTGCTGTTCCTGGGTTGCCTGTTTTGTCAGGTGGTCTCTGATGCAGGAGGTGAAGTCTGCTGGTTGGATTCATTTGGAGCTGGGATGTAATGAATGGTTAGTGTTTTGAGGTATTTGTCCCTACCACTGTCCAGCCATTCCTTGAGTTGTACAAAAAGATTAGGGTGGGTTTTTTTAAATGTAACATGTTGTTCAGACCTTGTTTTGGTCCTTCTGTTATGCATGTGAAAGGCATCTCAATTCCTTGTGACTGGAGGTGTGGTCTTTTATCTCTATCTCTCCTAATTAATGTTTGAGAAATAGTAGTTCTGCACTTGGTGGAAGTGTGCCTCTAGTAATGGGTGTGTAAGAGCGCAGGCCAGTAGCAGCTCCCATACCCAGGTGAGTAACTGCAGTTACACAGAATAAAAATACAAACCCTGAAGAAAAGAGCAAAAATTCTCTGTCATGTAATGATGTCTGATTTGAGCTAAAACCAACTTTGACATACCAAGTCCTTAAATTCTGTTTCTGATCACTTTTCCAGGTGTTTCTAAAAGTTTTCTTAGCTGCCTTCCTTGTATTCCAAAAATGCATCCAGCCTCAGCCTCTCCTGTCCTTCCCGGTGTCTGCAGCAATCTCACCAGTGTGGTGAGTGTGGAAGTTATACTGTGTGCTGCAATGTACATTTCAGTCTTGGTCAGCTGTGCACGTCTGGACCCTTGGTCCCTTCTTCAGAGTCCCTTTGGAGCCCCCCCCTTTATTTAAAAAATTTTTAATGTTTATTCATTTTTGAGAGAAAGGCAGAGCATGAGCAGGGGGTGGGGGCAGGGACCGAGAGAGAGGGAGACACAACCGGAAGCAGGCTCCAGGCTCTGAGCTATCAGCACAGAGCCCAACCTGGGACTCAAACTCCTGCACCACGAGATCATGACTTGAGCCAAAGTCGGATGCTTAACCGACTGAGCCACCTAGGTGCTTCACCACCACCCCCGCCCCCTGCCACTTTTTAATGCTGACTTGAAACTATTTTTCTTTTTGGAATTCTATTTTCTATTTTCACTTTTTCAGATCTCTTGACATGGACATGCTTCCTGCCTTAGAGAAGGCCTATTTATTCATTTTAGCCTTTATATTCTACTCTGGAGATGTCACACAGCATCATGCGAGCGCTCCTGTATACAAAGCTTTAGCTAGCAGACGGGTGCAAAAACCGTTAGTCCTTCCATCGGCCAGTGCTCACGGCAGACATTGCTAATTGATCACAGCGCTCTTTCTCAGCAAGCCTGACTGTGGTCTATGAATCTTGCTCTTAAAGAGTGCCAGCTTCTTGCTAATCAATAGTGCTTGGCATGAAATCTATTTGCCCTCCCTGCTCTAACTGTTAAGATTTACTAATATGTGGATGCAGCTAATTGAATGCAATTAATGAATGGTGGCACATCTTTTATCTTAATACCTCAGGTTACCCTTCTCTTATCTCAGTTGCCTAAGCTACCCAGCCTCTTCAGAGTTAATGTTTTGGACACACGATCTTTTTCAGCTGTGACCTAGGACAGAGGAGACAACCCCCTGAAATTCTTTTCAAGGTGATGATTCTGAAACAGGCTGAGTACCAATTCCCCTCTCGACTATGAAGCTCTTCCTCGAGTTCAGAGTCCTTTCCACATGCAGTGGAAGGCGTACCCAGAAAAGGAGTGTGGCCCTCATATAGGAGATAACATTGAAGTATGAACTCTTTGCCTACTGGCAAATTGCCTGTGACTCTCCTTCTAAATTTAGAAGAATTTAGGTCCTAACACCCCACATTCTCGACATCTCCCTAGACCACAGTCTAGTTAGAATGCACCAAAATTATTTATGTGCACAATGAAAAAAAACAGAGAGGCTTTTCCTCCCCACCTATTGTCTGTCCTTGTTTTCCCTGTTGAACTTCTTCCTGAATTTTTTTTTTCTTTTCTCAATTCCATATTTTAAAAACTTTGCCTGGTAAAATAGTGCTTATCACCCATTATTATTATTTTTTCTGATGCACAAGGAGAAATTTGAAGCATCCAGAATTTATACTTTTTCCAGCATAACCACTAGGTCATTGAGTTGGTATTGTCTCTTGACATCCACCCTCCCCCTCCCCCCCACTCCCCTTGGATATTGGTAATAAATGAATCCTCTCTTTAAGGATTAGAAAGCTCTCCTAGTTTTTCTTAAAGCTGTAGGCAGGTTGATTCTTTCTTGCTTAAGTATTTGTAGCATCAGAAAGAAGTCTTGGCTTTTGCATTCACGGTATTTATAATGTGAAAAGGACGATCAGTTCATTGTCTTTCTCTTGAACATAAAAAAAGATGGAAGTATGTTTGCGGGCGCCTAAACATCACCGTGCTTGTGTTTCATTATTAGTTTTTAATTTTACAGCCTCCATCTTCATTTTTCCGAGTCCGAATGAGTAACACTGATTTACGGTTCATTTAAGTAAAGATGCTATTTTAAATCAAATCATCCCCATTGAAAGAAAAGGGAGGCTTTGCCATCAGCTGTTCACCAGAGTGATCTGTTCCTGAACGAAAGTAGATTTGAAAACTCACTTTTTCCCTTCTGTGATAAAAGAGGACAGCCAGAGAACAAGGATCTGGGTAGTCAAAGTCGCCTGGAATCTTTTCCCTCACTCTGGCAGGCCTGCCGTACGTACTTGGAGGTGTATCCCGAATGGAACAGAATGTGTGAAAGCCATTTAGATGATTATTTGATAATTTAATAAAGGAATATGCTTCAAGCCACCACACCCCTCCTACAGTTGATAAGTGATGCCACCTACTGTGAAAATATTTTACAAAACAGTTTCCTTTGGAATCAGTATCAAATAATGATTTTAAAATAAAACATGTGTAGACTTTTCTCTTGGCGTTTCCCAGTTTCAGGAGCAGACTGTCAGCTGCCCACCCTTGAGTTTATGTACCAACCTTTTTCTTCCTCCCCCAGAGTAATTTCTCTACCCACAGGTTTGGCTTAGCACGTTTTTTATACTGGTTTGGAATGACTCTTAAAATATTTGCATTTAATGTTGTTGTTGTTTTGGATGTAGTGGCACTTAGCACATTAAAATATTATCTGTTCACCGTCCTAGGTAAAGGAGATGCTTTTTTTTTTTCCTCTTGTTTCTTTGTTTTGAGGAGGAGGATTTTAAAGATCGGGTCCCTTGGTGTGTACTAGATGCACAGTGCTCCTTCGGAGGGCACTTTTGTGTGCCCAGGGCATTCTGCTGTGCATGGAAAAGTTTCTTGGTACCAACAAGTCAGAAGCAGCACAGGCCCTTACAGTTTCACTGGCCAGTTTGCTCCATCTGTTCTCTGAGAAACTGATCTCCCGAACAACAGAGGCGATCCATGTAAAAGCTGCACAGTTTACTTGGCATCTCTAAACCCCCAGCAACCACAGGGCGATATTCTTGTAAGACTACAGGCTTTGCCTCTTTCTTCCTTCATTTCCCCCACCCCACCCCTCTCCTGCCCCTGCCCCCGCCCCTGCCCCCGCCCCTGCCCAGTGATGTCTGCTCTGGCTCCTGCTTTCTTCTGGCAGCCCTGCTGTTTAACGGAGCACCTTGTGCAACTCCGGGCGGCCTGAGGAGCTCTAATTGTGAGCAGCGAGTTTGCAGGGAGCCCTGAAGGTTGCAGCGCCTCAGACATGATCCGAGCTTGACAGAAGTGGTGCAATTATCCAGAAGCCCTTGATGAAGCAGCCACTCTTAAGAAGGATACTTGAGTGGTTGTGGAGCATTCCGGAACAGAAAAGAACAGGCTGCCTTGTCAATGCAGATTCTATCTTGGTGTTATCACTGTGTACCGCACCCTGGGCTGGTTAATGAGAGGGTGCAGAGAACCCAGTGCCCCTGATACAACTTTATTGTTGTTGTTGTTGTTGTTGTTGTTGTTGTTGAAGTCCCAAGCTCTCTGGGTGACATGGGCTAGAAACAAGGGAGAGAAAGAGACATGGCTGATTTGCATATTGTACAAGGAAATCATGGAGCCCCGATGGTGAAATCTGAATAAATACGTGGATTTTGAGAACCTTTTTTTTTCTGACAGTATTCAACATGAAGTATATACTTAAGCAGTAATGACTCTGAAGCTATGCTTTGCATTCATGAACACACACCGTAGGGTGACGCTTCGAGCTCTAGGTGAAGCCAAGATTTTCTGAATTATGTTTCATTGGGGAATTTTTACCTTTTTTCCCTGTTTATGACAGTCATTTCATCTGGTTTTATAATGAGGTCAGGAACAGGTGAATGTAAAATAATACTAGTAAGTGGAGTGATTTCTGTGTTAATGATTAGGCTATTTTTTAAATTAAAAAGTTCTGGTATTTGAAACATGCTCCGTACTTTAAGCACACTTACCAGTAGTTAATCAGAATGAAAGATTCTAGTGCTCCCTGATTATGGACAAATGATTATGGCTACCTGTCTACAAGAAATCAGAGAAACTGGCACAAAGGCTAAAACTGGGGGAATAACTAGGGTTGTCTACTGGCTTTTTTCCCATTATGCCAGTAAATACAAAAATTAGCACTTGGGTCCTATAGGGGTACACTTAACTCCTTCCCCCAAAAGGCCAATTTTCTTCCCCTTTTATAAAATACAGGTCTGCATATTAAACCGATAACCTTTAAAAAATGAGACATCAAAAAAAAACAAGAAAAAAAAACCCACAGTAAAAGCATTTTACTAGGGAACCTCTTACAGCACATTTTAAACATCTTTTGTGTTTCCACATATCAAGCTACTTTATGGACTTTTGCTGTGGCATTGCCCTTCAACGAGAAAGCTTTTTCCATTTTGTACCATAAAGAATATTATTTTTCTGCCAGCCAATTTTCTCTGTTAGTCACTAATTGGCTACATAAATCTCGGGTGTTGAGAATGAGGAATGTTTCAGTGTCATAGAGTGTAATCTTCACCCTTATTTACCAATTCATTAAGATTCATTGATGCAGGATCGGTGAGAGGAAATGACAACATAAATCAGACCTCCAACATAATGACCCTAATCAGTTGGGAATTGCTGGAAATGTCATGATGAACTATGTCCTTGTGTTAGTGCCACTGTACATTGTCATTGCGCTGCTTTATGAGTGGGACGCATCTTCCTGACACTGACTGTATTTAACGAAAAAAGAGTTGTTAAAAACCTGATTCCATTAAAGCCGTGAGATCCATACAAGGTCCTGTGGTATTTAGCCTTGTGCCCTTTACCTTCATTGTAACTGCTTAATGGAGCTGTAGTTTAATGCACATTTAGAGTACACCTGAGTAAAAACTCCCCAGAAAAAAAAAAAAAGCAAGTTGATTTACAGCTTGTCATGTCTTTATTTAACCCAATAATTTCGGTGTGTATGGAGAATTGGAAACCGTAAGTTCTCCACTTAGGCACCAAATCTCTTGTCACTAAGCTGAGGAAGCATCCTACTGACCTAGAACTCCCTAAATATCCTCTCCTTCCGTGACGTGTGGGATTAAAACCTTCGTCGCCACAGGTTTGCTGATGGTAACCGCTGGTCATTCCTAGAATAATGTGTCAATTCAAAATTAGCAATGGAATTTGACAGGGCCTCCTGTAAAGAGGTTTCTGGATCCCCGCCCACCCCCAACGGTATTGATTTTATCCCACCACATTCTTGGAATTGGTTCCTGGAAGATGGTGGCGGGGTAGGGGTGGGGGTGCCTAGCTCTCACGTACTCTTCGATTTAATACAGGTTATTCATTTAGCTGTAACGAATGAATCGGCGACACTGTGGGACCAGCCTAGCAGGCAACCCCCTTTCCCTTCTACTTACTGCTTATTAAAATCTTGCCAGTGAGCCGCAGGTAAACACCTTTCAGGATGTGAAGATTGAAAATTGGCACTTTACTCTCCTTTAGTTATTTTTTTTTTAAACATTGAGCGCGATGGTAACCATTTTTTTATCTTAAGAAAAAATCTTTAATCTATGGTATAAGGCTGAGAAAGACCTATAAGAGAACAAGACAAGTTTACCTAATCTTGACAGCCCTGGGTGTAATCTCCCTCTGCTTGTGACAAGTCAGACTCTAAGATTTATAACTCCTTAATCAAATGTCTAGAAGTCTCAGGAAATGTTATCATAGGACTTCCTTTCACATGACTTACTGAGAACTCCATAGACCGTTAGATAAGCTCTAGACTAAGCCGGACCTTAGAATAATTCAAATTGACTAACTAACAGTTCTTTTGGGTTTTGGGGTTTGTTTTTTGTTTTTTGTTTTTGTGTGTTTTTTATTTTTTATTTTTTATTTTTATTTTTATTTTTTTGGTTGGGGGGTGGAATGAGCATTTTCAGTCTGTTTTGACAAGGGCGTGTTTACAGTCTTGTAGTGGGGTGGGGAGGGTGGCGCTCCGTTGCTCCCAGGAGAAAGGCACCATCCGTTCTCGTGCTCTGTGGTCCTCAGGTAAACACGATGCGTGTCCCGAATCTTAGATCTGCATGGTGAGGGGACTCTGAGGAGCCTCGGGTCTGGTAAAGCTGTAGCCGCTGGGGCAGTGACAGTGGCGTGCTCCTTGCATGGCCGTCAAGACAGCCCCAGAAGAGGGCCCGGGTCCTGGCTCAGCAGTGAGGAGGGGACGGCAGTGGGTCACGAAGCACGCATGCGTCAGTGGAAGGATGAGTAAGAGCGTGAGAACTACAGCAGCATTGGAACCACACCGGCCTTCTTATGTGGTCCAGGGGCCCCCAGCACCGCCAATACCACGGAGACCAGAATGACTCGCCCCACCCACAGCCAAACCAGAAACGTCCGGCTCACCCTGCCCTGTCATCGGAGGGGACTGTCAGCTGCTGTCTGACATCCTGCGTGCTTTGGCTCCTACCCCAGTCTGACCAGCGCAACTGTGCGCGTGCCCTCTTACTGGCTGGTGACAGCTCACTTAGGGCCCATGCCCGGAAACTGAGAGTGAGCACGGGGGTGAGATGCATGGGGCGGGGGGGCACCAAGTGGGGGGAGAGATGCAGAGGTGAAGAGAAGGAGGGAGGGACTGACTCACTATGGGAGACAGGGAGAAGAGGAAAGACATGTGGAGGGAAGGAGGGAGAGAGAGACAGGGAACCCCAGGAAGGAAAGGGGAACCCTGATGTCACCTGTGCCTGACAGAGGCCCCTGCCCCGGTGCGAGTGTTTTTGAGCGCTCCCGGTAGAGTGGAGCATGGAGGCTGGCAGGGGTCTCTCCAGGGCCTGCTGAGCGAAGCTGAAAGTGGAAGGACAGTGCTCTGATGTCAGCGTTATCCATCAGACTTAGCTGAAGCGTCCACACTTTGAAGAATCCAGCTTCGGGCTACACAAGAGATCCTGAGATTGTTACCCATTCAGACCTTGCAAGACAAAGTGAGACTCCCAGCTTTCCAGCCAGGGGTACGTTAGCAAGCTCCAGTAAGTGGGAAGATTAAAATCAATGTAATTTAAACTTCATCTCCCCAGAGGAGTCCAGCCTCTCAGGCTGCCAAAAAGTGCCCAGGCCCTTGATGTGTCAGGCACAGTTATCCGGAAAAATAGGAGCAGTGACACCTACGTTTTTTCTCCACCTCTACCTCTCCAGCTGGCTTTTTAAAACGTGCAGTCTTTTACGTTTAATCTGCAAAATTATCAGTAGTTTCTAGAAGGTCAAAGTTTTTTTTATGAACCTGCTGGCTGAAAGTAAATATTGCCCAAATGTCTGAAGACCTGATTTTTCTTTCTTTTTAAATGTTTACTCATTTTTGAGAGGGGGAGGGGCAGAGACACACACACACGCGCGCACACACACACACACACACACACACACACACACAGAATCCAAAGCAGGCTCCAGGCTCTGCACTGTCAGCACAGAGCCCGATGCGGGGCTCAAACTCACGAACCGGGGCATCATCACCAGAGTCAGAGTTGGCCATTTAACTGACTGAGCTCCCCAAGCGCCCCTGAAGACTTGATTTTTCTTAGCCCCCCCCTTGAGTTGGCATGCTTGGCACCGATTTCCTGTGTCCAGTCTTGCCCTGCTTTGCAATCTTGTCACATCCTGTTGCTTTCCAGAGTTGTGATGGGGTTCTGTACACGACCCCCTGGTTCCGAAGCTTTTCTCCAGCCTTAGGGTTTGAGAGAGAAATCCCAGAAGGCTGGCTAGGGGATGCACGTGGGCAGAGAATTGGAAATGAGTAGTGAAAAATAGCTAGCTACCCCTGGTAAAGAAAAATTCTTTACAGCAACAGGAATGTTTAACAGACAAAATACCTTCCAAATATGCAAATCTGTGTTTATCTCAGAGAATTCTACAGGGAACAAATCCGTAGCATTAGCAATTATGACTTAGCTCAGAAGTTTTCCTCCCCCTCCACCCCATCATGCTCATAAACATCAATATAGCTTAGAGCTTTATGTTAAACTGGTTTTCTCCTATTTCTTTTAAGCGTTATTTGTCCAACATGCTTTTATTATCCTAGATGATGTGATTTGGAAAGAAAGCATTAATTCTCTTATCAGCTCTGTTGCCTTCCCAGTCGTTCAGAGAATTGAGCTGCCCTGGTAGTTTATGAAGTAAGCAGCATTAAATGGAGAGCTCGTTGCTGATCAGACTGAGCCACTTCGGAACTGCAGCTGCCCAGGCAAAGGGGATTGACAGTTAGCATTAATGCGGCAAATGTATTGTAATAACATGGCCAGCAACAGAAATCAGGCACCTTCACACACTGCCACCTCCCAGCCAGTGCCTTTGTGTATCTACATTTTTGAGACACCAGGTGCCTCAACTCTTCATCCCGTGTTGCCTGTTTAGTCTGAGTTCCGGGAATAGTGTTCCTTGGGTGAGGATTTTTGAAAGGTAGCTGGTGTTTATTGAAGACATTATAAGTGATATATATTCTATCATTCATTCTTCCACTTGCGTGTATATATCCATTCATTCATTTAAGAGATACTGACTGACTGTAACGTGCCAGGTCCTGGCAGGCTTGAGCACCTTTGGAGCTATTTCTAACTCTTAAACGTAGCTCCTACATTATCATGTTAGAATAATGTCAAATATAACCTTGTCAAAATAACTAGTCTGTGGGGTGTCCTTGGCGTACACTGTTAATGTGTGATTATTTGCTAATGAGCTTGATGATAAATTAGACACTGGCAGCTCATGGGGGATCACTGGGTGAGGGGATGCTTCTGTCCCCTATGGTCATTGGCTCAGTTATGTGGCACATGTCTGCTGAACACCTACTGTGTGTCACTGTGTGAGATGCCAGTCCTCTCCCTTTGACTTGCTGCGTGATTTTAGAAGCCCACCTAAACCTCACTGTTCTCTGTTACATATGTTTACCCAGGTGTTTCCCATCCTCCATTTGCTCATAGTCTTCCCACTGCTTGAATTTATTATACTTTCCCTTCTCCATCCCACTGCTTTGGCCTTGGCAACCCTGTGGAGTCCTCTGCTCTTCCTAAGCTAATGTATACCATGGGCGGTATGCTCAGAACCACGCCTCCTACGCAGCTCTGCGTTCTGGACTCAATGAAACAAGTCCTCATAGGCTTATCAGTGCCTTTGTTTGTGGTTTCAGATTTGTCTCGTTCACCTCACTGACTCTACAGTACACTTGAGCCTATGCTAAACCTGCATTTCATCTCAGCAGATGATTGAATTCCTCTTCTACTCTAAAGATGGTGGCCCTATATCACTCATGAAACTTCCCTTCTCAAAACTCAGAATTTGCAGCTTTTTCTTCACTTTGGTCGTCTTCTTAGTCTGCAAAATGGAAGGAATTCTGTTTATTAAGTAGCTGCCATATTCCTGGTGCTGGGATTAATTGCCGATGCCTGGACCCCAAATCCTTCCATTGCTTATGATCCCAGTCATTCATTTAGCGAGCTTTGGCATAGTAAATATCCAGTACTGCTAGGCATTTAGTGAAGCAGTGAGAGGATATTCTTGACTTAGTGGGAGGAGATGTTGAGCCATTATCATATTGAAATGGGCCTGATCTTTGGCCAGCATAAAAATAAAACTCATCTGGAGTACTTAGGGTAAAGTATCTCCTCTCTAAAGACAACATTGGAGCTGGGTTTCACAGCATTTATAGGAGTTTGTTGATCAAAATAGTAGAAAAGGGGCTTCCAACAGGGAGAGAACAGCATATTAGAAATAGGAAAGGGCAAAGCATGTTTGGAACATGGCACGTAACTGGCAGTAGTGCTGGTTAGTGGAGGAGGACGGCAGGAAGGAGTCTGGGAACTCACACGAAGGGCCGGTTATTCCAAGCAAAGGAGTTACAACTCTCCTCTGAGAACAGGGGGGTTTTGGAGGTTTACAAGGCAGGGAGTCACCCCATCAGATTGGCTTTTGTTCCAAATGACCCGTATGGTAGCTGCAGAAAGTCACCAGATACTGCAGGGGAGAGGTCATGGGAGCTGGATGGCCACGGGGATGAGGAAAAGAAGGGGGGGAGACGCCAGGTCCTCATCATCACCTCAGTGTCAAAAGAGATGACAGTGACTTTTTCCCGATCCAGCAAAGTAGCAGTTTTGAGGAAGGATTGTTTACTTTTGGACATGTTGGGTTTTAGGCAATCTGATGAACTTTGAGTGGGGGGAATAACTAATAAAGACAGAAGTCTTGTCAGGAATCCAATCTGGATTAATAACAGAATCGGAGACAGGGCACAGAGGAATCTTACAGAATACCCTAACGAATGGGCAGGTAGAGACAGTGAAATTACATCTACATCCCCTGGCCTGCCTGTTGTAAGTGCTGCCTCCCAGGCTGCCTGCCCTGGATCTGGGTGAAGCACATTGGCTTCAGGGTTTAGGAACTACTATCATAGCCTTGAAAATTAAGAGTCCACTATCCAGAGATTGCAAGTAGTAGATAAAAACTTGATGATTCCACCCTTTCAAGATGCCTAACTGAAGGAGAAAGAGGTTGAAGGGTGGGCAGCAGAAAGAGTACCCTGGAAATGATTATTTAGGGTCAGAGTACCTTGAAGATATGTAGAGGCGAAAGTGAGGAAGCCAGTAGGGTGGGATTTGGTGCTGGTGAGATGGTAGTTGATGGAGGAGGGCATGGGTTTAAGAGTGCAGGTAGAAGGTGAACACCCTCTTAATCTCAGGAGGAATAGAGAAAAAGGAAGAAGGATGAAGATACTTGATGTTGGGTGGGGGAATTCCCTCTTGCCTTCTCTGTCATCTTAGCATACTTAAGCTCTCTAAACCACTTGAAACCACCAACCACCCCTTCCTTCTTGAAACTCTCTTCTACCTTCTATGTCACTCTCGAGGGCTCTACCCCTGACTACACCTCTGTAGTATAGTGGACAGAGATGAGATGACTTTGATGTTAAAATACCTGCCCACTGGCTGTGTGTATGTGTGTGTGTGTGTGTGTGTGTGTGTGCGCATGTATTAATACTTTCTAACTTTTGATGTTTTCTTCTTAAAAAGCAGAGCTTATATGGACCCCACAGCATAGTAGTGAAGACTAGAACTTAGTAAGTTCTGCTCTTCCTGTTTCCGAAATATAGGATTGACTATGGTTTTCCCAAGGACCCTTCCCCTCCCCTCTCAGTCTTACCCACTCCCTCTGAACTGTAGCCTCTGTACTGGTGTCTCCCCACTAGCTTGTGTTTTCACTTCTGCTTCTCTCCTGAGAGCAACCTCTTCCCCTCACTTGGCTGTTTTCACAAGAGCATCGTTATTCTTCCAATTACCTGGGCTGGAAATCTGCGAACCTTTATTGATGCCGGCTAAGCCTTTATAATCAACTCCCAGCTCATCAGTTCTAGTGGCACAGAATCTCATTCATTCATTCATTCATCTGACATTAAATTATTTATCAAACTGCCTGGTACCCTGTTGGTTACAGAACATGATCCCTGGCTTACACTTAAGCATTCAGAAAATTAGAATGCAGTGTACTGATTGCTCTGCAAAAGTTGAGTACAAAACTTGATGAGACCCTATGGGAGAATACTTATTTTACAGTTGGTGGTGAATGTAGTCTGTAAAAGCTTCTTAGCTTCAGCTGAATTTTGAGATTCCATAGGATTTAGCTCCTTAAAGATTCATGGCAGAGGTACAGAGGTAAAGGGGACCTGTGGCTGCAGGAACAGAGGCATTAGAGTACATTGTTGAGTGTGGTCATAGTTTAGACAGGGAGGGAGAGGCAAGACGGTGGGTACTGATACAGCCAGATTGTGAAGCTCTGGATGCCTGGGCTAGTGCTGTGTAGCAGAAATAAACTGAGACTCATATAAGGAGTGTACGTTTTCTTCTTCTTCTTTTAATGTTTATTTAGAGAGAGAGAGCATGTGCAAGCAGGGGAGGGGCATGGAGAGAGGGAGCAGGAGAATCCCAAGCAGGCTCCCAGCTATTGGCGCAGAGCCCGAATGGGGACTCGATCTCACTAACTGTGAGATCATGACATGAGCGGAAATCAAGAGTTGAAAGTTTAACCTACTGAGCTACCCAGGTGCCCCAGGATTTTAAGTTTTCTATTAGCCACCTTAAAAAAAAAATGAAGAGAATCTGATATATACTATAATAGTACTTCATTTAACCCAATTTCTCTAAAATATCATTTCAACATGTAATCAGTATTAAAAATTTATGAAAGACACATTTTACATTCTTGCATACAAAGTCTGAAAAAGTCTCAATTTGGATGTTAAAATTTCATCAGAAGTACTGGATCTGTATTTAAATTTCATAAAACTTATAGTTGAATAGATCAGTAGATTCACATACCCAGGTTGTTCAACACATACTTAAAAGTTTTCCAGTAGCTGAACCAAGCATCATTTTTTAAATTTAAATTAAGCTAATTTGCATTAAAATTACACATGTATTAAAGATCCAGTTCTGCTGTCACGCCGGCCACATTCTAAGTGCTGAATAAGCCTCATGTGGCCAGTGGCTTTCATATTAAATGGAGCAGGACTTCTGGTTGGGGACTTGGCCCTCGAGGCAGTAGGGAGCCATTGATGGGGAAGTCACTGAAGCAAGGGAGGTGACAGATCCAAAGTGCTGCGATGTGTCCAGCCTGCGAGATGTATTAATTCTCATTCAGCGTTACAGTGCAATGCAGACGTGCTTCAAAGCAGAGAGTTATGGAGAAGCAGATATTACTTAAATAGAAGGGAAAGGGGATGGGGCTTGTTAATACAGGAAGTCAAGGAGAAGGACGACTGTCAGACAATGCCTCGTTTGGAATGTGCCTCCTCCCTGAACACCCCTGGCTTGGGTTTGGAGGAAGAAGCAGGTGATCGAAGTTTGAGACAAGGTCATGGTTGTTTTAGGACGTCGAGGTAGAAACGCCTGGAAGCTTCTGGGAGTAGGGGGGGGGGGTCTGCAGCTCTGGAAGGATATTTTGGTTGGCAAAAATGATGTGGGAGTCACCAGACAGGCAGACATGAGGCAAAGCCATGGGAAGGCTAAGGTCGTCCATGGAACTGCTTTAGAGCAGGGATCAGCAAACAGCAGCCCTGGAGGCCAAATCCAACTGCCACCTGTTGGGTAAATAAAGTTTCACTGGAACTCAGCCATGCTCCTTTGTTCCTGTCTTGTGTCTGCGCGCATTTGGGCTCCAGCACACATGCCCCAAGTAGTGGGGACAGAGTCTCAAATACTTGCTTGATGGCCCTTTTCAGGAAAACGTTTGCTGACCCCTGCTTTAGAGTTGGGGAGCTCTGAGGATGGAACTCCAGGCAAGCAGGACCATTGAAGAATGAGCAGAGGAAGTTCAGCTCATTAAAAAGTGAGAAGGAGTCACCAGATGTGTAGGCAGAGAACCACTTGGAGCAGGAAAACCTGGAGGCAGAGAGGAGATTTTTTTTTTTCCAAGAGACAATATGAATGACAGCGTCATGTGTTGTGAGAGGTCAAGCGAGGTAAGGATTGAAAAGTGTCAATTGAATTGAGCAACTCCAAGCTCATTAGCAATTGTGGTAGGAATATTTTCAGCAGAAAGGTGGGGCAGAAGGCAGCTCGCAGTGGGCTGAGGAACAGGTGGGAGGCAGGAAGTGGAGACAGTGAGGTATGGTTCTTTCCATCAGCTGCCAGCGAAAGGAAGGAGAGAGCTGGAGGAAGCTGACAGACACTTGAGGTTGAGGAGCATTGTTTTCAGGTGGCCAAGTATACCTGACAGGGTACAGGGGAGAGTTTAGAGGGACCAGTGGAACAGGAAGACAGTGGATGGGGCAGGTGCTCAAGAGGCAGGGGGAGGTGGGAGCGAGGGCCAGCCATCCTTTTTTATTCCCACCCTTACTGCCTCTGTCT
This sequence comes from Cryptoprocta ferox, assembly GCA_028646485.1. Lineage (NCBI taxonomy): Eukaryota > Metazoa > Chordata > Mammalia > Carnivora > Eupleridae > Cryptoprocta > Cryptoprocta ferox. The sequence continues at coordinate 45,647,501 of CM053574.1, forward strand.
TCGGTAGAGTCAAGCTGAGTCATGTGTCCCTGGGTCTCCCTGCTTGGGCTCTGTCCCGGGCACATCTGTAGGTATCCTGGAAGGCTCGCCTTCCACAGCCCTACCCGCTTCCTGCTCAGCTAAGGTTCTGCCTGCAGCCTGCATTTTTAGGCTTAGCCACTTGCCTTCCGCAGGCCTCTCCCATCCTCTGTGGAGCACGCCCTCCTCGTGCCTACCCTCTTCAAACACAGAGCTCCATTCAGATGGCCCGGCAGCACCCAAGTCTTGCCTAACCTGACCCATACTAGGTGCTCACTTCAGCAGTATTTATGAAGTAGAATTGCAAGCAAAAAACAAAAAAGTCATTAAAATTTTAAGGCACATAATAAATTTATTATTGAACAAGAAATGGGACTCATTGCTTTGATCCCATAATAAAAACAGTACAAATTCACATCATTTTTCTCAACCATGACGATGTTGGCAGGGGGACTGGATGGACTTTGTCGCGCCGCCTGACCTGTGCATTGTACCACATTCAGCAGCATCCCTGGCTTCCCCATAGCACCTCTTCACCAGACTGGCGGCAACTAAAATTTTAGTCTCCAGAGACTGCCACAGAAAAGTCCTCTAGGAGATAGCCTTTTCCCTCCTACTTTGCATTTTTAATAGTTGGGTCCAAGAGAAATTTATCCTAAAGGTAAGTCTTATTCCAGGCAGTAATAAATGGAAACCACCCAGTTTTGACCGGGAACCAAGCTGCCAATGACGGCGTTCTGTTCCAGTGAACAGTACCGCCAGGTATCAGAATTAAAATAAATGCTCCGATGTGTGAGCCGATGTTTGGATCACTCGGCTCCTGTATGTTAAGACCTTGAAGTCTGAACACAAACTACATTTCACATGCACACACTTCTCTGTTTTTTTTCCAAATCAGCTGGAGTTTTCTATTCTTTGATCAGGAGCATTCTGATACAAGTGAGGGAAGAACTCTCTCATCACAAATAGCCACCTCTTGGAAGGAAGCCAGCTTTTTGAACAAGACCCTCTAACGTGTATAAACATGGAGAGCTATTCTATCATATTTCAAATTTTTATTTGAAGTTGGTGAATTCATGGGAAAAGAGCAAAGGGTAGACCTGGTAGACTTTGGAGGGTTGTTTTGTTTAGTTTTTTTCACATGCTTATTTATTTTTGAGAGAGAGAGAGTGAGAGAGAGGGAGCAAGCAAGCAGGGAAGGAACAGAGAGAGGGAGACACAGAATCCAAAGCAGGCTCTAGGTTCTGAGCTGTCAGCACAGAGCCCGACGCGGGGCTCAAACCCACAAACCGAGATCATGACCTGAGCTGAAATCGGACGCTTAACCAACTGAGCCACCCAGGCGCCCCTAGAAGGCTGTTTTAAGGAACCTTGAACACACCCAGCTGTAATGTTACGAAAGCTTCCCATTCAGCCTGATAGACTCCAGTCCCTCTGCTTCTGGGGCGGGTGTCCTCTGTGGTGTGGATTTGGTGATGGGCACATAAGCCCTTCGATTCCTGTTCAGTCCAGGTTTTCCACCATATAGACATGTGCTAAGTGCACTTGCAATTAACCACTTGTGTCCAGCATAGAAGATACGGGTTGCTAATCCTACCTGCAAATTAGCATGTACTTTCTGGGCTTCAGCAAACTGCAGATACAAAGAAATACTGCCGCAAAGCCAATTAAAGATTTGTCTTCAGGTATTGAGGCTTTCAAATGATAATCAGAAGGTTGCTTAGAACAAGGCTGGTTTGCAGTATCACCTTCTGCCCTGCTCTGCATTTTTTTCCTTTGAACTGCAACTTGATAAACAGGAGCTAATTCTTAAAAATCACCTGGAGACTTAATGTCATCCTCTAAACTGTCATTAGAAGGAATGGTGACTTTACGGATGTCCTATTCCTCCCATAACCAGGAAAAAGCAAGAAAACACTAAAAAAATAATACTTTAATTGAGAACACAGCCCTGCTTGAGGCTAGTTTTATGATGGGAAGAAGAGTATTCTGCTCTTGGGAGTTTTTCAGTGGCTTCCCAAAGGTCTGGGTTTTATGGGCTACTCATAATCACTGTGATTTATTGAACACCTACTATATACAAGGCACTTTACGTGTATTAACTTTGCATGCTCTCAGAGCACTGTGCATTTTTCATGGTGGCACTTTCCCCAGTTCTAATCTCCACTTAAGTATGTGACTAACTGATGAATGTGTGTCTTCCCTAAAGATAGTCACCTCCATGTGGATAGATCTCTATCAGTTTTTGTTACTCCTCATGGCCCCACCACTTAGTACGGGGTCTGACACACAGTAGGTACAAAGTAAGTATTACTCAGAAGGATGACTGAACCCAAATGCAGAATGGTCTGACTTTTGAGAAGGGGAAATGGACAGATAGAATGGTTGTGTGGCGTGCTGAAACGTTTAAGTTGACAGAGTGGGAAGTAACGGTCACGTGTGCCCAGTCTCTCAGAGGCCACTCCCTTCCCACTGCACTTGCCTTCTCAAACTTTCACTTGCTGGTGAGTCACCTGGGGGATGTTAGCAAAATGCAGATTCTCATCCAGTAGGCAGGCCTAAGAATTTGCATTAGTAGCAAGCTCCCTGGAGACACCCTTGCTTCCCTGCGTAGAACCATGCTTTGTGTAGCCAAGGTCTGTCTGCACCACAGTAGCAGTGTAAAAAGTGACAACTTCCTATCTTTTGGAAGGATATGTGGTTCTCTTGGAAAGCCTTGCCATGAGACAGAGTATTTGCATCTATACTGGTCTCCTAAGAAAAGCACCTCTGGGATCTGCTCTTGAATAAATAAATACACTGGCGCCATCCATCGGTTGATTATCCGTGGGCAGTGAGAATCTTCACTCAGGTATGGATGATGTTGATGGCCCCCGCCGTCTCCATTATGGATCTCGGCCCTTTGTACCAGGTGTTGTTCCTGCTCTAAAGATGTACACCCCCCCCCACATTTATCACAGAAATGCCAAGGAGTAGCAACACCTTTTGAAAATTTCTTTGAGTGTTTAGTGGATGAATGAGTCGTTTTGAGAATCTGAGGTCGCGAGACATCAGATGGTCCCACCATCAACTCTGTAGCCATTCAGTGGCCCCACCACCTAGTGTTGAAGGGAGGCTGCCGTTGCCCACCTGCTGTTGGTGCCCCTCTACCTATTCTGGGCACCTTAGGCTCTCCCCTTCTTATTGGCTTGTCTGTGACCATTTCTTCTTACATATCCCTCTGGGTCAGCACTTCCTCCTAGGTCTTAAGAAATAGGTACAGAAGTTTTCACTAGGTAGAGTTGCGGGTCCAAGGTCTAGGTGCTTATCATGACCATTTGATACCACATTGGGAGCATTATCTCTGTGAGAAAGGGCCTGTCAGTCAGAGTTGTGATTACTTATCACTGAGCACTCCAATGCCCAGCCACACCTATACTTTGTCACCAGAGTCCGGCTGTTTCACAGTGTCTTGGTTTGACCCTTGCTCACTGTAGGATGATACCTATGTTTTTGACTGAAGGCTGCCTGATTCTCCATGCTTCCCAGCCATTCACACCACATCTATTCAAAATCTTTGTGCATGATTGGAGCCTACCTTTCATTCCTCATGCAACATAATGTCACCATCTTTGTGTGTATGCAAGATTTGAAGATTTGTATATGTTGTGTTCTAATTGTGTAGTCGTAAAAATGGAAGGGACACTTTTAAAAAGATTGATTTTAGCTCCACATTTTGAAAACCTCTTTCAAATACTCTTTCCTTTATATAGTGTTCACCTGTGCTAAATGTTCATGAGGGGTGGTTTAATGAGATGAGGACTTACAAGTTAAGGGCATCATTATATTATTGAAATAATACTGAAAGTAAATTGGCAGATACCTGTAGTTTGTCCTGAAGTCACTTATTTGAAGAGCTTGCTTTAGTTCTCTTTACATGGACAGACAAGGCACAGGAATTAGAGATGATGAATAAGGAATATATCACTGATGGAAGTTCCTTAAAGCACACGATGCATTTTCACATCTTTTCTACCTTTTTACATTAGGTTTTCTCCCTTTCATTTGTATTTTTCATGTGTTTGGGAATGTTATTTTGCTTTTAATTCTGTAAACTCTATGCCTATGCCTTTGGATTAATCAACCTCCCAAAGGCAGTGATTAAAGTGTACAGATGCGGGAAACCACACATACAAAAGACAGCTTACATCTCACTCTTCTTTCATATATATATATATATGAAATATATGTATATATGATTTATATATACATATATATGAAATATATGTATATATGATTTATATATACATATATATGAAATATATGTATATATGATTTATATATACATATATATGTAATATATGTATATATGATTTATATATACATATATATGTAATATATGTATATATGATTTATATATACATATATATGTAATATATGTATATATGATTTATATATATATAAATCATTCCCATTTTGTAATACCTTAGCATCGTGATCATTGATCCCATCAAAAATACTGTATTTTGTGAAATGATACAATTATGAGGCATTTCCCATTATGTAGACACCATGTCTTTAAATTATAGCAATTTCTTAAGGTTTTAAGGCAAAATGAGCTCTTAGAAGTGTGATTAATAGCAGGGAATGAGGCTAATGCTGGGTCATCAGTGGCACTCCATTACAAAAAAGGTTGGGCTAATAAAAGCATCCATCTTTTTGACCAATAAAGCATTTGAGTGATATGCTTATAGTTTTTATCATATAGTAGTTGCTTGGTGCTGAGTAAACTCTGAACCTGCATTGGAGAAAGGCAGCCCTGTGGAAGCAGTTGACGAACCACGCCTTGATGGTGTGTGAAGTGGCAGGCCTGGAAGGAAGGCTGGTGTGGGAGCTGCCAATTTGACCTTTACGGTGTCTTCTAAAGGCTTCATACCCATGGCCCAGGAGCCCCGCTCGTTCTGGGGACAAAAATCGAGAGAATAGAGAGTCCAGCCAGTTGATTATTTACCTCTGTAGCAGCGTATGTAGACACAGTAGGCTGTCTGCAAGCGCTTAGTGAATTGCATTGTAAGGAAAACCACGCTCTGGAATCAGGGATATAGCCTGGTCCTCCGAGGGGTCTGTTAAGTCTCCTTTTGCCCATTTCCCCAGTCCATAAGCTTGTACCACTCACTGGTGTATTGGAAGAGGGTTTTGGGGTGGTTCATAAATCATTCACCAGTTCTCATTATTGCGATTTGATGTTGAAGCAATTCCATTTTCAGTCTGTTTTAATCCTTCCGATAAAGCCAAGGAGAAAGTTTCCATTTGGTACTAGTATGTCTTTAATCTCTCTCTTCCAGTTGTAAGCTCATTATTTAACAAAGAAAGAACATGGTTCCTGCCCAGACCCTTTGTGGGCGGCAGGATCTTGCTAGAATTTAATAACATTGGTTGGGTTGTATTACATTTATTATAAAGTCTTTCTCTTCTATAAAGGGATACACACTGGCTTTCTGTTTGACGAAGTTATACAAAGTTACCTCTGTAGTAGATTTATATGTTTGTCAAAAGTGAACACATTTTAAAAATAGCATTGGTGGAGCTAGAGAGAGAGATGGCAGAAATAATGAAGGTAAAAAAAGAAATGAATGCTTGAGTCGTGGAAACTGGCTCAAGTAGCCACTCAGATGACCACTCCAAGAATCTCAGAATTTATAACATTTTCATCTCAGAGAAGATTTGTGGAACGAACGAATCATCCCGTCCCAATCTTGGGTCGTCTACCTAGAGTTTCCTTGGGATTGTTTTCAGTTTTTGAAATAGTTGATCGAACAGGTTACTTCACAAGACTTTTTAATAAATGGCTTCTTTCACTGAGAATTATTTTATTTTATTTTGTAAATAAGGCTTATAAAACGTAGGCTCTGTGGGGAACAGAATAAGTAAACTGGGCACATGCATTTAAAACTGAAGCTGCATGAGGATGTTTACCACCTCAACCGAGGCAGAAGAAAAGGTACATTCTTTATCTTGTTCCTAGTAAGGAATCAGTTGAACCATTTTTGAATACAAACGAATCCTCATTTGGGTAATGATCATGTGCCCAGGCTCCCGGCTCCCGGGCTCCCGGGCTCCCGGGCTCAATTAGGATTGGCCTTTATCAAGGGACATGGTTACAGCTCTTTGGATTACCATTTGGAATTGTAAACTCTCTTTATAATCCTTCATTGGCAATTGGCAATCTAGTTCATCCAGGCCTTAGGAAAAGAAAATAAAAATGAAGGTCAAGAGAACTCCAGGAAAAATAGTGGGCAATGAAGATGGGGAATAAGGATGGCAGTCACAGCATTCTTCTTTGACTTCTTCATTTCTTTCTCTCTTGAGTTTCACCGGAGTGGCAGATAAGGCACTTCACTTTTCTTTGTCTCCTCTTCGTCTAGGCTGTATGCAAAGAGCAGTAAGGATGGAATTTGAGAACGTGCAGTTCCTAAAGCATTTGAGGAAGAGTCTTGGTGTTAGCTGTTGCTGCACCCAGACTTGTTTCATCATCCAGAATGGAGCAAGGCTGGGTTTCCTTCTCCAGGGCAGTGGGGACAGCTCAAGCCCCAGAGGGCTTTCTAGGGCAGAAAAGGGAGAGGTCCTAGTGTCCCTTCCTTATGTCCACCCAGTGGTAACAGGCCCATGAGCCTGAGAAATTGCCTCCTGCTTGGGCACGGAGCACTCTTCGGACATTTCTTCTCCAGTCTTTACTGAGGCTTCAGGGGCTGCTGAGGTTTGGGGAAAGGAGACTGTCAGCAGGGAGAGGGACTTGGGAAACAAACCACAGCACAACAAAACAAAAACACAGAAGAAAATCCTCTTGTTACTTTGTGACGGTAGGGTTGCAGAACAAAGGCTAGATTATAGATCCAGGAGACGGGGAACAAGAACAGCTAGGGAAGGTGAAGACGTTTATAGCGGAACTGGGGGTGGGCATCAGGGGGTGGGCAAAGAGACCACTAAAATTCTGTTAACATTTTTTAGACAGAGCTGGAAATTCCAGCAAGCTGATGCTTAATAATGTCACTGCCACAATACTCTTGAAGTGTATCTTTAGTTGGGGTTTTTTTACAATTTCATTATGTCCTTTTCAAATTTTACTTTGGATATCCAGCCGTGTTGTACTGTACTTTGGACTAACATAACAGAATTTTAAAAAATTATTTAACTTATACTACATGTAAGATATAAATTACCGAACTGGTTTTCACTATGTTTTTGCTTATTAAATATTAAGTAACGGAGAGATGTCATTCACACGTATCACAATTAAGTGGTTTAGGAATATTAGAGAATCTGTAAAACAGATAAAAAACAATGCTTTAATTGCAAATTGTACATCTAAATATAGTCATTCCAATAAAGCACGATAGCTTTCTTATAATATACAGCAAGCTGTTTTACACGTTCTTACCCATGAAGCGAATTTTCGAAGATAAAACATTTCTTCATAACACTTCTGTTAGTGGAGACCTTGAACTTACTCTTTCAAAGCCTCAGATTTCTTTGACGAGCTGAAAAACTGAACCCAAGTGGCTATATATAACATCAACTGATTAATTTATTTATATCATGTTTTTTAAGGGCAAAATCATACCCTGATATAGTCTGATTGTGTCATTGTAGTTGAGAAACAACTATTCGTGTGTGGACCCAGTGCACTTAAAGGTATCTCAGAACAAGAAACTTGGGCAGAAGGAACATTCGGGCTTTCCTCCTAGATAAAACATTCAAGATCCGAATCGGTGTTTGACCCATGTATTTCATTGATAAAACAAGATGAGCCCAAGAGATGAATGTATAGTTACTCAAGCATGAAAACATTCCAGTCTTTTAAAGCTCTGACCAAATCCAATCTTTAGTAGTTTAAACCATGTGGATGCTTTATTTTTATCTACAAGGCAGGAAGTAAAAAGGCGTTGAGTGAGCTCTGTTCGCTTCATCTGGGGGTGACCTCTTTTTCTTAAAGGGGGCTATGATGTTTTTTTTATTTCTGAGTGATGTCGCCAGTAAAGAGTTAACCGGATTTCACTTGATTCACTCTGGCTTATATGATGATGAGTAATGCGAGGTTGGTAACAGCAAATTGTTGTTTATAAGCAAACATGGCATTGTGCAAACAAGCAGGCCTGGGCTCCAACTGGTTTGATTTCATGGTGGTCAGCAGCTGATCTGTGTAACATGCAACCTTTCTGCCTCTCTAAATGTCAGAAGAATGACTGTTTGTTTATCTTGCCTTCTTTGCAGCTGTTTACTCTGTAATGCATTTACCTCGACCTTGATTCCCGAAGAGTGGCCCCTTTCTCCTCCCTACTCCTGTTTACATTAGTCCTGCCCCTGGTGTCACCTATGAAATCTGTTGATTATTCCACCTGGTTAATGTTAAATTGCTCTTGTAAGATGATGTGTTTGTTCATAAACACAAATGCTGGGCCCCTTGTTTACTGTACCCATGGCAGCAATCGTTATTAAACAAATATTGCTTTGTTTGCGGGGTGCGAGCAGTGGTTTATCCTGCAAGGTCTGTTTAAAACACACACACACATAAAAAAAAAAAAAACTTAAATACTAGAATTTTGATAAAGAAAGAAAAAGGGGAACTTGTCCCTGGAATGTGGTTGAAACAGACTTAGGTTTGCTTTTCTTATCTTTTGCTTGGATGAAGGGGCTGGAGAGATTAGCAAGTTGTTTGGTTTTTCTAAGAGATTTCCTTAGTGTAATGATATCTATGCAGTTGTTTGCTTTTTTCAGAAGGGAGAGAGCTCTCCTGAAAGGCCACTAGCTTAGTAATAGAACATCAGATGGCTAGAAAACTCTTTGTGGAGCAAACAAGGACTTAGAAGGTGTAGGAGAAAAAGTCTAGTGCTATGAACAAGGCAGTCACCTTCGAAAGGTACAATCCTTGGATTTTGTGCTATTGTGTGGGTGAGTTGGGTGGTGTCGTGTGGGCTCCATGTGATCCTGTGTGATGTGTGTCGTCGCTCAAGTTTGAAACGGGAAGATTAAGTTTGAGGTTAATGCATTGTGAATAAATTCTCTGTGATCCAAGCAGAGACATCCTAACTGGGAAGAAACCATACAATTAATATACATGATAATGTTTTTGTAAGCCGATGTTTTAATTTTTGCCTATTATTCTCACCTGTCTCATTTTAAAATGAGTTTTATGCCTTATATCATTTCTGGTTAAGTAAAGGAGACATTATGTCTCTTTGTTCAGCCTGATGTATGTGACTGTTGTCCCTTGGTCACTAGGAGTCACATTAGATAATACCAAACATTAGCCTGTCCTTTGTCATGTTTTGTAAACAGCAGAGAAAACAGCTTACATCATCTTTGTTTTTTGTTTTTTTTTAATTATTGTTTGTTGCTGTTTCTGTGTTCTGTGTTGTGTTTCAATACTAGGCAGGGCCTGCTAGCATTTGCTGTAAATCACAAGGATAAAACACAGACTGGGGTGAGGGTGGAGGCTGGGGGGTAATGACCTTCAACACATTGTAGTCTTTTGTATCCAGAGAAAGCCTGTTAATCTATCTGTAAGAGCAACTTTCGGGGGGGAAAATACGTATATGCATACTGAAGTTTTTGAAGGATAAAATTGAGTAATTGTCCCTTTCATGCGGTGGAGAAATGTAAGCACTGACTTCTGAAGGGCCGCATTCACTTGAGCTGTCGTGATGCTCTGAACATACTGTTCGCTTTGGCCACTAGAGCGGTTAGGGGCTGGAGGCAAAAGCCGGAAAGGCATGAAGTGTGTCATCACGCACACCAGTCATTAATTGATGTTAGGAACCTGGCCCCATGTATATGAAACTATATAAAATATGGAAATAAAAAAAAAAAAGAATACTCTGACTTGGTTGTGGGCCACTTTATTCCACCGGGCTGTTTGTGACAGTCGGCTGTTTGAATGTTCGAAAGGATTCAAGTTTGGCCGGCCTTGTGAATTCGCAAACTTCAACTCTGTTTTGTTCTGTCAAAATGCATTTTAATTAAGCTCCCTAGAACACCTGGCCTCCATCATTCCCTCCGCTGCAGAGACTCCCTTGTGGCAAAGCCAGCAGCCTAGCACAGGACTGGCAAAGCTCCTTTTTGGTCTCTCTTTCATTATTTGAGCGCGTCTGGATTAATATGCCAGGGAGTGGGTGTGCATTCTCCTTTGTACTTCTGTTTCCTACAGCGGCTTCTTTCTACCCTCCATAGTTTGCCCACAGTTGCTATGAGTACAGCACTTAAACTCTCGTCCTCCGGGAGGGAAGGAAAACAAGGCCAGTGGTAGCTGATATTCGTATAAATCGGACATTTGTAACTTTTAAGGGGGTGGGTGTTTTTATCTGCACTTATTGATGATTTACAAAGACTGTAAAGGTTTGAGTAACAGTCTGTGAGAGACACGCACATTTCCTCCGAACAGGCTTGCTGCCTCGGTGTTGGAACTCGGGAATTCCTTTTCTTGGGAAATACAGAATCTCCTGTCTTTACACCAAAAGCCCGGTAGAGAAGGGAATTCATGTTTTTGTCAGGAACATTATTTTATTACCACCCTATTCCTCTAACTCTGTTGTGAGTCATGCATTACAGGGAAAATTAAACATCCTGCTTCCTACCTTTTTCCAGTCCAGCTGAATTGAATATTAACTGTTGACCATGGCTTTGGGTAGAGTTTTTCATTGATTGATGATCTTTTAATTTTCAGAGATGGGGACCATCCTACTTCCATTGTGATTTAAAATGATTTAATGGCTGAAGTTAGTTTCAGAGTTTCAGAAACCCAAAATGATGAGACCTTCCAAAGGAAGTCTAGGACATAGAGTATTTTAAAAATAGGAACATAAAGGTGGAGGCCAGCACGAGCTCTTGATCTCATTCGATTGGGAGGTTGGACTTGGACTTTTCTGTCATTGAATCATTTGGCTAAAAATTCGGCAGTTATGTATTAAATCCTTACTCCAGTAGTTCTCCGTATCCACAGTTTTGCTTTCTGTGGACTCAGTTACCCGTGGTCAGCTGGTGTTGGGAGGCAGACAATCCTCCTTCCAAGGTATTGTCAGACAGCTGTGTCCCAACGCCTAGGTCATACACCTCACTTCAGCTCATCACATAGGCATTTTATCATCTCATGTCATCGTAAGAAGAAGAACGGTGAGTACAATACAGTAAGATACTTTGAGAAAGAGACCACGTTCACATAACTTTTATTACCCTATATCATCATAGTTATTCTAGTCTATTATTTATTATTGTGAATCTCCTCCTGTGCCCGATTTTAAGTTAAATGCTATCGTAAGTATGTATGTATGTATGTATAGAAGAGAACATAGTGTATATAGAGTTTGGTACGATCTGCAATTTCAGGCGTCCACTGAGGGTCTCAGAATGTGTCCCCCATGGATAAAGGGAAGCTACTGTATGTACAAGGTATACCTGAAAATAAAGATCAAAATGAAGGTTTTTGAAAAATTGTTAACAGAATGGAGGTGGAGAGGCAAGGAAGGGGATCGTTTTACTCTGAATGCTTCTTCATCCATTTACTTGATGAATACAAGTAAATATACTCCTATATGTATATGTATGTATATACTCCTATATGTATATGTATACTCCTATATGTATACTCCTATGTGTATGATGTTGCCAAGTACACCATTTGCACATTGAAAGGGAACAGTTCACTTACCTGATGAGACCCAGAAGTAAATACAGAGTACTTCCAAGATACAGACAGAAGTGGGGCTCACCTGGGCCTCGTGTTTTACCCGAAGTGGGGTACGAGCTCACCCGATGCGGGGCTCAGACTCACAAACCGTGAGATCATGACCTGAGCCGAAATGAGATGCTTAACGACTGAGCCACGCAGGCGCCCCTTTGATTGATAAATACACACTAGTCCCTAGTTCTTTTTTTCTCCCCCTTTGAACTATAAAGGTAAGAGTGCTACCATATTACATTGTTAACAATGAGCCTAATTTCCCTCCCAGACTTCTCACCAACTGAGCACCTGGAGCTTCAGGCTCTTGGCCTCCGACTCTCTGAGGTACATCCACGGTATTCTTGCGTATACCCATTCCTTTTCCAGCACTCAGCCCCTCATTTCCTTGCAGGAGCAGCTTCTTTAGGACCCATGTACCAGGACTTTCTGGGAGGCGTACTCCTAAAGCTGTTACTCTGTTGAGAGGCCCATCCTGACATTTCCATGATATCCTCAGTCTTTCCTGACCTAAGATTTGGGAAGATTCCAGTTTTGCCCTCCTCTTGCATATGGCTACATAGGTAGCCACACACCCCCCCACTTTTTTTAAGACACGTTTTTGACTATTTCATTGCTCCTGAACTTTTTCTTCCTGAACACTAAATGAAATTCCAGATTTTTCAAGATAGATCTAGATATCTCCAGTGCACGATAAAGTTGATAATACATAAATCATTCTTAACAACAGGTAATATGCATAATTTATGGTGTTACAGTGCTATCTTTTTGATATTTATGATGGATAATGCTCAGTTTTGGCCCTCATATTACTGCTTTAAATTATGCCACAAGAAAATTAATGAGAAAGTAGATTTATGGGTTTCATTTGTTTGTCAATTCGGAAATTAATTGGGTGTTAATTTTAGCCGTCCCTCATCAGAGCAGGACTTCACTATGCGTACATTACTTTGCATTCATTGTAGCTTACCTCCCATTTACTGTGGGTCACTGGCTTCGCACACATTAAAATAGCCCTCCGGCTCATTCCTTTGATTACTTTTTGAACTGCCATGCATTAGAAAATTTACGCCTTTCTGTTATAATTATGAAAATTTGGTATTGGAAGATAGTGCCTCCATGACACAAGGCAGCACGCTGACTTCTCTTCCTAAACTTGACCCTTGGATGGTCTTCCCGTGAAATTGGGACCCGTGCCAGTGGGGCCAGTGGATAAACCGACAGTCGGGTCTGAAGTGTTCATTCACAACTTGTAGGAGTGATCTCAGATGAGACATTAATCAGCTGGTGTTACTTTGTTTTTCTTATTTCATCTCCCCCCCCGACCCCCCCCCCCGCCCTCAGCTTTTTTTTTTTTTTCCTCCTTTGAGAGTATGTTATAAAACCCTTACTTAGGGACAATGATTCTGCATCTTGGGGCCAGTCCTGGCCCTTCCATCCTGCCCTTTCTTCTCCTGCTTCCATAATCCCTCCGCAAGTCCTTTGTCTTCTCACTGCCCCATGCTGGGAAACCTGAAGTCTCCATTGGACTTTCCCCTGGTATGTTCTCTGTTCTTGAGTCCCTATTTTGAAAAATTTTTTTAATGTTTATCTGTTTTTGAGAGAGAGAGACAGAGCACGAGCAGGGGAGGGGCAGAGAAAGAGAGAGGGAGACACAGAATTAGAAGCAGCCTCCGGGCTCTGAGCTGTCAGCCCAGAGCCTGACGCGGGACTCGAACCCATGAACCGTGAGAACATGACCTGAGCCAAAGTCGATGCTTAACTGACTGAGCCACCCAGGTGTCCCTTGAGTCCCTCTTTTGAATGGGAGGACTCAAAATCTTGCAAGAGGATTAAAAGGAAGGCACTGGGTTAGTGTCCTGCCACCCTACTCTTTGCCTGCTGCAGGGCAAGAAGCCCCTTAGCTGCACCTTGTTCTTTAAAACTCCTTTATGTGTATTATGTTGCCAGGTAAACCTTTTGCCATTGAAAAGGAATGGTTCATTGACCTGATGAGACCCAGAAGTAAATGTATGCATTATATCTTAATATAGACAAGTTTTTCTTCTCTCCTGAATGGTATGAATGTGATGATCAATATGGATTTTGAATCATCGTGATGCAACATCAATACTTCTTTTAGAACTAGAGCTTAGCCTTACTCCCACCTTTATTCTTGTCCATTCTGTAGACCCTGCATGTAATCTAACCGATGATGTTCAGGGATTCCAAAATACAGAAATCCACATAGCCTCTCCTTTCTTAGAGTTGCTGTTTTCCTCCTTCCCTCCTTCTCATCCCTCAGTCCTTCCCTCCCTCCTCCCCACTTCTCTTCTTTCCCCTTCCTAGTCCCTGCCTGCCCTACCCCCTTCCTCTCTTCATTTCCCTCTCTCCCTTTCCAGGAGCTTCTGTTATCTCTCGAAAACGCATTCCATTTTCCTTCTTTCATGGCACATGAACAATGAGAAAGAGGATCTTTCCTTTCGGATGGGAGAGACCCGCATCCTCTCTGGCATCATTTTCCTAAAAGTGATTTCGCCATTAACTTCTCTTCTCTTCTCCCCATAGAAGTAGAAATACATTTTACAAAACTATGTTTAGTTTAATTTCCACATCCTTTCATGAACAGACCAAGTTCTTTAAGGGCATTTATTCTGCTTCATATAAATAATTGATCAGCCGAGTTAATTTACTTCTGCCTGACTTGGTCAACCTTAATTAACTGCCCTGGAATCAAGACTGAACTTTTTGTTAGCTTAAAATCTTTCACAAGCATATGATAACAAGGGCTTTATTTTCCCTAAATTTTCAGCATCAACACTGTAACCAAGGAAATAATCATAATAATAAAGCATTGCTTTAATTTACTATAAATACATTGGCCTGGACGTTATGAATTTTCCAAATACTTCCAGAGTATCCTCTATTGGCAACGACAATAAATAAGCATGCTAAACTCTGTTCTTACCCCTTTCTGCATGTCCCTTCGGCACAAAAATCGATCTTTTGAAATCAGTAGCTCTGTCATGTTTACAGGCGAGACAAGAAGTGGGCCATTCTGGCTCCATAAGTTTTCTGACACCCATGTGATTGCGGCATCAACCTTGTTAGGCTTGTGGTGAGTGGATCCTATGTGACTTAAACAGGCCCTGCTCATTCAGAGGAGCCACAGAGGAAGCTGGAGGACCATTTGTCTTTGCTTTCTGCAGGGGCTTGTTGGCGGGGATGGGGTGGTCGTGTCCGCCAGGTTCATGCCTTCCTAGCCACTCACTTGGGAGGATTGTGTATCATTTCTCGTTCTCAATTTGCCGTGGAGCAAAGCAGCTCCCTGGGTACAGGGAATCCCAGAGGGAACGGAGGTTATACAGGCTGAGGGTCTGAGACAGGTTTCTTCTAAGAAAAGAGGTTTCAGCGATAGAGAACACACACACGCCTCTCGGATACATTGACCTGCTTTCAGATGTGATGCGCAAATGGTAAAACTCACTAGAAAAAGACAAATAGACTTGTTTGCTAAAGAACGCTGACACTTTCATCTTTGTATTTTAGATGCTTTTATTGTCCACTGCCACCTTGTTATTGTCTTTTCAGGGATTACTTCGTTTTCTTTTCATTGTTTTACTAATTCACTCCCTGGCACAGGATTTTGCAAATGGGGAATTCTCTGTCACTCAGTGAATGGACAAGGCCATGTCTGAAATGGGAAATGATTATGGCTGCAGCTTTTTCCTTGGCCTACTGAGCTTTAGTTTTCTTATCTGTAAAATGGGGATAAACTTCACCTGCCTTTTCTCCCTGAGGGACTCGTTACGAGTTTGAAAAGTACCTCAGAGAGCCTTGTAGTTTGTGAAAAGTGCTGTACAGACATAAAGGCTTATTAAATGGCTTGGAACATTCCATAGAAAGAAATATTGCCAGCCCAGATATTGTTAGAAATGTTCTTAGACATCGACACTCCTAATTTTTCACATGTGCTTTTCAAAAAGCTGTTTTCTCCTGATTGGTGTGGGAGATTATGGGAAATTTTAAATCTTGCAACCTACATACTACTGTTAGCACTTGACTAATTAAGGACATCCTCAGACCAAAATAATCCTTTATGCAATTTCAGTCCCAATGCCTGCACTCTCACAGACCCGATTTGCAAGCCAAGTTGCTTGGCGTCATGCCTGCAAAACTTCTCCTGGAGGACTTGGCAGTCTTCTTGGAACTGCGTAGAGCAAAACCTTCCCATCAAATTGTGGATTGGAGATTGCCCTTACGCCACCCACCACTACCATGTCAAACCAAGGAAACAGAAGCAGGGCCAGTCTCTTGAGACACCTGTGCTGAGGTCAGGTGAGCCGATGGCCACAGGCTTTGAAAGCAGTATTCTTCCTGTATCTCTGCTCCCCGGGGACGTGACATTTGGCTAAATATGTCCCATTCTGAGGGCAGGTATAGATTTTACATTAAGCAGTTTCTGTCTTGTCTTTTGTTCTCTATTCCCTAATAGGAACAGGCTTTTCAGAAAGTTAAAAAAAAAGTTTGTTTTTCCTTTAGTTTTGCTTGTGACATACCCTAAGAATTTATTGAGTTCCCTTGTTAACTACTCTGAGACCACCATTTTCTCCCTTAAATACCTAACCACTGTCTTTTCCTTTGTTTCTATACAAATGGGCATGTTTGTGAAACAGAAACTGAAACATTGGAGGGGCAATTAAAAAAAAACCCTCAATGTCACAAATTAATTCCTTTTTTGGCAATGAACAAGGTACTTGCATTGCCTGGTTCTTATATCTTAGAGAAAGTTTTAGTTGTATTTTTTGATAGATTTTATGCTCTGTGGACAGTAAGAATATGAGGGCACTCTTTAAAGGACTCTATTACTGGAATGTCTGCTCTACGGAGAAGAGAGTGAATCAGCTGTTGCTTCTGACTTTGTTTCCCACCTGTTAACAAAAAATGCCATTCGTAATCCCCTCCAGAACTGAATTAACTTTAAAAAATAAGTCCTCTGGGTTTATAAAGTTTCTACTCGAGTTGGATCATACCATGCACTGAAAGGAAATGAAGAAAGATGTCAGTTTTTCTGCTTTTAATTTTTCATTAGATTTTCATGAAAGTCTATAGAAAATGGACTTAACCCAACTTCTGGCGAGAGGGCAGCCTCCCGTAAAGATGTCCCAACTGTTTCAATTTCCCTGTTGTCACGTATTTCCTGTGAAGGGGAGAAGTCTGTAGGGCCAGTTAATAATAATCTCTTCTCATGATGCAAAAATATGTGTGCTGAAAGTTTTTCAGCCCTTTTATCTGAGGTTGGTATTTCACATTCAAGGTTTAATAGTCAGACACTTCTCAGCTCTGGTGTTTGAACTGTCAAGCCCTTTGGTGACTTGTTGTTTTTCCTATTAGAAGTCCCAGTCTCTGAATTTGGAGTACGACCCTGCCATTTCCATTGTTAGCTCCCCACTGCACCCCAGCTTTAGGAAAACAAATGGTTAGGAACTTTGACATCAGACTGAACTTGTTTCAATCCTGATTGTACCATGGCTGGCTGAGATTTACGCTGGGCAAATTAAAATAGTTCTCAGGGAACCATAGTTTTCTCATCTGCAAACCAGAGATACAGGTTGCATTCTGAGCGGAATTGGTGAATATATACATAAATCACTGGCTGGAGGGCTTGGTACCACACTGATGATCCATACATGGTAACAATTGGTACTAGTAAATATTATTATCTATCTTTGGTCATTGTCAGATGGCTATGCTGAGAGCTCAATTAGCTGCCTAGGAGAATGGTTTTGTACCTAGAGAGTAACTAGGCAGAATGTGGAATTTATTTACATGCAGTTGATATCCTCCAGGTATTTACCTTGCACTATATATATTGTATAGTATATGTGTGTGTGTGTGTGTGTGTGTGTGTGTGTGTGTGTTTTATTAGACATTTTGTACTTTCAAATTCAGACCTTTTTCTTCCCCCCCTCCCCCCACCCCCGGCCTGCCTAGGCCAGATTTTCTCCAAAATAAATATAATAAGGGCCAGACCTTTCAGGCCTTAAAAGCAAACGAGAGGTCAGTAATCCATCGTGAGAAACACCTTTGAATGGGATTTCTTAGGATACTTTTAACCATAGGACAGAGATCAGAGTCCGAATATATGGAGATTTGGAAATGTAGGGGCTCTGTTCTCTCTCACCTTGGCCTATCTTACTGGAATTGCCAATGTTGAAGACTTTTCAGTATCGGAATGATTCGGAAGAATCTGAATCTTGAAATGTTCTTCAGCTTTTGACCCTGAGGGTTTGCAGCTCGAATTACCTCAGGGGGCCTCCCTGTGGCTGTGTCACGACTGAAGTTGGAGAAGATTTCTCCAGGAGTGTGTAGCATCCCCACACAGAGCCTGCACGTAGTAAAATTTAATGTTACACCTAATAGGCTGCACGGAACGACTTTCTGGTTTTTGAGCAGAACATCGAGATACAATCACAGAAATTTAACCATAAATCCTGAGTTCACCCCGAAGTCCCCCCCCCCCCAGGGGGAAAAGCCTATTTAAAGGACCGCTTACTACTAAAACTTGCATTTGGCCTGACGCCTCCGTCCTCAAAAACCAGGGGCCTCGGCCGCTGGCAGGGCCAACGAGAGTGAAAGAAAATGACAACTGCTCACAGAGTTTGGCGGCGTGGAAGGAAGGCAGGGCCCGTCCCCTGGTGCACGACAACTGTTTTAACAGCTGCTTTTCTCTCCCCCCACCCCGCTCCCCACCCCCCCCTCCCCGAAAATCCCTCTCTCAGGTTTTTGAGTCATGATGCAAGAATCTGGGACTGAGACAAAAAGTAACGGTTCAGCCATCCAGAACGGGTCGAGCGGCGGCAACCACCTGCTCCCGTGCGCCGGGCTTCG
>CM053574.1:45666598-45794098 GCA_028646485.1 Cryptoprocta ferox
GAATGGATTAGGAAGATGTGGTTCATCTATACACTGGAATACTACATGGCAATGAGAAAGAATGAAATCTGGCCATTTGTAGCAAAGTGGATGGACCTTGAGGGTGTCATGCTAAGTGAAATAAGTCAGGCGGAGAAGGACAGATACCACATGTTTGCACTCATAGGTCTAACAGGAGAAACCCAACAGAGGACCATGGGGAGGGGAAGGAGGAAAAAGAGTTAGGGAGAGGGAGGGAGACAAAACATGAGAGACTCTTAAATACTGAAAACAAACTGAGGGCAGAAGGGGAAGGGGGAAAGGTAAAGGGGGGTAATGGTTATAGTGGAGGTCACTTGTGGGGAAGAGCACTGGGTGTTATATGGAAACCAACCTGACAATAAACTATAAAGTTTAAAAAAAAAAAAAACTAAAAGAAGAACCACAGCAATATATATATGTGTGTGTATATAATATAGTAGAGTTTTAGTATATATATATATTATATATACACAATATAATATATAAATATACATATACATACATGCACACACGCACATATTCTAGAGAATATTTGGTAAGTGAAAGTAAGTAAATAACATAGCAAAGCTTGCTTTTGTGTACAAATTAATAAATCCAATATACATTGTTTATAATCCAAAACTAAATTTTAGTTGGTAACAACATGCAGGTGTTGATGTATGGACTCAGATCTGAGAAAATTACAAGAGAAAGGGAGAGGAAACTACAGCAGTTGTCTTATTCAGAGAGAATACATCACTCTTTATTAATTATAAGAAATTCATAAGGAAGCATGGTAATATATATGATTATTAATAAATTAGGGGTAGCCATTGGGATAAAGAAAATTGTATTTAAAAGATTCAAAGTAGCGGGGTGGGGGTTGGACAGAGAAATAAAGTAGAGTGTATAGGAAAGAAGAAACATGAAAGCAAATTAAGTTTTAATAGAATAGTTTTACAGTAAATATAAGCATGTTAAAATCAAAAATCAAAACCACAGAGACTGATGTTGAACTGAAAAATACAAGTTAAGCTCCAGCAATGTGGGTTTTTGTTCCTACAAAAAGCACATTTAAACAAAAGGATACAGAGTTTGAAAATAAAGCAATGAATTAAAAACAAACAAAAAATAAATAAAACAAGAGATAACCATTTCAATAGAATGAAAGAAAAAGAGGACTGGAAGGGGAAAAAAATCAAATGGACAAAGAAGTTATGAGCCAGACCAAGGAATAAGAATGAAAAATTAAAGGAAGGAAGGAAGGAAGGGAGGGAGGGAGGAAGGAAGAAAAAATAGATCAAGTAAGAACTAACACAACATGCACCTAATAACATGCCCCCAAAACAAACTGGCCAACAGCTAGAGTTACAGGAAGAAATAGACTAAACACTATAAATAACAACTGTGACATACTCTTCTCATAATGCATTAAGTTAATCATAAAAAATCAGCACAAATATGGAACATCTAAATAATTGATTTGTAAGTTCAGGGTAATTAAGTGTTTATGATGAGAACTATATGCTAAACAAAACCATGCATTATTTTTGTCATACATGAAACATTCCCCAAATTTGTATGAATCAATTAGCCCTAGAGTAAATATTGCTCAGTCACTGCCTAACAAGTCTTAAAAGCCAGACACTAAGGAATATAACTATTTCCAGGCGATTTAACTGCATCCCAGAATAAATCTCAAGAATGTTGCTAGGATTAAAAAATATCCCAGCACCCAACTAGGTAAAATTCACAACACCTGATATGCAATAAAACAATGGTAGGCACAAAAGAAGGCAGAAATATATGACCCATATGAGGAGGAAAAAACAAAATCAATAAATTCAAACTGTCCCGGAACTACCAAACGTATGTGAACTCACAGATAATATTAAAACAGATATTATAAATGTGTTCTATCTCTTTAAAAAGTTCAATTGAGGCATAGAAGGTATTTTAAAAGACCCAAATTGAACTTCTAGAAATGAAAACGACAACATCTGGTTGAAAAAAACAATGGATCAGATTAATGGCAGGTTAGACACTGTACAAGAAAAGATTAGTAAACTTCAAGTCACAGCAATAAACACTATGCAAAATAAAAAAGATAATATATAGAAAATGAAAACTGAAGAAAGAGAATGAATGAATGCAAGAAAGGGAAGGAGAGAGGGAGAAATTAAGAGAGGAAAGAATGAGTAGACTAGAAAAGAGTATCAGTGATCTGGGGAACAACATAAATAACATGATATACATGTAAGTGGAATCCCCTTGTGAGGAGTAGGACATACAAATTTGAATAAATGAAAAGTTTTTTTCTATATTTGCTGAAAGCTATAAACCTACAATCCAAGGATTTCATTGAGCCCCAAGTATTAGCATCATGAAGAAAACTAAACCAAGGAAAATTAGGGTCATATTGCTCAAAGAGAGTGATAAAGAAACTGTTAAAGCAGCCAGAGCAAAACCCACACATTTTGTATAAGAGCAATGAATGACTACAGGTTTGGCATCAGAAATAACACAAGTAAGAGGACAGTGGAGCAACATCTATCATATACTGAAACAAACTACCAATGCAACATTCTAAATCCAACAACAAAAAGGAAACATTTTGAAAAATGAATGTGAAATAAATACTTTTCCAAACAGATAAAAGCTCAAAGAATTCATCATGAGCAAACCCACACTAAAAGAAATGTAAAGGAAGTCCTACAAGTAAAAGAAAATGTCAACAGGTAGAAACATGGATCAATACAAAGAAATGAAAGGTACCAAGAATGTAAAAATCAGTTAACATGTAAAATTTTTAGATTTAAATTTTTTTGAAACAGAATCGATGGATTAAGCAAAAACAATAACGATGTATTATGAGGTTTATAACATATGTAAAAGTAAATGTGTAGAAACAATAGTACAAAGGTTGGAAGAAATTGAAGTGTACTATTATACAGTTACAATAATATGAAGTGATGTAATGAAAATTTAAAATGGACTGATGAGTTGTACTTGTCTAAATTCCAAAGTAATGATTCAAATAAAAAATTAGAGAATTTTAGCTAATTAGCCAACAAAGGAAATAAAGAGAATCATAAAAAATGGCTCAGGTCATGATTTGGCCGTTCACGAGTTTGAGCACCCACATCAGGCTCTGTGCTGTCAGCTCAGAGCCTGGAGCCTGCTTCAGATTCTGTGTCTCCCTCTCTCTCTGTCCCTTCATGCTCTGTCTCTATCTCTCAAAAATGAATAAATATTAAAAAAATTTTAATATTCCAACATAAGGGGGAAAAATAAAGAACAGATGGCAAAGATACAACTCAGATAGCAAGATAATACACTTAAATCTAACCATATCAGTAATGACTTTAAATGTAAATGATCTAAATACTGCAGTTAAAAGGGAGTGATAGTCTGGTAAGCAAAAGCAATGTCAACAAAATACTGCCTACAAGAAACACAATTTATGAAACACAAATAGGTTAAAATAGGTGAGAAAAGATATACTATTTTTAAAAATAACATCTGCATGGCTCAGGGGGTTGAGCTTCTGGCTCTTGATTTCAGCTCAGATCATGACCTCGGGTTTGTGGGAACAACCTCCATGTTGGGCTCTGCACTGATGGTGTGGAGCCTGCTTGGGATTCTTTCTCCCTGTCTCTCTGCCCACCCTCCTCAAAATAAACATTAAAAAATAAATAAAAGAAAGCTAAATAAATAAAAGATATACCATATATAAAAAAAGCTAGAGGGGCTATGTTAAGTAGATTTTGTAACAAAAAATATTAGCAGGAATAAAGAATCATAATGATATTCATTAAAAAGGCATAAAAATTCTACCTATTTATGCACGGAATAAGAAAACTTAAAAACACATAGAGCAAAATCAGATAGAGCCACAAGGTGAAATAAAAAGATCCAAAATTTCAGTATGAGATTTCAATAACACTTACGGATTCATAGAACAAGTACATGGAAAATTAGCAAGGTTCTCTGCCTCACCATACCCAGGCATTGGACTCAAATGCCTATGGCACCCAATAAGCACCCCTGCCCTGGGTGGGGGTGAGGGGGGTATCACCGCACACTAGAATGCCTACAAAGGTTCAGCCAAACCTCACAGCCAGTCATGCTGGGGGCAAACCCCACATACTGTGTGCCTGCAAGTCACAGCTGAGCCCCGCAGCCAAACAGCCAGGAGCTAGCTACACTTACCAACACCCTGTAGCTGTCACAGCCAGACCAGAGAGACAGCTGCACTGGGGCAGACCTGCAGAGTAAGTCCACACCAAAATTGACCCAGACACAACATGAGGGTGCAAGTAACCCACAGAAGGGTCACTTCTGGGGCATCCAGTGCAGGTGACTGGGGAGTTTGCACTACTGTGCCACACCGGACACCCTCTGCATAAAGCCACTCTTCAAGACCTAAGACCCTAAGACCCTAAGACCTAACTGACCTATCTACTGTATAGAAACTAACAAAGAGGCACAATGAGAAGATGGAGGAGTATGTTCCATACAAAAGAACAGGCAACTTTAGAAAAAGAACTAAATCAAACAGGAATCAGCAACCTACCAGATAAAGATTTCCAAGTAAAGGTCATAAAAATGGTTAACTCCAGAGCAGAATGGATGAACATAGTGAGAACAAGAAGAAAACAAAAAGAAACCAAACTGACATGAAGAATATAATAGCTGATATAAAAAAGACACTACAGGGAATCAAGAGCAGAATAGATTAGTGATCTGGAAGACAGAATACTGGAAATCACCCAATCAGAACAGTAACAAGAAAAAGGAATTTTTTCTTTAAATTGAGGCTAGTTTAAGGGCCTTCTGGGATAATATCAAGCCTACTAACTTTGCAGTAAGACGTCCCTGAAGGAGACAAGAGAGAAAAAGAAACTATTTGAAGAAATATAACTGAAAATTTCCCTGATGTGAAAAAGAAAACAGACATCCCACTCTAGGAAGCACAGAGTCCCAAATAAGATAGACCCAAAGAGACCCACACCAAGACACATTATAATCAAAGTGCCCAGTGTTAAAGATAAAGGCAGAATCAAAAAACAGCAAAAGAAAAACACTTGATATATACAAGGACACCCCCCCCATAAGACTATCAGCTCATTTTTAGGCAGAAACTTCAGGGAACAGAAGTGAGTGACACAATAAATTCAAAGTCCTGAAAAGAAAAAGAACTTACAACCAATAATACTCTACCTGGCCAGATTACTAGTCAGAATTCAAGAAGAGAGAAGAAATTTCCCAAATAAGCATAAGCTACAGGAGTTCACCAACACCAAACTGGCTTTATAAGAAATGTTAAAAGGACTTCTTCAAATAAAAAAGAAAAGGCCATAATTATGAATGAAAAATTATGGGAAAAAATCTCACTGGTAGAGGTAAACATATCTAAAAATAGTGAATCAATCAGCTGCATACTGGGTATGTAGGTTAGAAGACAAAAGTAGTAACACTGATAGACCTACAACAATTAGTCAAGGGATAGGCAAAGTAGTAACATGTAAAATATGTCAAAGTCATAAAAAGTGTGTGGGACGTGGAAATGCAGAGCTTTTAAAATTCATTTTAGGGGTGCCTAGATGGCTCAGTTGGTTAAGCGTCTGACTTTGGCTCAGGTCATGATCTTATGGTTCATGGGTTTGAGCCCCGCATAGGGCTCTATACTGACAGCTCAGAGCCTGGAGCCTGCTTCAGATTCTATGTTTCCCTCTCTCTCTGCCCCTCCCCTGCTCGTTCTCTGTCACTCTCTGTCTCTCAAAAATAAATAAATGTTAAAAAAATGAAAAATATTCATTTTAAGTTGGGGCACCTAGGTGGCTCAGTTGGTTAAGCAACTGACTCTTGATTTCAGCTCAGGTCATTATCTCACAGTTCCTGACTTTGGGCTCCATGTAGGCCTCTGGGCTGGCAACAAGGAGCCTTCTAGGGATTCTCTCTGTCTCCCTCTCTCTGTCCCCAGTGCCCTCAAAATAAATAAATAAACTTAAAAAATATATAAAGTGCACTTGAACTTAAATGATCATCGACTTAAAATAGATTGCTACGTACATTGGATATTATATATGAACCTCATGGTAACCACACACCAAACAAATCCAAATCTAACACAAAGAAAAGTATAAAATCACAAATTAACAGAACAATAAGAAAAAACAGAAAAGAAATACAGAAACAACCAGAAAAAAACAATCAACTAAATGGCAGTAAGTACCTACCTATCAATGATTACTTTAAATGTAAATGGACTAAATGCTTTAATCTAAAGACAAAGGGTGACTGAATGGATTAAAAATCAAGACCCATCTAGGTATTAAGGAGGGCACTCACTCCTTGGAATGAGCACTGGGTGTTATATGTGAAGAATCACTAAATTCTACTCCTGAAATCAATGGTATACTCTATGTTAACTAACTAGAACTTAAATAAACATTTGAAACAACAACAACAAAAAATCAAGACCCATCTCTATGCTGACTGCAAGAGACTCACTTCATATCTAAAGATACCCACAAACTGAAAGTGAGGAGAGAAAAAGATATTCCATCAAAATAGAAATGAAAAGGAAGGTAGGGTAGCAATACTCATATGTGACAAAACAGACTTTAAAAAAAATTACTGTAAAAAGAGACCAAGACAGTCATTACAAAATGATAAAAGAATCAATCCAACAAGAAGACCTAACATTTATAAATATAGTAGCACTAGGATATACAAAGCAAATATTAAAAAACCCAAAGAAAGGAACTGACAATAGAATAATAGTGATGAAGTTTTGGGGTGATGGGAGTTTGTGGGGTTCAGAGCCAATGGCCAAGAAAGAGTTGTTGAAGATGTCTTTTGTGCAAAAAGGTGATTTTATTAAACCATAGGGACAGGACCCATGGGCAGGAAGAGCTACCTGCACTGGGGTCATGATGAGTAACTCATTACATACCCTCAGGTTGGGAGGGGTTAGGGATAGAGTAAGTCTCCAAAGAGTTCTGGAAGCATGGTTTCCAGGACCTTGAGGGACTAGCTGTTGCTAGAAAAACACTATTTATCACCATTTATTAAAATCTCAGTCATGAGACTGAGACTCAGATGCATTGGGGTGGAGGTGGGGGGCATAAGCTTGGAGTATGATTGCAAGCATATATTGTGGGGCAGGTGAGATAAAGGAAATAGATTTAAAGGATCCTAGAGGTTGGGACAATGTTAAGCCAAACTTCTCTTTTGCCCCCAGCAAAGTATCACCATAGAGACAACTAAGCTCCTAAAGGGAGGTCACTCTGCCAGTTTTAAGAACTTGTCCATGGACAGTAGGCAGTAAGGACATTTAATTTTTCATTTGCCTTAATTTCCCACATTACCATGGCAAGCACTTAAATTCCTTTCCTTTGTTCTTGGGTAGCAAGGAGTGTCCAAACAATGTCACATATATTCCACAGGGTGGGGGTGTGGTGGCGGGAGGGAATGTACGCCAGCCTGTATCTTGCCCTCAGCTTACCCCATGCTCCCCCATCAATAGCCGGGGACTTTATTACTCCCTTTACATAAATGGATGTATTATCCAGACAGAAAATCAATAAGGAAACATTGGCCTTAAAAGACATATTAGACCAGATAGATTCAATAGAGATATACCAAACATGCCATCCCAAAGAGGCATACACATTTTTTTCCATTATATATGGAACATTCTCCAGAAAAAAAATCACGTGTTAAGCCACAAAGGAAGTCTTAATCAATTTAAAAAGACTGAAATCATTTCAAGCATCTTTTTCAAACATAGTAGTGTGAAATCAATTATAAAAAAAAAACTGGAAAAACACAAACATGTGGAGACTAAACAACAAATTACTAAACAACCATTTTTGTCATCACAGAAATCTAAGCGGAAGTTTTAAAAAAATACTTTGAGGTAAATCTATGGGGATTTACCTCCAAATCTACAGGATGCAGCAAAAGCAGTTCTAAGAGGGAAATTTATAGGATATAGACCAATCTCAAGAAACAAGAAAAATTTCCAATCAACAATCTATCATTATACCTCAAGAAACTAAAAAAAAAAAAAAAAAAAAAAACAAAGCCCAAAGTTAGTAGAAGTTAGAAAATAATTAAGAGCAGACCAGAAATAACTGAAATACATAATAGAAAAATAGAAAGCATCAGTTTAAGCTAAAACCTGGTTCTTTGAAAAGATAAACAAAAATGATAAACTTTTAGCTGGACACATCCAGAAGAAAAGAGAGAGGGTCCAAATAAGTAAAATCAAAAATGAAAGAGAAGTTATAAGCAATATCACAGAAATATGAAGGATAAGAAATTACTACGAACAATTACATTCTAACAAATGAAAGCACCTAGAAGAAATTCATATATTTAGAGAAACATACAATCCTGCAAGGCTGAATCAGGAGGAAATAAGATATCTGAGCAGACCTATTACTTGTAATGAACTTGAATCAATAATCAAAAAACTCAAAACAAAAGTCCAGACACATGGCTGCAGAAGTAAATTCTACCAATATTAAAGAAGAGTTAGGGGCTCCTGGGAGGCTCAGTCAGTTAAGCATCCGATGTCAGCTTACATCATGATCTCATCGTTTCTGGGTTCAAGCCCCACATTGGGCTCTGTGCTGACATCTCTGATCCTGGAGCCTGCTTCAGATTCTGTGTCTCTCTCTCTCTATGCCCCTCCCTGCTCGCACTCTGTGTCTCTCTCAAAAATAAACATTAAAAAAGAAATTAAAGAAGAGTTAATACGTGGGGCATCTGGGTGACTTAATTGGTTAAGTGTTAGACTTCTGATTTTGGCTCAGGTCATGATCTCACAGTTCATGAGACTGAGCCTCGTGTCAGGCTCTGTGATGGCAGTACAGAGCCTGCTTGGGATTCTCTCTCTGCCTCTCTCCCTGCCCTTCCACCTACACTCAAAATAAATAAGCATTAAAAAAAGAGTTAATACCTATATTCCTCGAAGTATTCCCAAAAATTTGAAGAAAGAATACTTCCAAACTCATTCTATGAGGCAAACATTATCCTTATATGAAAACCAAAGACTACAAAAAAAAAAAGAAAAAGAAAAAAAGAAAATCGCAAGCCTATATACTTGATGAATATTGATACAAAAACCCTCAAGAAACTATTAGCACATTGAGTTCAACAATTCTGTTAAAGGCTCATGCACCATGATCCAGTGGGATTTATTTCAGGGATGTGAGTATGGGTCAATATTCCTAAAACAATCAATTTGACCCACCACATTAAAAAAGAGGATAAAAATCATAGTATCATCTCAACAGATGCAGAAAAAGCATTTGATAAAATTTAACGTCCATTTATGACAAAAGAAAAACCTCTCAACACGGGGGTACAGAAAAAGTATACCTCAATATAGTAAAGGTTATATATTATAAACCCACAATGTCATATTCGATAGTGAAAATCTGAATGTAAAGCTTCTTCTCTAAGATCAGGAACAAGACAGGGATGTTCACTCTCATCTCTATTATTCAACACAGTAGTAGAAATCCTAGCAACCACAATCAGACAAGAAAAAGAAATAAAAGGCATCCAAATTGGATAAGAAGTAAAACTATCACTATCCGCATAAGAGATGATACTATATATATATAAAAAACCCTCGACTCTCCACCTCAAAACTATTACAATAAATGAATTCAGTAAAGTTGCAGGATGCAAAGTTTACATAAATATGTGGCATTTTATACACAAAATAATAAACTATCAGAAAGATTAAGAAATCAATACCATTTACAATTGCTCCAAAAAGAATACAATACTTGGGAATAAATTTAACCAAGGAGGTGAAAGACCCATACCCTGAAAACTAAGAAACTGATGAAATAAAATCAAGATACAAATAAATGCAAAGATATTCCATGTTCATGGATTGGAAAAATTAATACTGTATATTTCCACACTACCAGGATCAATCTACAGATTCAATGCAATCCTTATCAAAATACCAATGGCATTTTTCACAGAAACACAACCAATAATCTTACCACTTGTATGTCACTATAAAAGATCCCAATTAACCAAGCAATCTTGAGAAAGAAGAACAAAGCTGGAGCTATCATGATCCCTGACTCCAAACTATATTACAAAACTGTGGTAATCAAAATAATATGGTACTGGTATGGAAACAGACATATAGTACAAAACAGCGAGTCCAGAAATAAACTCACACTTACACCATCTCTGACAAAGCCACCAAGAACACACAATGGGGAAAAGGTAATCTCTTCAATAAACAGTGCTGGGAGACTTGGGCAACTACCACAAAAGAATGGAACTAGACCACTTTCTTAAACCTTATGTAGAAAAGAGTCAAAATGGATTAAAGACTTAAATGTGGCTAGATCAGTCCAAAGAAAGAGCAGGCAAATCTTGATTTGGTCTCAGTGTCATGAGTTCAAGTCCCAGTGGGTATAGAGGTTTCTTAAATAAAACTTAAAAAAAAAAGAATACTTTAATGTAAGATCAGAAACCATAAAACTACCAGAAGAAAACAAAGCCAGTAAGATTTTGGACACTGGTCTTAGCACAATTGTTTTGGATCTGGGTCCTTCGGCAAGGGCAACAAAATCAAAAGTAAATAACTGGGCCCTGCACAAAACTAAAAAGCTTTTTGCTTTTTGTTCGAAGGAAACCATCAACAAAATGAAAATGCAGCCTACTCAATGGAAGATAAAATTTTCAAGGGGTCAATACCCAAAATATATAAAGAACACAAAAACTATCAAAAAAAGGAATTAACTCCATTAAAAAATGGGCAGAGAACCTGAATAGACACTTCTCCAAAGAATATATACAGATGACCAACAATAATGTAAGATGTTCATCATCATTAACCATCAGGGAAATGCAAATCAAAACTGTAATGATGTATCACCCTCACACCTGGCAGAATGGCTACTTCCCAGAAAGACAAGAATAACCAGAAGGAAGTGTTTGTAAGGGATGTGGAGAAAAGGAAACCCTTGTGCACTATTAGTGGGAACATAAATTGGGGCAGCCACTGTGGAAAACAGTGTGGAGATTCTTCAAATAATTAAAAATAGAACTACTCTCTGATCCAGCAATTCTACTTCTTAGCAGTGATTCAAAGAAAATAAAAACACTAATTTGAAAAGATATATCCACCCGTTTATTACATTCCTATTTACAATAGACAAGATAAGGAAGCAACCTATCAATAGATAAATAGATCAAGCAGATGTGGTGTGTGTGTTTATATTTATATGTAATATATAAAAATATGTTTTAAGTTTATAGTTAGGTGTTATATGTTTCCATTTATATATTTATAATGGGAATATTTCTTAGCCATAAAAAAAAAGGAATGAAATCTTGCCATTTGGGACAACACGGATGCACATAGAGAATATAATGCTAAGTAAAATAGCTTATCCAAAAAAAAAAAATACTGTATGATTCACTTATATGGGGAAACTAAAAAACAAAACAATGAACAACAACAAAAAAACAGAGATTCAGAGATAGAACAATTTGGAGGTTGTCAAAGGGGAGGGGAGTAAGAGATTGGTCTCAACAGGGGAAGGGGATTAAACGATACAAATTTCCAGTTAAATAAACAAGCAAGGTGCCTGTGTGGCTCAGTTGCTTAAGTGTATGACTCTTGATTTCAGCTCAGAGCCTGCTTGGGATTCTCTCCCTTGTCTCTCTCTGCTTCTCCTCTGCTCTCTCGCTGTCTCTCAAAATAAATAAACAAAATAAACATTTTATAAACAAAATAAAATCACTTAAAAATAAAAAAAAATAAGCCACAGGGATACAGTGTCCAGCATAGTGAACAGAGTTAATAATATATAACAACTTTGTATGGGGACAAATAGTAGCTAGAACAATGATGGTGATTATTTCATGGTGTATATAAATGTTGAATTAGTATGTTGTACACCTGAGACTAATATACTGTGTGTCAGCTACACTTGATGAAATAGATAAATTCTTGGAGAGATGCAAACCACTGAAGAAGAAATAGATAACTTGAATATCCATATATCCATTAAAGAAATTAAATTTGTAGTTAACAACTTTCAGAAAGAAAACTCCAAGATGAATGGTTACAATGGTGAATTTTCTCAAACATATAAAGTAATAATATTAATTCTTTACAACTCTTCCAGAGAAGTGAAGAGGAGGGAATATTGCACATTCATTCTAAATTTTTTAAACGTTTATTTATTTTTGAAAGAGAGAGACAGATTGCAAGAGGGGAGAGGCAGAGAGAGAGAAAGAGAGGGAGGGAGGAAGGGAAGGAAGGAGACACAGAATCTGAAGCAGGCTCCAGGCTCTGAGCTGTCAGCATAGAGCCTGATACAGGGCTCGAACCCATGAACCCTGAGATTAGGACCTGAGCTGAAGTCTGGCACTTAACTGACTGAGCCACCCAGGTGCCCTAGAACAATTCATTCTATAAAGCCTTAGCCTGATAACACAACCAGACAAAGCCATTACAAAAAAAAAAAAAAAAAAAAAGTAGACTAAAATTCCTCATGAACATAGATGCAAAATTCTAAGTAAAACTTTTACCCAGTTGAATTCAGGAATACATATAAAGTTAATACATCATTATTATTTATCCCAGTAATGTAAGGTTAACCAAAATGTAGAAATTCTGACACGTGCTACATGAATAAACCTTGAAAACATTATGCTAGGTGAAATAAGCCAGACACAAAAGGGCAAGTATTATATGATTATATTTATATGAATATCTAGAGTAGGCAAGTTCACAGGGACAGAAACTAGAATAGAGGTTACCAGGAGCTGAGGG
Organism: Cryptoprocta ferox; assembly: GCA_028646485.1. NCBI lineage: Eukaryota > Metazoa > Chordata > Mammalia > Carnivora > Eupleridae > Cryptoprocta > Cryptoprocta ferox. Next base: position 45,679,434 of record CM053574.1, read on the forward strand.
GACTGGGGATTTCTTAATGGGTATAAACTTCTGTTTGGGATAATGAAACAGTTCTGGAAATGTATTTTGTTAAGAGTTTACAACATTGTAAAAGTACTTAAAGCCACTGAGTTGTGTATTTAAAAATAGTTAAAATGATAAACTCGTGTATCTTAACACATAAAAAAATTAAAAATAAAAAATTTAAAATTCCTTGTAATTTACCATATCAACATTCTCAATGAATATTATAATCATTTCAATAGACACAGAAAAAGCATTTGACAAAGATTCAATATTTATTTTCAATAAAAACTCTGAACAAACTAGTAATAGGATGGCATTTGCTTTTTTTTTTTTTAAATGTTTATTTATTTGTTTTGAAAGGAATAGCAAGTTGTGTATGTACACATGTGACATCAGGGGAGAGGCAGAGAGAGAGCAAATTCCAAGCAGACTCTGCACAGAGCCTGACACGTGGCTCGCACTCATGAGCCAAAATCAAGAGTCGGATGCTTAACCGACTGAGCCACTCAAGCGTGCCTAGAATGGTACTTCCGTAACCTGCCAACGAGCATCTACAAAATACCTACAGCTAAATTCATCATTCTTAATGGCAAAAGCTTGTTTTCATGTAAGGTGAGGGCATGTCTGTTCTCACCAGTCCTATTCAACACTGGACTGGAGGTTCCATCCAGTACAATAAGGCATCCAGAGTAGAAAGGAAGAAGTCAAAATTTTACAAAGACCTGATGGAATCTACAAAAAGAAACTAGAAGTAATCAGAAATTTAGGAAGGTTGCAAGATATAAGATTAATATAAAAACAAACCATTTCTCTTTATGCATATTAACAATGAAAAATGTGAAACTGAAATGAAAATGCAGTGCCATTGACAGTAACATTAAAAATATGATAGGAATAAATCTGACAAAATATTTGAAATACTTATCCACTGAAAACTATAAAATACTGCTAGGAGAAACAGAAGACAACCTAAATAAATGTTCATTGACTGTAAATATTCAATATTGGTAAAAATATAAATTCTCTCAAATTTACCTTATGCATTCAATGCAATCTATAAATCCAAAATCCCAGATGTGTTATAGAAACTGCCAAGCTGATTCTAAAGTTACTCCAGGGGCTTCTGGGTGGCTCAGTCAGTTAAGCATCAACTTAACTCAGGCCACGATCTTGCAATTTGTGCGTTTGAGCCCCGCATCAGGCTCTATGCTGACAGCTCAGAGCCTGGAGCCTGCTTTAGATTCTGTGTCTCCCTTTCTCTGCCCCTGCCCCACTCATGCTCTGCCTCTCTCACTGTTTCTTTCTCAAATAAATAAGTAAATAAATAAATAAACACACAAATATTAAAATTAAAAACAAAAAAATTAAAGTTACTCCAAAAATGCATAGGACCAAAAATGAAAGCCAAAACATCTCTGAAAAGGAAGGCAAAGTTGGAGGTGCAATACTATGTATTTTCAAGATTATAAAGCTACAGTTATCAAGACAGTCTGGTATTGACTTAAACACAGGGTAATAGATCTATGGGAATAAGAGAGTCCTAAGATAGATCCACACATTTATATAGACAACTGGTTTTTTGGCAAATGGGCAAAGGCAATTGAGTGGAGAAAAGCTAGTCTTTGAATAAATTATGCTGGAATAATTAGATATCCATATACTAGATAATGGTTTTCTATCTATATCCCACACTTTCTACAAAAATTATTTCAAAATGGACCACAGACCTAAATGTAAACCCTAACCATAAAACTTCTAGAAGAAAACAGAGGAAAGAATCTTTGTGATCCTGGGTTAGGCAGAGATTTCTTAGATACTACATGAAAAAATGATCACAAAAAATGTCTGATAGGGACGGGAAGGAGGGAAAAGAATTAGGGAGAGGGAAGGAGACAAAGCACGAGAGACTCTTGAATACTGAAAACAATCTGAGGGCAGAAAGGGGAGGGGGAAAGGGGAAAAGGGGTGATTGTCATGGTGGAGGACACTTGTGGGGAAGAGCACTGGGTGTTATATGGAAACCAACCTGACAATAAACTATAAAGTTAAAAAAAAGTCTGATAAATTGGATTTCATAAAAATTTAAAAAACTTTGGCACTTTTGAAGATGCTGTTAAGATAATAAAAAGATAAGTCACAGGCTGGGAAAAAATATTTGCAAATCACACATCTCCTAAAAAACTTGTATCCAAAAACAAAGAACTCTGAAAATTTGCAACCCCATTAGAATAAGCAGAATATTTAGACATTTCATCAAAAAGATAGAGAAATGGGCAATAAGTACATGGAAGAAGGCTCAACATTATTAGTCATCAGGGAAATGCAAATTGCAATTTTATATATTCCCATAATGGGATAACTGTACTCATCTACTGGTATGACTAAAAAGGATTGATCATATTAAGTGTTTGCAAGAGTGTAAATGAACTGAATCATACAATACTGGTGGGTACGTAAAATGATAGTCATTTTGAAAAAAAACATTTTGGGAGGTTTTAAAATACTAATCATACACTTACTACATGATCCATTCATTTCACTCTGGATACTTACCCAAGCAAAAAGAGCATCGGTCAGCACAAAGAACTGTGCATGAAACATCATGGCAGTTTTATTTGTAAGAGTAGAAACCCAGAAACAACTGAAATGTCCATCAATAGGTTGATGGGTATGCAATTGATATATCCATGTAATAGAATACTACCCACCAATAGAAAGGAGCAAAATATAGAGATAAATCATTATCGATACAACAGCATAGACGATCCTTTAATTATGCTGAGAAAAGCTAGGCAAAAGAAAAGAATATATACAGTGTTATTCAATTTATATAAATGATATGAAATGCAAACAGATTCACAGTGACAGAAAGCAGACGAGTGGTTACCTATAAAACAGAGTACTAGGACAGATGGGACATAGGGGTCAGTCACAAAGGGGTATGAAAAAATTTTTGGACATGTTGGATGTGTTCCATGTTTTAACTGGTGTACTGTTTCTTATGGTTGTATACACATATGTCAAGTTCTTCAAACTGTACATTTTAAATACATGCAATTTATTCTATGTCAACTACACTACAATATAACTATTTAAAAATAAGGCTGAGAAAGGGGGTGCCTGGGTGGCTCAGTCATTTAAGTGTCAGGCTCTTGATTTCAGCTGGGGTCATGCTCTCCCAGTTTGTGAGATTGAGCCCCGTGTTGGGCTCTGTGCTGACAGCAACAGAGCCTACTTAGGATTCTCTCTCTCACTCCACCCCATCCCAACCCGCTCCCTCTCTCAAAATAAATTAACATTAAAAAAATAAGCTTGAGAAAGGAAATAGAGCAAATGTATAAGAATATACTAAAGATAAGAACAGACATCTATATATCAAAGAGAAAAAATAGAGAAGATAAAAGTAAAAGCTAGTGCTTTGAAAAGATAAATAGGTAAAATGTTGTCAAGACTGATCATGTACACCAAGGAGAAAAGATTTTTTTAAATCAGAATGAGAAGGATGAAATCATTTTGTCACTAAAACTGAAAAAAAGACAAAATACACACTTTGGCATCAGATAAAAATAGGAAAATATAACAAATTGTAGTCGTGATTGAAGATGTACCCACTTCTGTAAGGTGGCCCAGGTCCAAATGTTTTTACAGGTTAAGTTCTTCTAAACTTCCAAAAGAACAGATAATTCTTACCCTACTGTGATTTTTCCAGGAGAAAAAATAATTAAAAAACACCCAACTTACTTTATAATCAAATACATCCCTGATTCCAAAATATAGTGAAAATACAACAAGAAATTATTAGCCTATTTCACTTAAGAATACTTATGTGAGAATATAAAATAAAAAGGGGTTGAATGAAAAAAATGTATTACAAATATGCAATAATAGATCTTTGTTCTGAAACACAGGGATAGTCAGACTTCTGAATATTAATTCACAGGGAAAATTACAAGATTAACAACAAGCAAAAATCTGATAAACTTCAACATCTATTAGTGAATATATATTGATAAAAATCTATCTACCTGTCATCAGTATCTACTGATCCATTGATTGATCAAATGATCACTATCTGGATCAACATAGAAATATTTTCAACTTGAAAACAACAAAGTAGCAAAAAGTGTAAGATAATATGTGATGGGGAAATTTGAGATGCGTTCATTTTAAGGTCAAAAACAAGATGCTGATTTCCTATCATTGTTACTGTTCAAAATAGTGCTGGAGATCCTGTTCATTTAAATAAAGAAGAGAGGAAATAATAACTCTAAGAAATGAAAGAGAAACATAAGTCCCTTAAGGATACTGTATTTTAAAATGTATAGTCTGTAGAGCAGTTATAAAACTCTATTGAAAATGCTAAATTAGTGGAAGACTTAGCATGCAGACATTAATTCTCCCCAAATAGATCTTTAGATTCAATGCAATTTCAATTCAACTCTAGCAACTTTTTTTATATGTGGGGGTGGGGAGAGGATTTGACAATCTGATTCTAAAATTTATATAAAATAGAACAGAGTCATAACAACAGCTTAAAAGAAGAACCAGATGGGGACCTCACTCTTTCAAATATCGGCACTTATTATGAAGCTATAATCATCAAGATAGTGTTATATATCATAGGGATACATAAATAAGCTACTGTATATGAATAGTGAATCTAGAAGTTTAAAAAACCCACATATATGGATGCAACTGGTGCTGTAAATGAGAGAAGAAAGGATGTGCTAGGAAAGTTGCTTTTTAGTATGGAACAACATGAAGTTGGGTCCCTATCTCACACTATACTTAAGTATGAGGTCCAGATGGTTTTAAGACCTTAAATGTCCTTACAACACCCCAACAAAGATAATACAAAAGATGCCAACTGTCATTTCACACAGGAAAAGGAAATAAAAATGACCATAAAGACATAGAAGGATGCTCATTTGTTCTCAGAGAAAAACGCAAATTAAAATTTCAATGAGATACTGCTTCACACGCAATCACTGAGCAAAAGTCAAGAAGCCCACAAAACCACCAAGTTTTACTGGGGATGTAGAACAAGGGAATTGGAAACAACACACCTACTTGAGGAAACACTAGGGTACTAACTAACAAAACTGAACAAGAACATTCCCAGAAATCTAGAAATCTTGCTCGTGGAACAAGAAAATCTAGAGCAAATGTGAACCCAGAGCCACATAAAAGTATGTTTATAGCAGCAGCATTGTCTGTAATGGAAAACAACCCACATGTCCATCAATAATAGAATGGAAAATTTAATTGTTGAATATAAATTGGAAATCTGCAAATGAAATGATAGTGAATGAACCACGTCAAGTGGAATTCTCAGGGACACAGTGTTCAACAAGGAAAGTAACTGAAGGATGAGTGCAGTATGATTTCATTTTTAGTAAGACCCCGAACGTCCAGAAATAACAGTAGTTTGTTTAGGCAATATGGCAGACCAACGAATGCAAAAAGGATAAACAACAGGTTTATGATTTCCTCTGGGGGGAAAGAATGTGAGGAACACATATATATGTGTATATACCTCCACATATAAGTGGTTCTGGTAAAATTCTGTTGATTTCACTTTGAGGCAAGTTTATAAGTGTTGCGTTTATTGTCACAACTACCAAATTGTGTCACATTTCTGGTCTGGTAACGTTACCTGCCTGGCACTTACTTGAGCGTTTGATCCTTGCCATAAATCTTGTGTTATAGGTTACCTTCCCAAGGATAAGCCCATATGAACAGGCAACAAATACTTGAGCATTTTGAACTTTCAGTAAGTGGGGAAACTAGCATGAAAGCTGGCACGGGACACAGACTTGAATTCGTAAGACTTACAAAAACCAAGCCTTTGCCACTGCTCTGCCTTGCCAAACTCCTGGTAGGTTTCATAGCCATCTTTTATTTCCTCCCAAGCCCAAAGTGGCCCAGAAAATGCTCAGCATCAGACTCCACACACCCAGGCACCATCCATCAGCACTGACAAGTAAGATACGACCTATTTGCAAGCCCAGTTTCTGAGTTGAATGTCCTCAGCTACATCCATGCCAGTGGGTTCTGACTGCCAGTCAGTCCATTCATAAAAGCTTGGAAGAGGTACTTTTCAGGTCAGGTGATCGACTTCAAGAGGGAAGTCCGTGGGTTTTTACCTAAGTCGCCTGACCTATCCTAACTTGAATTTATGTAATGGAAACAAAACTGCTCTTGTGTTAACTCAGCAACTGACTTCCACGCATAATATTTGTTTTGGGCATGAGGATGCAGTTAGAATTTAAAAGAGAAAAATCAAATAAATCAGATTCCTACTTTTTTTTTTTTTTTTCCTGGTTCAGGTGAATCAGAAAGGCCTTTTTCAGTCGCTGAAGTTCTTTACAAGGGACATAATCCTCCTAGCTGGTAGGAAGGTAGGTTTATATTTTCTGGGATTCACACTTTATGGGAAGGAGATGGGAGCTGTGAAAGACCACTTTCTTCCTCTCCTCTCATTAGTACAAGTAGATGAAATGGGAGCATAATCTCACTCTGAAGTATTGAGAAGAAACTGCTGTCTTTACTCTTTTTTTCGCATGCTATTTCCTATGGAGGAAGGGTAGTTCTTTTGAGCCTGACATCCACTGCACTGCAATTTTCTTCTGCAGAGGGTTAATGTCTTTTTTTAAAATGTTTATTTATTTTTCAGAGAGAGACACACACAGAGTGCAAGTGGGGGAGAATCAGAGAAAGTGGGAGACACACAATCCAAAGCAGGCTCCAGGCTCTAAGGTGTCAGCACAGAGCCCAACGTGGGGGTTGAACCCATGAACCATGAGATCATGACCTGAGCTGAAGTCGAACACTTAACCGACTAAGCCACCCAGGAGCCTGGAGGTTAATGTCTTAAACTTAGCTATGCACATGTGGCCTATCTTTTGGGTATTCTAATCTCAAGTAAGAGTAAGACAGCATCATTTACCTTAACCCTCTGTTGAACCCATCTTCATACAGATCCAAAGTCTAGCCACTGGGAAAGGACTACACAGGCCATTTGGGCCTTAGGTCTCCACCAAATAATAAAAGCCAGTGACCATTACCAGTAATAAAACATGTTTTTACTCATTTCCTGGCTCTTTTTTCCCCCCTTTAATTGAGTCTGAACGCAGAGGAGGAGAGTGTGGTTACTTACACTCCTCAGACTATGGTGTAAGGGGAGATGAAAGCTAATCTTGGCTCTGATGAACAGATTAAAGTGGACAATTAGTGTATATCAGTAAGTGCTGTCAGAGGAAATACATGGAAGAAATGAAAAATCAACATGATGATCATATTAATAATATGATATGAAGAACAATAAGAATTTCAACATCTAATATTTATTGAGCACATACTATGTACCAGATGCTGTTACAGGCACCTTACAAGAATTGGCTCATTTAATTATCTCAGTACTACCAGGTGGGCGTTCTTATTGTCTCCATTTTACAGATGAAATAAGCATGAAGAAGTTAGGCAGGCAGGCAGCAACTAGAGCCCAAGCTCATCATTTCCTTTTCTTACAGATTATGAACTAAGACAGGATATACTGGAACATTTTGTAAAGTTCTAAAACACTTTTGGTCATCAAGTAGTCATTGTACAAGAACTAATCCCATGCTTACTAGGTGCTGGGGGTGCTTATAAATACTGAAACATGACGAAAAGAACAAGATCCTTGTCTTCAAGAATTCACTGTGAAGGACCAGGAGGACTTCTTAGATCAACAGCTGATTCTTGGGATAGGAAAGGGAACATACAATATTAAGTGACACCATCTTGTTTTCCCTGAAATTAAAGGAGCCAGACTGAACGTGCTCCCAAAGCTCAATAACAGAATCTTTTGGGTAAGACCTGAAACTGTAAAATGAAGCCACTCCTTCATGACAGAGAGAGGTGGCTGTTTTATTTCATGCAGAGAAACTAGCACAGAGAGCCAAGAAACAAACAAACAAACAAACAAAAAAACAGGGGAATGTGTTTCAAATAAAAAAACTAGATAAAACCCTAGGAAAAAATTCTTAATGAAATGCAAATAAGTTTCTTTTTACCCAATAAAGAGTTCAAAATAATGTTCACATAAATCCTCACCAAACCAAAGGAAAAAAAAAAAAGGACAGAGTGAGAATTTAAATCAACAGATAGAAAATATAAGGAAGTACCAAATAGAGGTCAAAGAGCTGAAGCATACAATACCTAAAATGAAAAATACTGTACAGGGCTTCAATAGTAGAATACATGAAGCAAAACACAGGGTCAGTGAACTCAACGACAGAGCAGTGGAACTCATCCAATCAGATCGGGTTGGGGGGTGGAGAAAAAGAAAAAAAAGGTAGCTTTCAGGAACTTATGAGACAGTATCAAGCAGAATAATGTTCACATTATAGAGGCTACATAAGGAGAAGAGAAAAAGGGGCAGAAAACTTATTTGAAGAAATAATGGCTGAAAAATTTTCCTAACCTGGGGAAGAAAACAGACTTTCAGATACAGTAAGTCCATAGAAATCCCAAGAAGATGAACCCCAAAAGACCTGCATCAAAACACAATGTAATGAAAATGTCAAAAGTTAAAGAAAAAAGAGAATCTTAGAAACAGTAAGAGAAAAATAACCCCCATAAGACTATCGGCAGAAACTTTGCACACCAGGGGTGGTTGGGTGGCTCAGTTGGTTCAACATCTGTCTGACTTCAGCTCAGGTCATGATCTCATGGTTGGTGGGTTCAATCCCCACCTGGGGCTTTGTGCTGATAGAGCGGAGCCTCCTTATGATTCTCTGACTCTTTCTCTCTCCCTGCCCCTTTCCTGTTTATGTTCTCTCTCTCTCTCTCTCTCTCTCTCTCAAGAATAAATAAACATTTAAAAAAAGAAACTGCAGACCAGAAGAAAATGGTATAATATATCCAAAGTGCTGAAAGAAAGCAAAACCTTCCAACCAAGGATACTCTACCCAGCAAAGCTTATCTTCAGAAATGAAGGAGAGATAAAGAGTTTTTCAGACAAGACAAAGGCAGTAAAAATAACTGTTAAGTGCAACAATTAATTAGGGGATACCCAAGATCGACTGATGTAAAACGTGACATCGAAAACCTACAACATAGGTGAGGAGAGAGTAAAAAATGTAGTGTTTTAGAATGTGTTGAAACCAGTTTTTATCAACTTAAGATACACTGTTTAAATTCAGGTTGTTATATTAAGCCTCATGGTAGCCACAAAGCAAAAACCTATAGTAGATACAGAAAAGAGAAAGGAATCCAAGCACACCTTAAAGAAAGTCATCAAAACATGAAAGAATATAACAGAAGAAGAATACAGAGGAACAATAAAGCTGCCAGAATAGAATTAACACAATTTCAACAAGTACATACCTGTTAATGATTACTTTAAAGGCAAATAAACTCAATTTTCCAGTGAAATGACAAAGAGCGGGAGTGCTGGGAACACGGTGGAGTACGAAGATCCTGAGCTCACCTCCTTCCACTGACACACCAAGGCTGCAACTACACATAGTACCTGAAACCTAGCAGAACAGTTCTTCCGTAGCTAAAGACATACACACGTGCACATATGCACACATACATATGTATACACATACACACATACATACACACCTCACTGAAAAGAGAGGCAGTCAGGAACCAAACCCCTCACTCAGGGACCCACAAGCAGGAGTGATAGCAGGCAAGGAGTTTGAGCCACTCATGAGGCACGTGCCTATCGCGGTAGGGATCTGTCCTTGGGACCACAAACTCCCCTAAATTCTGAATTTGCAAATCAGTGGAGCTTAACTCTGAAACATTTGAAAATCAGCGGGGTGTAACTCCAGGAGACCCAAAGGTCTATAGGAAATAGAGCCTCCACTCTTAAGGAGCCTGAACACAATAACACTTGATCTGAGACCCAGCAAAGAAGCAGGACTTTGAAAAGTGCCTGGTGTATACTTGAAGGAATTTTACTGACCAGTGTTAGGGTATGTATCAGAGGCATAGGGATCTCTTGGAACTCTTGAAACTCTCTCCAGGACTGAAAGCATTAGGTGGTGCCATTTTTCTTGCCCCCTTTAAGCCTAGCTGGCCTGAGGCTATTGTGAGTCAGGTCCAATGTTTTTACATACCTTGCTAGCACTGCTTACTGTATGTATATACCCCTACTCCGGTAGGTGTCCCTGCAAAGTGGGTCCCACTCCACACATGGCAGACAGCCTTGTTTGGGACCAGTGTCTTCCACCTAAGTGGCTCCTGTCCTGCCACACCCAGAAAGCAGAATCAATCAGGACTGATGCCCCTCCAAATGTACTTGGTCTTGGGGGTAGGCATCCTCTCCCACCAGCATGACCACAAAAGCTGTGGCTGGGCCTCATGGCCAAACACAGTGGGGGACTAACTTGACCCACAAGTACATTTGCAGCAGCTGCAGCTAGGCCTCTCAGGCACTCAAGCTGGGACCACCACTTTCTACCAGTGCACTCCCAGAAATTAGGGCCAGGCATTGCAGCCAGCCAGGCTGGAGACCAGCTCTGCCCACTAGCTTGCCTGCAGCATTAGTGGTCCTGTTATACAGAAGGGTGTACGCAGCCAAATAGGGGATATCTCTGGAGTGCTGGTGGGCCCCAGAGGACACTTGCTACTTAAAGCCACTAGCTTCATGACCAGGAGACATAGATGACCTACCTGAAACATAGACACAAATACGCCAAGTCAGACAAGGTAAGCCAGGGAGGAATATGCTCCCAAAGAAAGAAAAAAATCAAAATTCTCACACACACAAACAATTACCCAAAACCCTAAATGAAATGAAGGTAAGAAGTCTATGGGATAAAGATTCAAAGTAATGGTCATAAATATATTCATCAGGTTTGGGAGAAGGGTGGAGGAACCCACTGAGAACTTCAAGAACATAATAGAAAATATTAAAAAGAACCAATCAGAGTTGAAGAATACAGTAACTGAAATGAAATATCCACTAAGGAAATCAACAGCAGACCAGAGGATGATGAATTATAAGGGATCTGCAAGACAAGGTAGTAAAAACTTTCCAAGCTGAACAGCATAAAGAAAAAAAAATAATGAGGATAGGTTAAGGAACCTTGGGGACAACATTATGCATACTAATATTCACATTATAGAGGCCCCAAAAGGAGAAGAGGTAGACAAAGGGGCAAAAAACATATTTGAAGATATAATAGTTGAAAACTTGCCTAAACTTGAAAGGAAACAGACACCCAGGTTCAGGATGCAGTTAGAGCCCCAAGCAAGATCAACACTACGAGGTACACATCAAGGCACATAATAATTATAATGTCCAAATCAAAGAGAGAGTCTTAAAGGCAACCAGAAAAAAGCAACTAGTTACCTAGAAAGGAACACCCATAAGACTATCAGTTGATTTTTAGCAGAAATTCTGCAGCTCCTAAGGGAGTGGCATGATATTATTCAAGTGCTGAAAGGAAAAAACCTTCAACCAAAAATACTCTACCTGTCAAGTTTAGTGTTTCAGAACTGAAGGAGCTAAGAGTTTGCCAGATAAACAAAAGTTAAACAAGTTCATCGCCACTCAATTGGCTTTCTAAGGAAAGTTAAAGGGACTTCATTAAACCAAAAGGTCATCACTAGGAGAAAAATATGAAAGAAAAACTTTCACAGGCAAAAGCAAACATATAGTAAAATCAGCCACTTATAAAACAAATATGAAAGTTAAAAGTAGTACTATCAATTATATCTAGAAAAATTAAATGATAGACAAAATAAAAAGATGTAAAATATGACATAATATTCATAAAACAGAGGGGGAAGTCGAACTATAGGGTTTTTAGAACACACGTGAACTTAAACTACAATCAATTTCAGATAGTCTGCTATATACATAGGATATTATAGATGAACCTCATGGTAACCATGAACCAAATATCAATAATAACTACATAAAAAATAAACAGAGAGTAGTCTGAACAGAACACTACATTTAAAAAAAAATAGAAGAAAATAGAACCAAAAGAGAACAGAACAGTGAGAACTACAAAAAAACCCTCCCAATCAACAAAATGGAAATACATACATATATATTAATCATCAGTTTAAATGTAAATGGACTAAACAAATCACCCAATAGAAAAACACCAAGGAAACAATGGCTTTGAATGACATACTAGACCAGATGGATTTAACAGACGTATTCAGAGCATTACATTCTAAAACATGGAACATTCTCTAAAATAGACCACCTCCACCTCCTCCTCCTCCTCCCTCCTTACCTCCTCTTCCCCCTCTTCCTTCCCCTCCCCCTTTTTCTCCTTCTCCTCCTTCTGCCACAAAACAAGTCTCAACAAATTCAAAAACTTTAAGTCATATCATGTATCTTTTCTAACCATAACACCATGAAATTATAAACCAACCACAAGAAAAAAATCAGGAAAGAGCACAAATACATGGAGGTTAAATAACAGGCTACTAAACAAAGTGCCAACCAAGAAATCAAAGAAGAGATAAAAAATTACATAGAAACAAATAAAAATGAAAACGCGCGGTCCAAAATCCTTCAGATGCAGCCAAACTGGTTCTAAGAAGGAAGTTAATAGTAATATAGGTCTACATCAAGAAGCAAGAAAAATCTAACAAACAACCTAATCTTACACCTAAAGGAGATAGAAAAAGGACAAACAAAACCCAAACCCAGCAAAACGAAGGAAATAATAAAGATTACATCAGAAATAAATGATACAAAAACTAACAACAATAGAGTAGATTAATGAACCCAGAAGCTGGTTCTTTGAAAGGATCAATGAAATTGATAAACCTCTAGCCAGACTAGTAAAGAGAGAGACAGAGAATGAGAGAGAGGATTCAAATAAACAAAATCACTAATGAAAAAGAAGAAACAACAACCAATACCACAAAAGTACAAACAATTGTAAAAGAATATTATGAAAACCATATGCCAACAAATTGCACAACTTAGAAGAAACAGATAACCTACCAAAACTAAAGCAGGATGAAATAGAAAATTTGAACAGACCAATTACCAGCAATAATTGAAACAATAATAAAAAAAAACTTACTCCCCCAAAAATACATAGCTGGAAAGATTTATAGGTGAATTCTACCAAAAATTTAAACAAGAATTAATAACTCTTCTTCTCAAATTAGTCCAAAAAATAGCAGAGAAGGGAAAATTTCCAAATCTATTCTATACTGCCAGTATCACCCTGATTCCAAAATCAGATGAAGACCCCACACAAAAAAAAGAGCCAATATCTCTCATAAAGAAAGATGCAAAATTTCTCAACAAAATATTAGCAAACTAAATCCAAGAATACATTAAAAAGTTCATATGCCTTAATCAAGAGGGATTTATTCTTGGGATGCCAAGGTGGTGCAATAATCGCAAAACAATCAGTGTGATATGTGACATCAATAAGAGAAAGGATAAAAACCATACAAGCATTTCAATAGATGCAGAAATAGATGTCAAATAGATTTGACAAAGCACAACATCCATTCATGATAAATATTCTCTGCAAAGTAGGTATAGAGGGAACAAACCTCCACATAATCAAGCCCTTATATGAAAAACCCACAGCGAATATCTTACTCCATGGTGAAAAATGGAGAGCTTCTCCCCTAAGATGAGGAAAAAGACAAGGATGTCCACTCTCTCATCACTTATGTTCAACATATTCCTGGAAGTGCTAGCCATAGCAATTAGACAACATTAAGAAATAAAAGGCACTCAAGCTGATAAGGAAGAAATAAAGCTCTATTTGCAGATGATATGGATACTATATATAGAAAACTGTAAAGCCTCCTCCCAAACCATTGGAACTGATAAGTGAATTCAGTCAATTTGCAGGATACAAAATTCATGTACAGAAATTTGTTGCATTCCTATACTAATAATAAAGAAAGAAGGTACAAATAAGAAAACAGTCCCATTTGCAATTGCACCAAAACCAAAATATCTAGGAATAAACTTCACCAAAGAGGTGCAAGATCTGTATTCTGAAAACTATAAAACACTGATGAAAGAAATTCAAGATCAAAGAAATGAAATGAGATTCTATGCTCATCAGTTGGAAGAACAGATATTACAATGTCTACACTATGCAAGGAAATATACATATTTAATGCAATCTGTATCAAAATACCAACAACATTTTTCACAGAGCTAAAACAAACCATCTTAAAATTTGTGTGGAACCACAAAAGCCATGAATAGCCAAACAACCTGGAAAAATAAAAAACTGGTGGTATCACATTTCCAAATCTCAAGTTATATTATGAAGTGGTAAAAATTAAAACAGTATGGTACTGGCATAAAAACTAACACATAGATCAGTGGAATAGAACAGAAAACCCAGAAATAACTCCACAATTATATGGTCAATTAATCTTCAACAAAGGAGGAACAAAAATATAATGGGAAAAAGAGCATCTCTTCAACCAATGATTTTGGGAAAATAGGACAGTAACACACAAAAGAATGAAACTGGACCACTTTCATCATACATAAAAATTAACTCAAAGTGGATTAAAGACCTAAAAGTGAGACCTAAAACCATAAAAATTCTTGAAGAGAGCACAGGCAGTAATTTCTCTGTCATTGGCTATAGCAACATTTTTCTAGATATGTTTCCTGAGTCAAGGGGCATAAAAGCAAAAATAAACTACTGGGACTACATCAAAATAAAAAGTCTCTGGATAGTGAAGGAAACAGTCAACTGCACTAAAAGACAATCTACTGAATGAGAGAAAATATATGCAAATGCCATATCTGATAAAGGGTTATTATCCAAAACATATAAATAGCTGATCCAGCTCAAAACCCAAAAAGTATATCATCCAATTAAAAAATAGGCAGAAGACATGAACAGACAATTCTTCAAAGATGGCATACAGATAGCCAATGGACACATGAAAAGATGTTCAACATCACTCATCATCAGGGCAATGCAAACCAAAACTACAATGAGGTATCACCTCACACCTATCAGAATGGTTGAAATCAACAACAGAAGAGACAACAAGTGCTGGTGAGGATGCAGAGAAAGGAGAACCCTCCTGCACTGCTGGCAGGAATGCAAACTGGTGCAGCCATATGGAAGATCCTCAAAAAAACTAAAAAAGAGAACTATCCTATGACCCAGTAATCACACTATTGGGTATTTACCCCCAAAATACAAAAGCACTGATCAAATAAACATGCACCCAGTGTTTATTGCAGCATTATTTATAACAGCCCAACTATGGAAAGAGCATATATCTCCATGGTATGTATGCCATAAAAACAATGAAATCTTGCCACTTCTAACAACATGGATAGAGCTAGAGAATATAATGCTACGTGAAATAGGTCAGTCAGAGAAAGACAAATACCATATGACCTCACTCATATGTGGAATTTAAGAAAAAATACAAGCAAGCAAAGGAAGAAAGGGGGAAGACAAACCAAGAAACAGACACTTAGCTTAGAGAACAAACTGATGGTTACCAGAAGGGAGGTGGGTGGGGGGATGGGTGAAGTAGGTGATGGGGATTAAAGAGTATGCTTATGATGATGTAAAAAAATAATAAAAATATAAATGGACTAAGCGCTCTAATCAAAAAACATAGGGTGGCTGAATGGATAAAAAACCAAAACCCAATCTATGTGCTGCATACAACAGGCTTATTTCAGATCTCAAGACACATGAACTGAAAGTGAAGAGATGGAAAAGGATATTCCATGCAAATGGAAACAACAATAACAAAAAAGCTGAAATAACAATACTTATTAAATAGACTTTTTAAAAAAGATACAAAAAAGAGATAAAGAAGGGCATTACATAATGATAAAGGAATCAACTCAAGAAAAAATATAACACTTAAATATCTATGCACTCAGCATAGGGACACCTAAATACTTACAGCAAATATTAACAGATCTAAAGAAAACATAGTTTGCAATAGGATAACAGTAAGGGACTTTAACACCCAGCTTCCATCAATGAATAGATCACCCAGACAGACAATCAATAAGGAAACGTTGGCCTTAAATAATACATTAGACAAATTGAATTAACAGGTGCATACAGAACATTACATCCAAAAGCAGTAGAATATTCACTCTTTTAAAGTGCACATGTAACCTCCAGGATATATCACATGTGAAGCCACCGAACAAGTCTTAACAAATTAAAGAACACTGAAATCACATCAAGCAACTTTTCTGACAATAAAATATGGAGGTAGAAATCAATTACAAGAAAAAAATGAAAAAAAAAAAAAAAACCAACAACCCAGAAAGTAGGGGAGGTTAAAGGACTTGCAGCCAAAAGGTCAAGAAGGAAATTAAAGAGGAAATTTAAAAATTTTTTTCTAATGTTTATTTACTTTTTTGAGAGAGAGAGACAGAGCAGGAGCAGGGGAGGGGCAGAGAGAGGAGACACAGAATGTGAAGCAGGCTCCAGGCTCTGAGCTGTCAGCATAGAGCCCGACACGGGGCTCGAACCCATAAACCGATCATGACCTGAGCCGAAGTTGGTTGCCTAACCAACTGAGCCACCCAGGTGCCCCACAAAGAGGAAATTTTTAAAAATACCTTAAGACAAATGAAATAGTAACACAATGTTCAAAATACATGTGACATCACAAAAGCAATTCTTTTTTTTTTAAAAATTTATTTAATGTTTTACTTTTGGGATAGAGAGAGACAAAGCCCAAGTAGGGGAGGGGCAGAGAGAAGGAGACACAGAATCTTAAGCAGGCTACAGCCTCCGAACTGTCAGGACAGAGCCTGACAGAGAGCTTGAACTCACAAACCATGAGATCATGACCTGAACCGAAGTCAGAAGTTTAAGCAACTGAGCCACCCAGGCACCCCAAAAGCAGTTTTAATAGGAAGGGTTATAGTGATACCAGCTTACCTCAAGAAATCAGAAAAATCTCAAATAAACAATTTAACATTACACCTAAAATAAGTAGAATAAGAACAAAGCCTAAGATTAGAAGAAAAAAAGAAACAATAAAGATCACTGTGCAAATAAATAGAGAGCAAAAAAGAAAAAAGAAAGATCAATAAAACTTAAAGCTAGTTCTTTGAAAAGCTACATAAAATTTGTAAATCTTTAACCAAACAACATCAAGAAAACAAGAGAGGACTAAAATAACTATAAATCAGAAATGAAAGAGAAGTCATAAATTGATACCACAGAAACACAAAGGATTATAAGAGAATATTATTATTAAACACCAACAAATTGGAAATTTGATAAATTTCCTAGGAGAAATAGATAAATTCCTAGAAATATACAAACTTCTAAGATTGAACCAGGAATAAATAGACAATCTGAACAGACCAATTACAAATAATGAAATCACATCAATAATTTTAAAACTCTTAGCAAAGTCCAGGACCACATGGCATCACAAGTATATTCTACCAAATATATATATATATATATATATATATATATATATATATATATATATATTGTTTATTCATTTTTTTTGAAAGAGAGAGGGAGGGACAGAGACAGTGGGGGGATGGAGGGGCAGAGAGAAAATCCCAAGCAGGCTCCCAGCTGTCTGCACAGAGTCTGATGCAGGGCCTGATCCCATGAACCGAGAGATCATGACCTGAGTCAAAATCAAGAGTCAGATGCCTAACCAACTGAGCCACCCAGGTGCCCCTTAACCAAACATTCGAGGAAAAGTTTATATGTATCCTTCTCAAATTATTTCAAAAAACTGAAGAGAAAGGAATACTTCCAAATTTATTCTTTGAGGCCAGCGTTACCCTGATACCAAAACCAAAGACACAACAAAAAAGAAAATTACAGGACAATATCCCAAATCAGCATAGAGCCAACAATTCTCAACAAATTATCAGCAAATTGAATTCAACCAGACATTAAAAAGATCATTTACCCAAATCAAATGAGACTTATTCCAGTAACGCAAGGATGGTTCAACATCTGCAAATCAATCAACATGATACACATTAGCAAAATGAATGAAAATCATGTGATTACCTCAATAGATACAGAAATAGCATTTCAAAAAATTCAATATTCATTCATAATAAAAACTGCAAGCAAAGTAGGTGTAGAGGGGCCATATCTCCTGTAATAAAGCCACAGCTAACATACTCAAAGTGAAAAGGTGATTTTCTTCTAAGATAATGAACAAGACAAGGGTGTCTACTCTCACCACTTTTACTCAGCATAGTAATGGAAATCCTAACCACAGAAATCAGACAAGAAAAATAAAAGACATCCCAAATGACAATGTAGTAGACTTTCATTATTTGCAGATGACATACTATCTATAAAGAAATTCTCATGACTTATTATTGTAATTAAAAACGAATTTAATAAGGATGCAAGATACAAAATAAATATACAAAAATCTGTTGCATTTATATACATTAATAATGAAGTAGCAAAAGAAAAAGTCAAAAAACAATCCTGTTTACAACTGTATCACAAAGAATAAAATATAGTAAAACCTTGGTTTTAGAGCATAGTTTGTTCTGGAAACATGCTTGTAATACAAAGTACATGTATATCAAAGCAAATTTCCCTATAAGAAATAATACTTAGATGATTCATTCCACAACCCAAAATATTCGTATAAAAAGGATAACAATACTATAATAGAATACAAAAAGTTAAGAAAACACAAATATAAAGAAAAATAAACAAATTAACCTGCATTTGCCTTTGAGAAATTTTGTGGCTGGGTGAGAGAGACAAGAGAGGAAGGTTATTGTATAGGTAGACTTTTAGTATCACTAACAGAATCCCTGCTATCTATTGGCTCAATGGAATCTTTTTCTGCATGGAGGCCATTGTACATGCTCACACGGATGTTGACTACAGTACAGTATTAAACCCTTGTCATATACTATATTTAATGTAACTAGCAATAAGGCGGCAGAGGAAAGGGTTTACATCTGCAGGCAGCCTGACCTAAAATGAAGCAAAGCATTCCTATGTTTATTTTCTATGGAAAAGCAAAGGACTGTTGAGAGATGCTTTGAAGTGACAAAAAATACATTAGTGCCAGTTGTGGGCACCTTCCAACATTCTGAAAAATCACTGATATCTGCCAAACAACATGGCCTGAGACTAAGTTTCCAAGCATGGGAGACGATTACCCACAACCCTGCAGCAAGTGAGCGAGAGAGAGAGGGAGAGAGAGAGAGAGACAGAGAGACAGAGTGAGAGAGAACCACTGGCTCAGTTGTGATCATGTGACATTCAGCATCACATACTACTCGTACTGCAAGACATTGCTCGTTTATCAAGTTAAAATTTATTAGAAATGTTTGCTCGTCTTGCAGAACACTCACATAACACGTTATTCATAGTCCAAGATTTTATTGTATCTAGAAATAAATTTAACCAAAGAAGTGAAAAACCTATACTCTGAAAACTTTAAGACAATGATGAAAGAAATCAAAGACACAAATAAATGAAGATATACCATGCTCAAGAAGTGGAAACAATATTGTTAAAATGTCCATACTACCCAAAGCAATCCACCCAAATAGATTTAATTCAATTCCTACCAAAGTACAAATACAATTTTTTTTCACAAAACTAAAATAAATAGCCTTGACACTTCTTTGGATTCTCAAAAGACCCTAAATAGCGAAAGCAATTTTGAGGAAAAAGAACAAAAGTAGAGGTATCACAATCCCTGATTTCAAACTACACTGCAAAGCTACAGTAATCCAAACAATATGGTATGAATCCAAAAGCAAACATATAGATCGATGAAAGAAAATAGAGAACCCAGAAGTAAATCCACACTTAACCTATGACAAATGTACACAATGATATAAAATGGGGGAAAAGACAGTCTCTTCAATAAATGGTGCTGGGAAAATTAGACCGCTACATACGAAAGAATGAAAATCAACCACTTTCTTATTCTGTATATAAAACCAAACTCCAAATGGATTAATAACCTAAATGTAAGACACTAATCCACAAAACTCCTTAAAAATGTAGGCTATAAACTCATGTACATTAGTTTTAGTGACATTTTTTTGGATCTGTCTCCTTGGGTCAAAGCATTCAAAGAAAAATAAACAAATGAGAGTATATCAAACTAAAAAGCTTTTGCACAGTAAAGGAAATCATTAACAGAACAAAAAGGCAACTTACTGAATGTGAGAATACATTTGCAAATGACATATCTGATAGCAAGAGACTAAGAAAGACATCATATAATGATAGAGGGTTCAATTCCACAAAAGAATATAACATTTCTTATGTATCCAACATAGGAAGCATATAAATAAATAAATGAATATTAACAGATCTAAAGGGAAAAATATACAGCTATACAATAATAGTATGGACCTTAATACTCCACTTTTGTCAATGCATAGATCAGCTAGACAGAAAATCAGTAAGTAAACATCAATCCCATCAGAACAGATGGACATAAAAAATATATACAGAACATTCTGTCCAATGGCACCAGAATACACATTCTCTTTAAATGCATAAGAAACATCCTCCAGGATAGATAACATGTAAGGCACAAAAATCTTCATACATTTCAGAAAACTGTAGTCATATCAAGCATCTTTTCCTACTATAGTTATATGAAAGTAGAAGTCCATTACAAGAAGAAAACTGGAAAAATTACAAATACATGGGCATTAAACATGTCAATGAACAACCAATGGGTCAAAGAAGAAAACAGATGAGAAAAACAAAAAATACCTTGCAACAAATGAAAATACAACCTACGAAAACTTATGGGATATAGCAAAAGCATCTCTAAGACCAAAGTTTACGGAGATAAATGCCTACACCAAGACATAAGAAAAATCTGAAATAACAAACTTTATGTCTCAAGGAACTAGAAAACGAAAAAGAAACTAAGTTCCATGTTAGTAGAAGGAAGGAAATAACAAAAATCAAAGTGGAAATAAATGAAATACAGAGTAGCAAGACTAGAAAATGAAATGAAACTACAAATGAAACTACTAGAAATGAAATGAATAAAATATCTAGGAATAAAAAAAACTACTAGAAATGAAAAGAAACTATCTTTTCATTCTTTGAAAAGATAAAATTGAGAAAGAAGAGAGACAACTCAAATAAATTAGGAATTAAAGAGATGTTACAACTGATACCACAGCCATAGAAAGGATTATGAGACACTAGTATGAACAACTGTAGGCCCACAAATTGGACAACCTATAAGAAAATGATAAATTCCTAGAAACTTGGTACCTACCAGGAATGAATCAAGAAGAAGCAGAAAATCTGAAAAGCCCTATACTAGTCAGGATATTGAATGAGCAATTTAGAAACTTCCTAACATACAAAAGTTCAGGAGAGAGATGGCCTCACTGGTTAACTCTACCAAATATTTAAAGCTGAATGCATATGAATTCTACTCAAACTCTTCCAAAAAAATAAAAAAGAGGGAACATTTCCAAACTCATTTTATAAGGCCAGTGTTACCCGGATACCAAAACTAGATACCACAATAAAAGAAAATTACAGGCCAACATCCCTGATAAACATAGATGCAAAAATCCTTAGCAAAATATTGGCACAATGAATTCAACAATTCAGTAAAAGTATCATACAGCATGATCAAGTGGGATTTATTCCAAGGATGCAAAGATGGTTCAACATCTGCAAATCAATCAGCATGATACATCACATTAGCAAAATGAAAGATACAAAGCATTTGGTCATCTCAATAGATGCAGATAAAGCACTTGACAAAATTCAATATCCATTTATGATAAAAATAAAACTCTGAAGAGAGTGGGTATAGAGGGAATGGACCTCAATACAACAAAGGTGATATATGACAAATGCACATCTAACATCATACTCAATGTGACAAGCTGAAAGCATTTCCTTTAACATTGGCAACAAGACAAGGATGCCCACTCTCACCACTTTTATTCAGCATAGTACTGGAAATCCTACCTAGAGTCATTCATTTAAAAAAGGAAATAAAAGTCATCCATATAGGAAAGGGAAAAGTGAAAAGTCACCATTTGTAGATGACACAAAATTATACATATAAAAATCCCTATGGGGCACCTGGGTGGATCAGGTGGTTGAGTGTCTGACTTTGGCTGAGGTCATGATCTCACAGTTCGTGAGTTTGAGCCCCACAGTGAGCCTGCTGTTCTCAGCGCAGAGCCTGCTTCGGATCTTTCTCCCTCCTCAGTCCTTTCCCCACTTGCACTCTCTCTTCCAAAAATCAATAAAGTTTTAAGAATTTTAAAACTCTAAAGACTCCACCAGAAATTTTAGAATAAACAAATTCAGTAAAATTGCAGAGTACAAATTCAATACATAAAATTGTTGCTTTTAAAAAATGCCATTAACAACTAAATCAAAAAGAATAAAATATCGAGGAATAAATATAAGGAGGTGAAAAACCTGTACTACGAAAACTATATGACACTGGTGAAAGAAATTCAGGAAGAGACAACTAAATGGAAAGGTATTCTGCACTTATGGATTGGAAGAACACTGTTAAAATGCCCCTAGTACTTAAAATAATCTACAGAATCAATGCAATTTCTGTCAAAATTCTAATAGCATTTTTCACAGAAATAAAACAAATAATCCTAAAATCTGTAATGAACCACAAAAGACCTGAATAGTCAAAGCAATCTTGAGAAAGAGGAACAAAGCTAGAGGTATCATGTTCCCCAATTTCAAAATCTATATTACAAAGCTACAGTAATCAAAACAGTATGCTATTGGCAGAAAAAGAGACACACAAATCATTGAAATAGAATACCCAGAACCACCCCCCCACATATAGATGTTAAATTAATTTATAAAACAGGAGCCAAGAATATACAATAGGGAAAAGACAGTTGCTTCAATAAGTGGTGTTGGGAAAGCAGGAGAGCCACATGCAAAAGAATGAAACTGGATCACTATCTTAGACCATACACAAAAATGAATTAAAAATACAATTAAAAATTTGAACATAAAAGGCGCCTGGGTGGCTTGGTTGCTTAAGCATCCGACTCTGGCTCAGGTCATGTTCTCACTGTTTGTTAGTTTGAGCCCCGAGTCGAGCTCTATGCTGACAGCTCAGAGCCTAGAGCCTGCTTTGGATTCTGTCTCTCTCTCTCTCTCTCTCTCTCTCTCTCTCTCTCTCCTTCTCTCTCTGCCCCTCCCCCATTCACATTCTGTCTTTCTCAAAAATAAAAATATAATTTTTTTAAAAATTTGAACATAAACTATGAAACCACAAATATTAGAAGACATAGGTGGTAAGTTTTTTGACATAGGTCTTGGTGATATATTTTTGGATGTTGTGCTAGTTGCAGGGGTAATAAAGGCAAAAATAAAGACACAAAAATAATCAAGTGGGATTACCTCAAACTAAAATCAAAACATCAAAAATCTGATTAAGAAATGGCAGAGGAAATGAATGGACACTTTTCCAAAGAAGACATACAGGTGGCCAAGAGACACATGAAAAGGTGCTCAATGACACTAATCATTGGCTAAATGCAAATCAGAACCACAAGGACATGTTAGTTTGCACCCATTAGAATGGGTAGTATCGAAGTGATAAGAAATAACAGGTGTTGGTGAGGAAAGATAGAAAAGGGAACCCTGTTGCACTGTTGGTGGGAATGTACATTTGTGTAGCCGTGGAAAACAGTATGGAGGTTCCTAAAAAATATACTTGTATCTACCGACCATATGATCCAGCTCTATCTAGCTTCAGATATTTATCTGAAGAAAATGGAAATATAAAGTGTATTTATTTGAAGAAAACAAAAATATAAACTCAAAAATATATATGGAGTCCCATGCTCACTGCAGCATCATTTACAGTAGCCAAGATATTGAACACACACACACACACACACACACACACACTTCTAAGATTATTTAGGCTGAGAATCTAATGTCTAACATGGTGACTATACCTGGTAACACTGCATTGTATAACTGTAATTTGTTAAGATTGTAGGACCTAAATATTCACACACTCACACACACACACACACAGGTAAATTTGTGAGGTGATGGATGTGTTAATTAACTTAACTGGGGGAATCCTTTCACAATATGCATATACCAAATCATCACATTGTATACTTTATTATTTAGATGTTCTTAATGTCTATTTATTTTGAGAGAGAGAGAGAGAGAGAAAGAGAGAGAGAGTGTGTGTGTGCACGTGCAAGTGGGGGAGGGGGAGAGAGAGAGGGAGAGAGAGAGAATCCCAAACAGGCCCTGCACTGTCAGTGTAAAACCTGACATGGGGCTGGAGCTCACAAACTGTGAGATCATGAAATCAAGAGTCTGACACTTAATGAGCCACCTATGCACCACTACATTGTACACTTTAAATATGTTACAGTTTTATCTGTTAATCACACCTTAATAAAGCTGGGGTAAAAAGGACAATAAGAGCAAAAAAAAAGTAATATAGTGTTAGATTATAACTCAAATTATACAATTAATGTGTGTGGGCCCACACAAATATAAATGATTCATTGAATAAACAAATGGGAAAGAAGAGACAAATATTTCTTACAGAAGAATTCCAGGAGCAACCATTATTCTGATTTGTAATAACATGGACTAGATATGCCTATTTTTGTACTTTAAATAAAGAGAAGCAATGTATCATCTTTGCTGGTTTTGAAGCAAGACTATCACCTGTTGGGTGCAAAGAAAACTCAAGTGAAACCTGAGAAATGGAAGTGGAAGGACTCCGAGTGTTTATCGTCTCTGGTAGATTCTGTTTCCTTTTCCTCCAAAACTGCCTATAAACTTCTGACCTTTGAATTTAACTTATATCCAACAAAACACTTTCGATTTTCCTCTTACTCATCAATCTGCTATTTTTGGCCTATCAGATTTATAAAGTTGAAAACTGGAAAATGAATTTGTTATTTAAGAGTTAATTGTCATCATCACGGACAAAGTCTCCATTAAAACTCAAGTCTCCTTAGTGACGATGTTTGTGCAAAAATATAGGTGTCATCCTAACAAGAAAATATTGGTAGTAGCTGCTTGTCAGATCTGTCTCCGCTCAATCAGCTCCCCCACCCCTGCTTTTTTTAAATGTTTATTTATTCTTGAAAGAGAGAGAGACAGAGCATGAGCAGGGGAGGGTCAGAGAGAGGGAGACACAGAATCCAAAGCAGGCTCCAGGCTCTGAGCTGTCAGCACAGAGCCTGACGTGGGGCTTGAACTCAAGAAACATGAGATCATGACCTGGGCTGAAGTCAGACGCTTAACCAACTGAGCCACCCAGGTGCCCCTCAATCAGCCCTTTCTATTTACCATGTACTGCATCTCTTAGTCTTTGTTTGGATTCTCATGGATAATTTTTATGATCCAACAGCACAATTTAAATTTGTTAAAAAGCCAAATTGTCCATCTTGGAAAAAGACCAGACTTTCATGAAATTGATAAATGTGATGTTGGAGGCTGTATTTTGGGGAGTATGAAGGTATTCACTATGAGAACTGCTTTTGAACCATACACAAAAGCCACTGATAAAAGAAAATCTGGCAGAAACAGACCAGGTAACACAGAAAGAGGAGTAAATCAACATGGACGGGCATTTCAGAATGGAAAAATGTGAACACCAGAGAGTCATGAGATTTCTCTCAGATAGTTTGCTGCAGCTCTGGAATATTTTTGCAAAATATTAAGACTTTGTTAGGTAAGTCAACTGTGGAGTTCAGAGCAGTGTTTGATGTTATAATACAATGGTGTCTCCACCAGTATAGAATGTAGTAATTATAACATAAATTTAGTAAAATATAAAAATCTAAGCTTATATTAATATGTTTTTCAAGGTTAAGTCATAAATTAACTTTTTCCTTTCACTACTATAACATTTTGACATATTTATATTATATATTACACTGAAATAATGAGAAATTCTTCTTTGGACATAATGATGCCATTCTGGAAACTTCACCTAGAAAATGAGGGTCTTAGATAGGAAAGAAATTCTGATTTGGCTGACAGGAAAGGGGAGTTTCCAGATTTGGGAAAAGTACTAAACTAATTGCAAAGCAGTAATGAAGAGGTGGGGTGTGAAGGGAGGGTGCTGGGCACTGTGGAGAACGAAGTCCAAGAGGTAAGGATTCTTGCTTTAGAATGGCCGTCTGCACCACCTCTGCTTTGAACAAAGCATCTAACCTGGCTGACTAACCTGGTCTTCTTCTATCAGAAAACATATCTGGAAATTTACAGTGGGAAATGGTGAGACCACGAGTTTCATTTTACAAGATTGAGTTTTTCTAGTTAGCCTTGATGAACTTGATAAATTAAAAAAGAAAATTAGCACTGCATTTGTACGAGTTGTAGGCTTTTTCTTTTCATTGTTCTTTTCCTTTCTTTGGCAATTTATTTGCCAAAATGGTATTAACCATTGCGGGAGAATCTGATACAAAGGGCCCCTTAAACCATTCCAAAATATTTTTGGGGAGTCCCTCTGATTCCCGCCACAAATATCTATGACAGCATTTCTGAAAATCTATGGTTTGAAATACTTAGCCATCCAGATATTCCATGGAAAAAGGATTCTGTGGTCAAATAAGGTTGGGAATGGCTGTAAGCCCCATCCCTCTGTCTGAGACACACAATGTGTATTAGTAATATGAAGGCTCTGAATCAAAGTCCCACAGGAAACAAAAGCATTGACTCAGTTAAGCTATACCCAAAACTTGCTTACTCAGTAACTATTTTAGGCAGGATGACCATCAAAATCCTATCATATGGGTATTCTGGGACCACACTTTTGCAAACAGACATGAAATCCATGGATCCCCTAATCCTGACCATTCCCAGCCTGTGACACCCATTCCTTCTTGGCAGACAGCTCTGGAAATTGGGTTTATTCCATTGCCCTCAAGAAACAGTCAGGGACATTCTAGGTGACACTGTGTCCCATATTAGGCCTCTCCTGTGCTGGTGGTAGGAGCAGAAATGAATACAATCACAAGACACCTCTTTGGTAGATAGCTATTATCTCCTTAGATTAAAGAATGTTTTTGGTTGAGTGGCATGTCAGTGAACCTTTAATTTCTTCTAGCTTGTTGGCTCTGTTCCGCCAACTATTATATATGAGTTTCCCACTTTCTCCCTCTGTTAAATCAGGCTGAAAGGGAGCTCTGCCATCCTCCTGCTCCAGAGCTGATGGGCCTTGAGGGATCCACTGCATATCCAAAAGGCTATAGTTTCCCATTCCCTATCCAGGAAAGAAGTTGCTCTCAGTTTCCTGGGAGGAGTGATAATTACCCTCCTTAGCAAGGACGTCAGAGATTGGAGGTCCTTCATGGCAGTGAGGGGTCTTTATGTCTCTGTGGGGAACAAAATCCTCCAAAATGGGGGAGAGCCCAGGGAGGAGGAGGAGAAAGAAAAAGCAGATGAAGTAGGAACAGTATCAAAGGAGGTGAGAGGTAACTATCTCTCCTAAAATGAGAATATCTTATTTTTCTTGGTTGAAAAGCTGACAGATGCTCAGCAAAAAAAGGAAAGCAATAAAAAATGAACAAACAAAAAATCTAAAGAAAGTCAAAACCATCCAGGAGTAATTGCAGTAACCAGCTGGTGAATAATGTTCTAGATAAATTGTTCATTATATATTTATACTCTTACACACATAGTATACATATTAGATTTACACCCCCCTTTAATGATGACAACAATTCTAGCTGTTCTGTGGAAGATAGCGTGACCAAAGTGAGGTATTTACATTATTCCATACATTCTCCCTATAATGTGGCACTAGGATCCTATTTTACAGATGTTATAATGGCTGTATTAATACATATTATTGTTACATATATTTTTTATTTGAGAAAGAGAGAGCATGCATGTGAGTGGGGAAGATGCAGAAGGAGGGAGGGAGGGAAGAGAAAGAGAGAGAGAGAGAGAGAGAGAGAATGAGAATGTCTTAAGCAGGCTCCATGCTTAGCACGGAGTCCTATGCTAGGATCATGACCTGAATTGAAATCAAGAGTCAGACATTCAACCAAATGAGTCACCCAGGCACACCTGTTACATATATTAATATAATGAATTATACATGTATTAATACAGTAATATGTAATTTATATTTAACAAATATATAGTATATATAAGAGGATCAAATAATACGGGATTATGTACTTAGCCCAAGGTTACAT
This sequence comes from Cryptoprocta ferox, assembly GCA_028646485.1. NCBI lineage: Eukaryota > Metazoa > Chordata > Mammalia > Carnivora > Eupleridae > Cryptoprocta > Cryptoprocta ferox. The sequence continues at coordinate 45,707,599 of CM053574.1, forward strand.
GATTATTGGGCTCTAAACACTGGAGTCAAGTAAACCTGGGTTCAAACTTCAGCTCAGCCACTTATAAACTGTTGGGTTCTTGATTCTCTAGGCCTCAGTTTCTTCATCTTTACAATAAGGCTAGTAATGATCCCTACTTCATAGGGTTATTGTGAGAATGTATAAAAAGCACATGCTAAGTGGAGACATAGCATAAGCCTGTAGAAGTTACTGGAATTGAGCGCTGTGTGTTTAGGTGGGGAGGTGAGGAGGAGGAGAAGAGGGAATGAGGGAAAGAGAGAGAGAATGGATATTTAATAGTGTTCCCTGTCCTTCTCTCTTCTTCTCCAAGCAATGTCTGCTCCAGAATGAACATGAAGCGGGGGGAAAAAGGGCTGTTGTCTCCATCACATTCTGTTCCCAGGCGTCTCTCAGGCTTGAGTCTGCTGCCAAAATAAGTGTGATTCTAATGTTAAAAGGTTCATATTCTCCGTACATCAAGTTCCTAAAACATTCAATTACTTCATCATGCTCTCAGGCCAAAAAAGCAGCAATCTGTTCCAATACTGTGAGAAAAACTGGCCACCCTAGGGACATGGTAAGAGAAAATGGCGGCCCTGCTGGGGGATCTTCATAAGGATTTGCAAGGCTGATGTTGCCCCTACTCAATTTTTGCCTGACGAGCCATCTTCAGCACCAAATGCTCACGTGAGAGGTCATTGCCCTCAATGTTAAATGGTGGAGCTGGCGTGCCAACCATGCAACGTGCTGAGGTCTGATCAAATATTTATGATTCCTTCAGAAGAAACTCAAGCTGGGAGTAAAGGAGGGAGGAGGAGACAGATCAGAACCAGCGTGGTTGGCTTCTGGCACAAAGACTTATTTCTTTGAACTGATGGAGACACAGGTCCATTCCACACTCACAAGATCTCACCTTCAGGATCATGGATAGTATGGTCTCCATCTACAGATACCATATATTTAGATCCTCTTCATCAGCAAGTTCAATGAACTCACTGACCCACCTTTTCCCTCAACACAACTTACTCTTCCTCACTTCTTAACATTTGCTCATTTTATTCTTCTTATTAAAATCCAGTTTCTTTCCTCCTTACCAAGCTCAATCCTACTTTTGCTGTGGATCCCAATTCAGATTGGGTGGCACATGTGAACTTTACTGTAGTGCAGGAAGCAGTACCTGTTACCCCCATTTGATGCCCACTACATCAACCTGGCACAACATCACTGCACATCACTGGCTTTTCCCATTAGCTGCTTTTTCAAGGACCAGGACCATATTATCAATAGAACAATGGATAGACAAAATCCATCCATCTACCTTACCTTGTAGATAAAAGGCTGTAAACCAGAGACCACATCTAGTCACATCTCTGTCCCTGACCTTGCCTCTTCTAGGCAGATATTAAAAGCTCCCAGAATGTTTGGAGGTTAAGTGTTTGGTTTTAAAAGTTGTCTCCTCCACTATTCCCTCACATAATACGCACCCCTCCCCAACTTCTGTGGCTGAAAAATCTCATGGAGGTTGGGCATTTCGTGGGGGAGTAGTACCATGGGCTAGTAGGCTAGGTTGGACTCTGGCTAGTTTTGAGGATTAAATGTGATTTTGAGCATTTGCAACTTTCAAGTGCTCCTTCCCTGGGTTAATGACTGACATCTGGTGGATGTGCTTTTGTGGTCTGGGTTGATTTCCTAGAATCCCTTTGCTCAGGCCTGGTCTGGATGCCCAAGGATTGCTTAGGGGAGCCTGAGGATCTTTTAGTGCTAATGTCTGGATGATTGTTAGATGATGAAGCATCTTCATTCTGGAGAGGAAATACTTTAACCTACTCAATCTATAAAGCACTTGTTCTGTGCCCAGCATCCTAATTAATTTAAAGAAGTTTTCAAGTTTTATCTTCATAAGAACTCTTTAACATAGGTGAGGTCACCCCGTTTTAAGATGAGGAAACAGGTAATTAGGAAGTTTCTGTGCCCAGAAAAGCCACACAACTCTAAGTGGCCAAGCCAGGGAGAGAAGCTGTGCTTTTCTAAACACCTCTACCTACCTAACTACATTGGTCCCTAAATATGGTTGGTACAGTACCTAAGTCTTCGGAAAAGACTGTCTTAACACAGCAAGGTAGATATCAGGTCCTTACAATAAATTGTTTCCTTTTTACTGACTTGAAAGATAATGCAGCTGTGAATACTATACATTAATAGATTTTATGTGTAACTAATGGTTTGATGGGCTGCTATGGATGTCTAATATTATAGTGAGTGATCATCAGATTTTCAGAAGAGGAAAATGTACTTTATCACTAGAAAATGGAATCCTTCCTAAAAGGTAAAGGTAGATATTGAAGATTGATTTGAAAGGTCGGGGTTAACAAGCTCATTAATGACTAGGTTAAAATCCAGCCCAATCCTTTCTTTTTTGTTAGATAAATAAATCACTTAGCTAAGCCATGCCCTTCATTGGTAGCATGGGGCTTTTCTCGAAGCTACAGCAAGGACTTCGTGAAGTCCTGTACAGTAGAGAACAGGAGTTCAGAGCATGGACTATAGAGCCAGAGGTTAAAGCTTAGCTCTCTTCTTTGCTGGCTGGGCAACCTTTGACTGCATTATAGAATCTCTTTGTACCATGCTTTACTTAGCTAAAAAAAAAAAAAAAAAAAAGAAGATAAAATCTACCTTCAAAACTTGCAGGATGGGGTGCCTGGGTGACTCAGTCAGTTAAGCATCCGACTTCAGCTCATGATCTTGCGGTTCGTGGGTTGAGCCCCACGTTAGGCTCTGTGCTGACAGCTAGCTCAGAGCCTGGAGCCTGTCTTCGGATTCTGTGTCTCCCTCTCTCTCTGACCCTCCCCTGTTCACGCTCTCTCTCTCTCTCTCTCTCTCAAAAATAAATAAAACATTAAAAAAATTAAAAAAAAACTTGCAGGAAAAAAACATAACAATATCAGGTACTCCATGTGGTCCTCTTGCAAGTAAATTCTTTTTTTTTTTTAAATTTTTTTAATGTTTATTTTGAGAGAGAGAGAGAGACAGAGTGCGAGCAGGGGAAGGGCAGAGAGAGAGGGAGATGACACAGAATCCGAAGCAGGCTCCAGGCTCTGAGCTGCCAGCACAGAGCCCGATGTGGGGCTTGAACCCGTGAGTGAGATCATGACCTGAGCTGAAGTCAGACGCTCAACCGACTGAGCCACCCAGGTGCCCCGCAAGTAAATTCTTAAAGAAAAGAATAGCTGTTATCTTCTAAACTAGAGGTCTGAAAACTTTTTTTGTAAAGGGTCATCTAGCAAATATATTAGTCTTTGCAGGTCAGTAGTCTCTGTTGAAATTATCCAAATCTACACTTACGGCCTGAAAGCTGCAACAGACAATATATAAACAAATGGTTGTGGCTATGTTCCAATATAAGTAGTCTGCCTGCCAGATTTGACCAGTGGGTCCCAGTTTGTTGACCCTGTTCTAATCTAACCTATGTAGGAATACACATTCCAACTAAAAATAATTTTAGTAACACCTGATTGAAAAAAATTCAGGGACAATAGGTTGATGTAAGGCAGAACTAATTTCTTTGTTCCCAGCCAAGAAAGAGACTGAGTTGTACAGAGCTATGTGGTCCCAAGTCAGGATCCCTGATGGGATGTTTTACAAATACAAAGCCAACACAGAAAGGTGATGTGGCTCAAGAATCTATGTTTTCGGGGGGCAATTCTGATGTGCGGAATCTTGCCTTGAATCACTAAGCATTGAGTATTGCAGCCCGGATGAATGGGTTCTGTCTACTTATCTTTCAAGTTTAACTTTCTCTGGGGTGTACGTGTGCCTTCAGGAACATCTAGAGACCTGAGGTGACCATTCCAAGAGTTGTCAAATCTTTCCTTTTAAACATACCCAAATTCATCCGAGAGGTAAATTGAGCTGTAACTTATCTGAGATTAATTCCTGGAGGACGTCCCAATGTGAGCAAGATGCATGTTGGCTGTGAACATGGAACACCAACATGGCAACCTCCTCATTAAAAAACTAACAAAATGAAATTCTGACCATGTTCCATGGTTCTCTACAAAGAAGTTGGTAAGGTTATTGACAATGTGCCAAAGTACAGTTGTTTTGGAATTTTCCTCCATCCATTATGATTATTATTATTTTTAAATCATCGGTCCTCTATGGGGCTTTTTGTCTGATTGTTGGTGCAAGCCATGCTTTAATTGACATTTTAGACTTCTGAAATATCAGAATGCATATGCTCTTCCCTCTACTTTGGATGCTAAGGTAAATATAGTAAAGCCCCGGCCTCCCAGTTTACTGCTTTTTATATATTGTATTTTAAATAAATGTTTATTTGCTATTCACATTCATTGGCTAGCATGTCATTTTGCTACTGGGGATGGCAGAAGTCAAGATTAAATTGCTACTCGAAACGAAATGACGAGGGCATGGCCCGGCTTCTTACTCTTGACTTCTAAGCTGGGGCAACATTACCATCATCTTGGATTAGTTTGGATCAGTCACAGCAAGAGGATTTTCCCATCTATCTTTGCAGCCCATATAGATTAGAGGATTATTTGGGTCCTTCTCTCTATTGCTGTGGAACTGTAGAATAATCCATGAACGACTATAAACAACATTTCTTTTTTTTTTCAATTTACAGAAATTAAATTTTTTAAAATGTATTTTTAAATCTCTTAGATCAAAACAATTCTTTGATGCTTCTTTGAGTGAGGACAACAGCGATGTTAACCTAACCACAAATTGACCAGCTTCATGATTTTAATGGAGCAAATAAAACTGATTTATTAATAAAGTGTATTGTTGAAAGAGAATCTTTGTGGAATTTCAGACTGTGCAAGGCATCCATTTTTATTGGCTTCACTTTGTTATGCTTTCGGAGCTGTTTATAATGTTATTTCACTGAAAATTCCTTTCCATATTGTCATTTGCCTTCCATCTCCAGAAGGCTTCCCATCCAAATGAAAAAAAAAAAAAAAGTCTTTCTTCTTTTTTCTCCACCTCCTTAAAATCAATTGGAAGTGGCATCTCCTGGGAATGGGTCCATCTCTTATCCACGTCTGAAGTTTCTCCCGCTCCCAGCAGGGGAAGAAAATGGAACTTCCTTTCAGAAATTGTGCTAATCAAAAGGCAAAGCCTTCCACTTGCTTCTCACTCAGAAGTGATCTGGCCTAACATGTTCTTTTAGCAAAAGTCACATAAAAGAGTGATCTTCAGGGCTATGTGACCTGTGAAATCACACGGGCCTGTGCTCGGAAGAACCCCACATACTTGGGGTAATGCTCTGCTGTCACCAGTCTGAAATTCTCAGTAGTCTTTGAACAAGGAGCTTCGTGTTGTCATTTTGCACTAGGCCCTCTGCAAATTATGTAGCCTGTCCTGGTGAGAATCAACATGTCATAGCACTGAATACTTTCTCCAAAACACTTCTCTTATGGAGAGACAAAAACAGTACAATGTGAAAGGTTTTCCAAGTTCTTACTACAAGTTGGGTTCTAGGCTGAGCATGAGAGATCGTTTCATTCCTAAACACTCCTGTAGGTACAATTATGGCCTGTGTTTTTCCCCAGATGAGGACATTCAGATTAAAAAAAAAAAAAAACTGACATGTTGTGGGTCACAGAGGTCCGGAGGGTTAAAGCTGGCTTTTTAACTTAGCTCTGCTTCTAAAGACCAATGCACTATTTAACAGTTCACTGTCAGTTTTTCACTTTGAAATCAATGGTTTAAACATTTAACTGAACTCAAGTTCAACCACTTTTTTCAGGTATATGGCTTGGAAAGTAGGTGGACACTGGATCCAAGAGACCAAGTTGATAGATGGTCTCCATTTCAACAATGACACCCCCCCTTCCACATTATTTCTGGGTTTTGAGGTACTTCCAGAATGGAAGACTATTGCTTCTTCCAGTTTCACAAATATACTAGACTTAAAAATGATTTTGTATTCACAATGTGATGGAAAGGACATTACAAATGGTGTCTTTGATGGGTTTCGCTTCTCTCTGCCCGATATGCATTTTCTTTTTGCTCTCATGATCAGCCATCAATTTTCTTTGGATGACCCCGCCTTCCCACTCTTTGTCTTGTTATTCCATGGGAAGCGCCACACCCCAGGCCCAGACAATCAACATCTTCTGCCTTGGGATACCATCCTCCCAAATGGTTTTATAATTGATTCAGGGACAGGCAACTTTATGGGAATCTCTGTGAAACAAAAGTATTTTTTTTTCCTGCTGAGCTGGAAAATGTAAAGTAGGGATTCCTTGGGCTTTCAAGTTCAATCAGAACCAAGAGATGGGGGGAAGGATATTTCTGATGCACTTGAGCTCCTGGACCCAGTGACATTCACTCTCTGGGCAATTTGATTTCATGACCCACAAAAATCCTCTTTTGCTTAAGTCACTTTGAGTTCAGTTTCTGTCCTTGCAGCTGAACAAGGACTGGTTAAGAAAAGTAGCAAGTGCACTTGTCCAAGAGTACTTTCCCGACATTCATGCAGGAGGCTAAACTAGGAATCATTCATGTGACCTTAACATGGCGTTCTTCTTTAATCGGTGGGACTACATAGAAGCTCTGGTGTTGAGAGGCAGACACGGAAACAATCCCAGTTTTTCTCCCCTGTTGTTTCTTTTTATAGTTCAGTAATCGCTGGTACTTTTTTCTTCTCCAATTATCATAAATAATTGCCGGTTTTTAAGGAAAGGTATCAAATATGCTTCATAAAGGTCTAAACTGTCATGAGTCAGTATGTTTTCCTCATGCCTGGGAGGGTCCCCTCTCTATTGTGGGTGATCAGAAAAAATTGCCAAATCAAGGAAAGGCCTGTCACAATACTCCTTGTACTGCTGAAGTATAATCATGGTCATTTATGGACAGAGCCAGTTCCCCATTTCAGTATCAGTCTGCATTTGGACTGAGGAAACGACAACCTCTTTTCAACTGCCTGTCTCAAATAAATGAGTGGATGATCGGGAAGTGAAATTGCTAATGACACTTGGGGAATTTAAAACAGAATTACATGAGTTTTTTTTCTTTTCATATTTGTCAGAAGAGACTTTTCTCTGGGTATTTCATTTTTCAGACGTCATTGGACACAAAGATTCTCTTCTTAAAATACATACAGGAAAAATCTATCATGTACATTTGGCTCTGACGGGGCTTCAGTGAACAAACTTTGGTGCACATGTCATTTTGGTGACTTTGCACATAGTTTCATACAGGTCACATGGCTAACTTTGTCAACCCCAGGAATAAGAGACCGGGAACTTTACTCTCCTTCCTCGCTAAGTGCAGTCCTGGCAGCCATCCAATGAGCACAGGGTGTGTGGACCATCAACCCGGATTATTTTTTGTCTTGGGATATCTAGACATTCGTTGTCTATATGTTTAAACCTGCAGGCAGACAGCCCCATCCTTCACTTTGCTGTATGGACCTGAGGCATTTAAAGAGACAGGGCGCTCTCCTAGATTTTCCTAGGAAGCAGCAGGCAATCTTTTTATGGTGTATAAATTCTTCCAGGTAAAAGTATCTTAACAAGGTGATCTAAAGTACCAGGTGGTGGCCTAGAGCACAAGGATGAGTTTGGAAGCTCACCCCTATTCTTTCCTGTCTGTTGCATCCTTGGCCAGTTACCCTGTACCTTGGATTTGCAATTTCCCTTCTGGCAAATGTGAATAACAACACTGATTTGGTTGAGTTGCCATATTGATTAGAGATCATCTAACACCACACTCAACACGGCCTGGACACACACGAGGTGCTCAATATACTCTATGTTGTTTCCCTTGGGAGAGAATGCCAAGAAGTTCATAGACATCCATTCACATGGACTGTCTGTCAGTCCAAAAACATGGATTTGAATCACCGTAGCACTCCTTATTGATAAAATTGCCAGATGTTGCGAATAAAAATACAGCATGCCTCTGTTAAAAAGGAATTTCAGACACACGACATAAAATTTTTTAATGTTTACTTTTGAGAGAGCACGTGAACGAGTAGGAGAGGGGCAGAGAGAGAGAAGGACAGAGGATCCAAATCAGGCTCTGTGCTCTCAGCCGAGACCCCAGTGTGTGGCTCAAACTCATGGACTGTGAGATCATGACCTTTGACCAAGTCTGATACTTAACTGACTGAGCTACCCAGGGGCCCCTAAAATTGTTTTAGTGCAACTAATATTTGGGACACACTAATCCTAAAAATATATTTGTGGTTTATCTGAAATTCTCTGTTAACGGGCATCCCATATTTTATCTGGCTATGTGACCTTCCACAAGTCATGCGAGATCTTCAATTATATCCTATGGAAGGACACTATTAACAGCAATTAAAGAGTAATTATTACATGTCATACAGATTTTCATTTTATCCTCACAGAAAACTTATAAGCTAATCTTGCTTATTTCATTTTAGAAATGGTAAAATGGAGACACAGAGAGGTTAAGTGACTGACCCATGTCCACACAGCTAATAAGTAGCTGAACCAGGTTTTTTAAATCTAGCAGAGTCCAGAGGATCCACCGTGTCCTACGGAGTCTATAAGCTAACATGTCCATCAAATACGGACTTCATGTGTGAAAAGCAGATAATACATATTGGTGTAATCCTAATGAAGCTGAGTTTCCCACATAGCTTAGTCTCATGGAATCAAATTTGAAGAAGCATGGTTCAACTGCCAAAAAGAATTTTTTAAATTTCTATTAAAGAGAGCCCAAATATTTGAGCAACACTTATCAAAATTGTCTCCCTTTTCCTGCCACTTCGTTCACAGTCTGCAGACTCCTAAGGGACTTCTCAGCATTTCCTGGAGAAAAATTCTCCAGCCCTTGCCTATGACTTATTTTTCCTCTTCTCTCCTCCCCACCCCCATCTTCTCGTTCTCAGCCCTTTATTATGTAGATTCCCTTGGCCTCTCTCCTAGGAAAGAGTCCATCTTCTTTAGAAGAAAGGAACATGGGACTGGCAATTTCAGAATTTACTCTGGCAGGCTGGGGAATTGCTCAAGGTCATGTACATTCCCGTATTAATAATTCCTTCCTCTCTAACACTAGGTACTCATGAAATGTTAACTGACTTCTGCCTTCTCTTGCTCTTGTCCATGTTTTGCCCACAATTACAGGAGGTTGCTCCCATGCTTTCATGTCATATTCTGGACATGGTTTGACAAGTATCTGAGGCTCTTGGACACAGCCTGGGATGGAGCCCATGGGTATTGACCGAGATGACTGGGTTGGTTGAATAGGGGCCTCAGAAAAAGGCAGCTCAGAGAATAAAGGCATGTCTCAAGAGCATGTGTTTCTAGTGAACCCAGGGGCAACAGGGAGTGGGAAGTCGAAAAATAAAATGCCCTTCTAAAGCGGGAAGCATCTGCCAGGCCAAGGTGATCTACCTGTCTCTATCAGTGGCTTCTAATTTCTGATGGGTTATTCTATATGATCATAGGTGGCTAATGAAAGAATCTACATGTACCTAACTGGCCAAGAGTGCCTTCCTGACAAGAGTTCAGTAACATGACCAACCCTTGAAGACTATACCTGACGTTTATATATGTTCCAGTGACTGTGTTTTCTAAAACAGAGAATTCGCTTGTAGTTCACCTTAGCCTTTAATTCCAGTAAAAACAAGTGTCAAGCTCAGGCCATGATCATTATAAGCATTTTTTTTAAAGCAAGATCTAGAGCAAATACTTGTTTGTCAAGGGGAACACTGAGATGATCTCTTATACTACTTCTGTATCTTTTCATGCTTGTAGATAAATCTTTCTATCATATCGTTATTTTCATATTAAATGTTCTTCTTTGTCTCCTTCTGATATGTAGATACTACAGTTAGAAAAAATCTCCTCAACATGGGAAGTAACAGTAACAGACTCCAGATAACTTAGAAAGGATTTTACTTATTTTATTCCCAAAATTTCACTTTAAACTTGTTCTCCACTTATTATTTAACAGTTGAGAAAAAGATGGTTCAGAGAGATAAAAATTGGGCCTGAGGTTACACAGCTAAAAAGTTAAAAATTAAGATTAGAATCCAGGGCTTTCTGGCTCCAAAGCCCATGTTTTTCCTATGATATAGACCATGACTCAACACTTATGACAAAGGACAGGGATCACGGTTTCTCCGAAGATACACAAATGGCCAACAAGTACCAGAAAAGATGGTCGATATCACTAAATCACTGGAAATTCAAATCATGAGATACTACTTCCCACCCATTAGGATGGCTATTATAAACAAAGACACAGAAATAAAAAAAGTGTTGGTGAGGGTGTGGAAAGATTGGACCCCTTGTAAATTGCTGATGTGAATGCCTCTGTGGAAAGAGGTAGGATAATTCCTTGAAAAATTAAACATAGAATTACCACATGATCTGGTAATTTCACTTTCAGTTGAAAGCAGGGACTCAAATAGGTATTTGTATGCCCCTGTGTAGAGTAGCTTTATTCGCAATAGCCAAAAGGTAGAAAGAAACCAAATGTCCCTTGATGGATGAATGGATCAATAAAATAAGAATTTTATGTAAAATGGAATACTATCCAGCTTTAAAAAGGAAAAAGAGGGGTGCCTGGGTGGCTCAGTTGGTTAAGCATTTGACTTTGGCTCAGGTCATGATCTCACAGTCTGTGAGTTCAAGCCCCGCATCAGGCTCTGTGCTGACAGTTGAGAGCCTGGAGCCTGCTTTGGATTCTGTGTCTCCCTCTCTCTGCCCCACCCTGTTCACATTCTGTCTCTGTCTCTCTCAAAAATAAACATTTAAAAAAAAAAGGAAAAAGAATTCTGACATATGCTACACCATGGATGAACCCTGAAGACATTTTGTTAAGTGGAATAAGCCAATGACCCAAAACCAAACATGGTAAAATTCTACTCACATGAGGTAGCTACAACAGCCAAGCTCATAGAGACAAAGGAGAATGGTTGTTGCCAGGAATTGAGGGTAGAGAGGGTGGGTAGTTGATATTTCATGGGTACAATTCCAGTTTGCAAAGATGAAAACATTCTGGAGACAGATGGTGGTGATGGTTTCACAACAGGGTGAATCTACAAACACCGCAGAAATATACACTTAATGGTTCAAGTGGGAACTTTTACATTATGTACATTTCACCACACACAGAAGAAAGAAAAAAAAGCACACACACACACACACACATACACACACACACACACAAAAGCTAAGCAACTGTAGACCAAGATGCTCAGACAGTACAGTTCTTGAGGACAGTGAATCTCAATTTTGAAACACGTATTTCCCAGTCATACACAGTGAGATTGGAGTAGAGCTTAGGGCTGTGTATTTTTATTTATTTTTTTATTTGAGAGAGACAGAGAGATAGAGAAATAGAACATGTGCAAGAGCAGGGGAAAGCGGCAGAGGGAGGAGAGGGGGAGAAAGAGACACACAAAGAGAAAATCTTAAGCAGTCTCCATGCTCAGCACAGAGCCTGATGTGGGGCTTGATTCCAAGAGCTTGGGATCATGACCTGAGCTGAAATCAAGAGGCAGACACTCAACCGACTGAGCCACCCATGTGCCCCAAGGCTGTGCATTTTTAACATGCTGTACAGGTGCCTCTGAAGCATGAGTTCCATAAACAGACAACACAGTTTGAGGTAAATCCGCTTTACAATAGAGAAAATTTAGACTCCCAACATTTCAGAACTAGGAATTGATAGATCTGGAATTTGTTCATAGACAATCAGACTTCAGAGTCTGCTCTCTAAAGCACTTAAAAATTTTCTTTAACGTTTATTCATTTTTGAAAGACAGAGAGGGACAGAGTGTGAGTGGGGGAGGGACAGAGTGGGAAGGAGACACAGAATCCCAAGCAGGCTCCAGGCTCTGAGCCGTCAGCACAGAGCCTGATGCGGGGCTTGAACTTGTGGACCGTGAGATCATGATCTGAGCTGAAGTCGTACACTTAACTGACTGAGCCAACCCAGGCACCCCCCTAAAGCATTTTTGTGGGAAGCCTAATTGTCTACATTTAAGGACTTCACTTCGGGTATCTTTTGGCATCCAAAATAAAAGATAAAAAACAGAAAATTGGGAAAGAGGAATTTTGGAATTCTGATAAGTGTTACTGTAGACCAACGGTTCTCACCTGGGGTTGAATTTGGTCTCCCAGTAGGAATTTGAAAAAATCTCCAGACATTTTTCATGGTCAAGGGTAGAGGGATGCTACTAAATATCTTATGAAGTACAAGACAGCTCCCCACAACAAAGAATTATCCAGGTCAAAATGTCAAGAGTGCTGAGTTGAGCAACTTCTATGTGTGTTATACATTTAGACCTATTTACAGCTTCTTTAAACTAGGATTCTCCAAATTTCAACTCTATGAAACTGAGCTGGGTGAAAACTCCAAATGATTTAAATTTGACCTTCAGGGAATGTTGGTATTATTTTTAAAAGCCATATGGTTTTGTCAGTCAAGTAGTGTCTGTTCAAAGCATACTACTGGTATTATTTCTTTTTTCCTTTTTTTAAAGTTTATTTATTTATTTATCTTGAGAGAGAGCAAGACAGAGTATGTGTGAGCCAGTAGGGGAGGGGAAGATAGAAAAGGGGAGAGGGAGAGAGGGAGAGAGGGAGAGAGAGAGAGAATCCCAACCAGGCTCTGCAATGTCAACGCAGAAGAATTGTCGGAGCGTGAATTTGCGAACCATGAAGATCATGACTGAGCCAAAGTTGGATGCTTAACCAACTAAGCCACCCAGGCACCTTATTTTTTTCTTAATCCAGTTCTTTTTAGGATCTTTAATGCAGACATCTAATGCAAATTGAGTAAAACGTCACCATACAAAATCTTCGTGTTCAGTAACTTTGAATGTATTGTAAATTTTTCAAAACATATTATTTCATTTTGACTTAGGATGTTCTCTCTGCAGATTTCAATTTGCTTTTAGAGTTTAATTCCAGTCTAATGATGACTTTGCAGCACCTGTGATACATGACAACTTGTGTACTAATGTTCTCATCTTCCTCTCCCAAGCCCTTTGGGTCTACTTTGGAATACAAATTTTCATCATTGAAGCTGAGCTTCCTACATGAAGTCAGGAGGTTTACTCACTACTGATCAACAATTGTAATCTGAGTTTCCCCTGGAGACATCATCAAAGCTCTTCCCATGAAGTTGAGCCATAGACTGGGGAGGAATGGGTTTAGCAATCCAAATTCTACCCACCCATCATGGTCAGTGATGCCCTCAATCAATCTTGACATCAGTAAAAGCAGAACCAAAAGTCATGTGCATCCTGATACATTACAAGGGAAAATACACAGCCCCACCCCTGAAATTCTTGCCAAAAATAAAATTTAACCAGAATCAAAAAAGTCTCTACTTCTAACAGCTTACTTACAGGAAATTAGGGAGATAGAGAAACAAACACAATGACACTTAGGGAAAATAATCAGCTGGTATGAGAATGTGCAAAATCCACTAAATGCAATGGACCTTGTTTGGATTCTGATTCACACAAACCAAGTGCAAAGGGACATTTGAGACAAGAAGGAATATTTGCCAGTGGTGATAATGACATTGCGGTTATGTAAAAAATAAGTTCAGCACACCCATTGTTAGCAACACTGTTTTTCCAGACAGGAGATTCCACGGTATTACATCATAGTTCACGATTAACTATGTTTTTGAATTGGGACAAAATGAGTCCTCTCACACGCCCTTGGCAGTAACATTTAACGATGGGTTATCATTCAGTCATAAACTGCATAGTGGATGCTGATTGCTCAATACAGAGAGGACAGGAAGATTTAAGTGTTCACAGCCTAAGGCACCTTGATAAAGGCAAAAACAGAATTTTAACACATTAAATGACTTAGCAAAAAGTGTAAGTAACTTTCGGATGGGCCATGATGAAGAAAGGAGAGCCCAAATGTAGTTGAGGAGACATGACTTAGTTGCTTCAGCTAAAGTGTGTTAATGGATACTGAAAATCCCTGGGAGGTGCCAGAGTGCATCTCACTGACTTGAGTTTCCATCAAGACATTTTCTCTGGGAAATTCCATAGCATAGTTTGCTTACAGATCTTGTAGACACTAAAACATGACACAAGGAAAGCAACCAACCAGTGAATTGGTCAATATTTAATGATTTCCAGTTTAAAAACTCATCACTTGATTATATATAGACATCGGTAATGCTATTTTTAAAAAGATATCTTTTGTTGCCTTTGCAACGTTGCAGTTCTAAAGGTTTGAATAAGGTCATTTCCTTTCTCATTAGGGTTAAAAACTACAAGTGTAAACCTCTTCAGCCTATCCAATCAAAGCATTGGCATGAAGGCTTCAAGAGGAATAATATTCAGGTAGAGGGCAAACTTGATAACCTGGGAGCAGAGTTGAGGCTGTAACTTGGGCATGTGAACACATCTGTTCACAAGCAAAGAAAATCCAGAAACGACATGGCAGATTTAGCCTTAATTCTGTACAAGATAATGACTGAAAGCTGTTTAGAATTAATTGATTTCTGTTTTTCACTGCAAATAGACAAAACAACAGTATGTCTTTCCTACTGTCTGTCTTAAATTCTTCTGCAGGCTTCCTAACCAAGTCCGTTCTACCCACTGCCTGTCTAAAGTGTGCTGTAAGAGAGAAGAGTAGTGGGTGGCTCAAGAGGAGAGTTCAGTTCTATCCCTGGCTCACCTCAATCCTCTTGACGGCATTTTCATGATGTACTAAGGAACTATAGTTAGAAGCAAGGGCAGAGATGCAAAGTAATTTTCAAACTTATTTTCTATCCTGGCAAAGTGAATGGATTGGATAACTCCTCGTCAGTCACAGAGGAGCTCATCTTCTAGAGTAAGCTCTCTGTTGTTCACCAGTACTAGCTGCCCCTCTCTATGCAAGATGATCCTTCCCTCTCCACCTTGGTACCACGCTTGCCTATGTGACCTTCTCTTGCCAGTAAAATGTGACTGGAGGTTATGTAGCACTCCTTATCAGAAACTTAAGAGTCGATGTGGAGTTCTCCATGGTGTCCTCTCTTTCTCTCATGAGATAGGTGATGTTTCAGAGAGAGGCTGTTCCCTTAGCTTGGGTCCTGAAGCAAGATGCTGTGGACGAGACCAGCAGCCAACCCATGAGAGACAGGTAACAGGAGTGAAGAAGTGACTCTTATTGTCCTGAACTATTAAGACTGAGGGGAGTTGGTTGTTTTGTTTACCACAGCATAACCTATCCTATCCTGATACACACTCCCCAGGTGGCAAATCAGAGTCGAGGTAGGGGGTTCAGAGGAAGCAGGCAGGATTTAAAAAAAAAAAAAACCTTTCAGAGGATTCTTATGTTCCCCTGTGCTTCCAGGTAGGTAAAGACTGCTTCATAGAGGTGAAACACTTTGCCACAAACCATCAATGGGCGCATCATGGTCCCGAACATGTTGTCAAGCTTTGACAATATTGGTTAGCTGATTATTTACTTTCTAAGCTACAAATATATCTCCCAGGGTATTGAGGATGTAATTCTTGACGATAACTAAAACTGGCTTTTGGGATTTTGTGTTAATTTATTCCTCTTTTATTTTCCTCATCTTATGAGGCAGCTTAATGGCCTTTTTGAGTTTAAGATTATTATCAGGCTTTATGATCTCATAACCAGATTAAACTGCTTAGCTATGAAAACAAAACAACACAAGGAAGGCAAATGGCATTTCTTAGGAAGTTCTGGGACCTTGTATTCAGTGCTGTAACATCACAATGGCTCTCCCTTAATGGAAGAGGAAATTAAGATCGGAAGTGTTCACTACCTTGCCTAAAGTCTATCACCGAAAAACGGGAAGAAGAGGGACACACATATAGGCCAATGGAACTATCCATTACTATAAAACACCCTCTGCAGTGTAATTCAGCACTATTTACATATGCTTTTCAAATTAACCCAAAGGATTCCTTTGCAGGCATGGGTTCCTCATCCATGTTTTCTCTATTATTTCCAAGGCATTTCAAATTTGAGTCAGCATCAGGAAGAATATGCTGGTTTTTGTTGCAGTAATAATTTCTCCACATATCAGTGGCTGAACAGAACATGATTTTCTTTTTTTATGTTTTAAAGTTTGTTTTTGAGAGATAAAGAGAGAGAGAGGGCACACATGTACACAAAAGAGGGAGAGAAAGAATCTCATCAGCCCTGAGCCTGATGTGGGGCTCCATCTCACCAACTGTGAGATCATGATCAGAGCCTAAATCAAGAGTCTGACACTTAACTATCCATTACCCCAAAACAGCCTCCAAGAGTAATTTAGTACCATTTAGCACCAACCCAGATGCCCCCAGAACATGACTTTAAATGTCACTCATACTACATGACCAACGTGGGTCTGCAGGGTCTTAGCACCTTCTAGTCACCCTGGGAGTCCAGCTGGTGCATCCTGCCTCACGATTTTATGATGGCAAATGTGGGAAAAAGGAAACACAGTCAACAATGTACAGGCTTTTACAGTCTCCCACTGGAAATGACACCTAATATTTCCACTTCCATTCCATTGGTTCAAGCAAGACATCTGTCCTTGTCTACCTTCAAATGCCATTGGAATATGTAACTGTGTCCTGTGAAGGAGGGGGGAGAAATGGAATAATCATTAACATTTAAAAATTTCTGTGGCAGGGGCACCTGGGTGGCTCAGTCGGTTAAGGGTCCGATTCTTGATTTTGGCTCTGGCCGTGATCTCACAGTTCGTGAGCTTGAGCCCCACGTCCAGCCCCATGCAGTGTGGAACCTGCTTAAGATTCTCTCTCTTCCTTTCTCTCTGCCCCTCCTTGCTCATGCACGTGTGCTCTCTCTCTTTCTCAAAATAAATACACTTTAAAAAGGGCTTTAAAAAATTTCTACGGCATAGTAAATCTCAAATGGAGTTTCATCATCATCTAAATAAATATTTTACTAACAAGTCTATAGCAGCTATATAATATATAGTGATAGTGTTATCAAGACACCTCTGATACTCAAAGATTAGAAAGTGTCAGACAATGGGGACTATCCAACTCACTCTGGGGTGTACTGCACAGCACAGGTTAGATTTTTCCCAACTTTTTTATTATAGAGTCTCAGATTAGGAACTCATTCCTATACAAGGCAAAAGGTAACCTTTTGGAGTGCCTGGTGGGTCAGTTAGTTAAGCATCTGACTCTTGATTTCAGCGCAGGTCATGATCTCACTGTCATGGATCAAGCCCTCCATAGGGTTCCGCACTGGGTGTGCGGCCTGGTTAAGATTCTCTCACTTCCTGTATCCCCTTCCACTCACACGCATGTTCGCACACACTCTTTCAAAAAAAAAAAAAAAAAAACAACTATTAAAAAAATAAATAAAAGGTAACATTGAATAGGTAGGAGTGAAATTCCTATTTTATGCTTATCAGTGGGATCTTTACTTAACTAATTTGTTCCACACTGTGATCTTAAAACACTATCTGTTTGTAAACAGGTTCACAGTTGTGCAATTGCAGGTAAATGAACGAAATAGGCACACATTATAAATTATGTCATTAATAATTAAAGCCAGATAAAATTGTATACATTTCACTAAATTACCTTTCTAGGCTTTGCAAATATTCTGAGGGCAGCTAATCTCTCCATTTTAATTAGATTGCACATCTTTTTCAAAGGCTACTGTCCTGATGTTTTAATAAAAAGAACGTTCCTATTTAAGGCAGAAATCTGGAGAGCTGAGAATTAACATTCGCTGTTAACCTTTTCTTAAGGGGAATGATTTCACTTGAAGTAAGGAAGACCCTCCATGTTTGAACCACATTTAGGATTTTAAAAATAGAGTAACAGTCAATGCACAGATACCTGCACATCTGTGGCACAAGGTATCTAAAATTACAACTCTCACCCTCTTCCTATATGCCCTTCTTTAGTTCATTTTCCCCTTGTACTTTAACATTACTCAGCGTGTTCATTCCGCCCCCCCCCCAAGTATGGCCATTCCTTTTATATATTTATTGTATATTTTTATTTATTTATTGTCAAGTTACCTAACATACAGTGTAGTCTTGGCTTCAGGAGTAGATTCCCGTGATTCATCACTTACATACAACACCCAGTGCTCATTGCAACAAGTGCCCTCCTCAATGCCCATCATCCATTTTTATCACCCCAACCAAGCCTCAGTTTGTTCTCTGTATTTCATAGTTTCTTGGGGCATCTGGGTGGCTCAGTTGGTTAAGCCAACAACTCTTGATTTCGGCTCAGGTCATGATCTCACAGTTACTGGGTTTGAGCCCTGCACCGGGCTCTGTGCTGATGGTGTGGAGCCTGCTTGGGAATCTCTCTCTCTCCTCCTCTTTCTCTGCCCCTTCAGAGCTCTCTCTTTCAAAATAAATAAACAAACAAAAAAAAAGAATCTCTTATGGTTTGCCTCCCTCTCTGTTTACTCAGTGTTCTTTATCCTACTTTTTTTTCACTGCCTCTTTCCCTGTAAATTCAAAGGTTTTTGTCTGCTGTATTGCCTTAGTTTCAACGTCAGGTAATGTGCCTGGTACACAGCACCAGTGAATAAATATCTGTTAGATGAAGGAGCTAATGATTGAATTTCACAATTAAGGAGTACTTGTCACTTGAACATCAACTCTTCAAGGAGAGAATCATGCTCTGTCTTTCCCTTAACTCTTTCCCTGGCATTAAGAATATCATTTGGCACAAGCAGGCTCTCGAAGACTAGTTAACCAAGGCAGTAATGGAATCTGAGAAAATAGGTATTATTCAGGTTATTTGAGATAGGTAGGGAGAGTAGACCTGACGTTAAATACATATCTGTATGGATTAGTGGAGGTTGTGTGACAGATGACAAATTTTGTTGACTAGGCACCAGCTTTGCTGAGTGGCTCTCTCTGCCCTGATAGTTCTGCTTTTCCACAGCTCAGTACTCACGCATATGCTTGGGCGAGGCTGGACCACTCTTCAGCCACACATTTCGTTGACCATCCCTTCTTTTTCCTCCAGGCCTCAGCTTAGACACCACTTTTTATAACTCATGTAAGCTCACAAAAATCTATTTGCTGCATGTATTAATTAAATCTTTGAGTTTTTCAGGACCTAAATCCTTGGATTATCCTTAACATCCTGGTATTTTTAACATCCTACATTAGATCCATTGGAAAATGCTGTCAAATCACTTCAAAATATACCAAGAACTTGACCTTGCCTTCCAAACTTCATGGCCACCTTTATCACTTGTCAGGGCTATTGCGATGACTCACTAAGTGAATGTATTGGTTCAGCCATTGCCTCCTACAGTGTTCGTGTAACAACCAGACTGATTCTTTCAAGAGATCAACTGGATCCACATTCTTCTTCTATATGATACCCACCAGTGTCTCATCAACTCCCAGTAAACACTGATGTTCTTAGTGATCCACAGCTTTACCTGCATGACATATCCCAACTTCCATTAGGCCAGCCACTGTCCTTCTTGCACACTGAGCCCAAGCCACATCGCCCTCCTTGTACTGTCTCAAACCCACCATGCATGATTCCACATGGATGGCTTTGCAATGGCTCTTTCCACTCCTAAGAATGTTTTCCTCCCAGATACTTTGAGAACTTGTTCTCACTTTCTTGTGGTCTGAGCTCAGAAGTGACTCTATCGGAGCAACCTTCCTTGAGTACTCTATCTAAAACAGCACACACATGCCCATTCCTTAACCCCAACTCTCCTCTTGATACACGTTTACATGTTCATTGCTATCTTTTCTCTCCTCTAGAATGTGAGTTCCAATTGTCCCCAAAATTCTCAATGTTTTATGCCTTCCACAGAGTCTGAATTCAGGAGGTATTTGTTGAATTGAATCAATGAACACAGGGGAAATTTTTATCCTGAAGCAGTGTCTAGTTTGTACAAATACTACTATCAGGTAGGTAGGTTTTCTAAGCAAAAATCTGAATCACATCAAGGGCAGTCAACTCCATGACAATGCAACAGAGCTGGGAGATTTTAAACCAATCTTTAATGGGGTTTTAAGAGAGGAGGCATACTTGAGCCTGTGCTCACTATGTAAGAATTCTCCGTATCATTTAGACTTTGTTAAAGTGACACCAAAATTCAGAACCTATTCCAAATCAAGCATTTCTTAGAAAAACAAAGGGTGGAGAAGATCCCTTGGAAAGCCTATAGATAGCACATGGTGCTGATCAATCATGCAGGTTTTGGGGTTATCCTGTTGGTTTGAATTATAGTCATGCCATTTCCTAGCTGTAAGGCTGTGCACTGGACACTCTGCTTTTACAAGTCAGTTTTCTCACCTTTAAAGAAAGAATATACATGGTTCCTGATGGGTGAGAATAAAGGAGATAACCTATATGCTTAATGTAGTGACTGATACAAAGCAAGAACTAACTGTGAGCTGCTACAATTAATACTGCTCTGCTCAACACATGTTACATAGAACCAGCCATACTTCAATTATGTGCTTAATGTAGAAGAGGAGGCTTTCTTTGTGACTCAAAAAATGTCTTTTTTAAAAAAATTTTTTAGCGTTTATTTACTTTGAGAGAGAGAGTGACAGAGTGTGAGCAGGGAAGGGGCAGAGAGAGAGAGGGAGACACAGAATCCGAAGCAGGCTCCAGGCTCTGAACTGCCAGCATGGAGTCCAATGCAGGGCTTGAACCCATGAGTAAGATCATGACCTAAGCTGAAGTCGGACACTCAACCGACTGAGCCACCCAGGCTCCCCCAAAAATGTCTTTATTCAGGCATTTACCCTGAAACAGATTCAGAACACTTTAACAGCTCCCTCCTGGGTCTAGGGATGTGCCCATTCATCATTGGGGTTGGGGAGGGAAGGTCAATCCAACCTAGTAGAGGCACATGGTTGTAGATGCCATATATATATATATATACACACACACACACACACACACACACACATATATGTAGATGCTACACACACACACACACACACACACACACGCCTACTGAAAGAAAAAAAAACATGTCAGGATGAATTTCATCAGGGAAGAATGGAGCCTGCTCTCTGAATGGTCAGATACAGAGAGACTGTAGGACAAAATTATAGTCAGAAATCTCAACATCCAATCCTTTTTTCAGAAAAAAACCCACAAAATAATTTAATCAATTTGTGCTTGTATATCTAAATCTAAGTCAGTGGTTTATGTTCTTGTAGGATGATCTGATGGCTCATGTGTACATTTTTGGTCTGACCAGAGATCTGAATCACATGATTATGGGTAAGAAGCTGAGAAGGAAGACTGAAAATTTAAAAAAATTCCTGGAGAGGATGTGGAGAAACGGGCACCCTCCTACACTGTTGGTGGGAATGTAAACTGGTACAGCCACTCTGGAAAACAGTGTGGAGGTTCCTCAAAAAACTATCAGTAAAACTCCCCTATGACCCAGCTATAGCACTGCTGGGGATTTACCCAAGGGATACAGAAATGATGCATAGGGGCACATGTACCCCAATGTTCGTAGCGGCACTTTCAACAATAGCCAAATCATGGAAAGAGCCTAAATGTCCATCAACTGACGAATGGATTAGGAAGATGTGGTTTATCTATACAATGGAATACTACATGGCCATGAGAAAGAATGATATCTGGACATTCGTAGCAAAGTGGGTGGACCTCGAGGGTGTCATGCTAAGTGAAATAAGCCAGGTGGAGAGGGACAGATACCATATGTTTTCACTCATAGGTCTAACAGGAGAAACCTAACAGAGGACCATGGGGAGGGGAAGGAGGAAAAAGAGTCAGGGAGAGGGAGGGAGACAAAGCACGAGAGACTTTTGAATACTGAAAACAAACTGAGGGGAAGAGGGAGGAGAAATAGGAAGGGAGTGATGGTTATGGTGGAGGTCACTTGTGGGGAAGAGCACTGGGTGTTATATGGAAACCAACCTGACAATAAACTATAAAGTTAAAAAAAAAAAAGAATCACACCAGAAGCTTTTAAAAACAGCGATGCCCAGGCCCCACCCCAGAATAATTAAGTTGGAATCTCTGGGGTGAGGCTTACCATTCATAGTTTTTAAAAGCTTTCCAAATGATTCCAGTATGCAACCAGATATGGCAACTGCTGGGTCCTCTGTGTAGCCCCCGTGCCTACCATAAGGCTTGAGCTGAGGTGGGAGGGAAGTGAGGTGTGGTGTCAAGTCTGGTATCTGAGCAAACAAACCAACCTGACAAAGGGCAGAAGATTTCTCAGTCAGGAAGAGACTAAGAGACCATTTGTCTCTTACTGGAGGTGAGGGAAGAGATTTCTGAAAAAAAAGAAAAAAAGAAAAAAAGAAAAAGAAAAAGAAATTCCTGGAGCACACCACTCTCAGGCTAGGGTTTTAAAGTAGATGCCAATTAAATCTCCCTTCAGTTATAAAATTGTTATAACAATCTGGAAGATTGTAACTCACATTGGTCCGATCCTTATCAAAGATCTTCTACTTGATTACATGCTTCTTCAGTTTCTAAATTCTCCTTTAGATGGAGTCTTAACTGTTAATTTCAAATTGTCTTTCTTTTTATTAAAATTTGAGATAACCATAGATTCATTTGTGGTTGTAAGAAATATCAGAGAGAAATGTCTTGTACAGTTTGCTCAGATTTACTTAGTTCTCCTTGTAGCCCTGTATGTATATGCTTATTGAAGTGCTATAGAAGGTTCACGCATCCGGTTCGACAGTCAAAATACTGAATACTTCCGATGCTGTAAGGATTCCTCCTGTTGACCTTTTATAGCCACACTTCCCTCCCTCTCATCAGAGTGCCTAAGTCTTGGCAATCTGTCCTCCACTTTTAAAATATCGCCATTTTGGAGCACCTGGGGGGCTCAAGTGGTTAAGCGTCCAACTTGGGCTCAGGTCATAATCTTGAGGCTCATGAGTTCATGTGCTGAGCTCTGTCAGCACAGAGTCTGCTTGGGATCCTCTGTTTCCCTCACTGTCTGCCCTTCAAAAATGCTATGTAACTGGAATCCTATAGTATGAAACCCCTGAGATCAACTTTTTTCACTCAATGTAATTATCTGAAGATTCTTTCATATCATTGCTTCATCCTTTTTAAAGGCTGAGTAGTATTCCAATAGTAAATGTGTATCACACAGCTGTTTATCCATTAAACCTGTTGAAGGAAATCTGACCTGGTCCCAGTTTAGGGCCCTTACAAATAAAACTACTGTGAACATTTATGTACCAGCTTTTGTGTTAACAGAAATTTGATTTTTGGAGGGAATAATGCAGAGTGTGTAATTATTGGGTTGTATGGTAGTTGTTAGTTTAATAGATTTAGTAACTGAAAACACTTTTACCGAGTTGCTATGCCATTTTACATTATCAACCACAGTGCAGTGAGGAAGTGACATTGTTTCTCTACATCATCAACAAAATTTGTTTTTGTCACAATTTTTTTCTTTTAGTCATTCTGCTATCTGTGAAATCTGGTATCTGGATGCAGTGAGATCTCCTCATGGTTTTAAATTTAATGGGTAATTGTGTTGACCATCTTTTCATTTGCTTCTTTGCCTTTGTGTACATTATTTCATGACATACCTGTTTCTCTATTTTGCTCAAATTCTAATTTTATTTAATTTTTAACTTTGAGTTTTGAGAGCCATTTATGTATGCTGGGTATCAGTCTTTTGCTGGCTATTTTTGCAAATATTTTCTCATGGTCTGTAACATCTCTTTCTGTTCATCTGTACTGTTGTAGAGTAATAATTTCTACTTTGAAGAAGAATTTTTATTAATTTTTCCTTTTGGGTGCCTGGCTGGCTCAGTCAGTTGAGCATCCAACTCTTGATTTTGGCTCAGGTCATGATCCCAGGGTTGTGGGATTGAGCCCTGTGTTGGGCTCTGCGTGGAGTGTGGAGCCTGCTTGGGATTCTCTCTCTCTCCCTCGGCCCCTCCCCTGTGCACACACATGCATGCTTTCTCTAAAACAAACTAAATTTTTTTTCCTTTTAAGGATCATGCTTTTGGTGTCATGTTTAACAACTCTTTTCTTAGTCCCTAGATCCTCAAGATTTTCTATGTGATTTTTAAAAATTTTTTTTAGTTTGTGTGTGTGTGTGTGTGTGTGTGTGTGTGAGAGAGAGAGAGAGAGAGAGAGAGAGAGAGAGAGAGAGAGCAAGCGTGAGAGTGAAAGCGAGAGCAAGAGCAAACAGAGGAGGGGCAGAGACAGAGAATCCCAGCCAGGCTCCATTCGGTCAGTGCAGAGCTCAACATGGGGCTTGATTTCACAACCCTGAAATCATGACCTGAGCTGAAATCAAGAGTCAGACGCTTAACTAACTGAGCCACCCAGGGGCTCCCATCAACGTTTTATGGTTTTGCATTTTAGATTAAGTATATGATCCATTTTGAATTTTTGTACAAAGTATGAGGTTTAGGTTTACTTTTGCCCACTGCTCTAGGAACATATGTTGAAAAGGCTGTCTTTCCTCCACTGAATTGGTTTTGCACCCTCATCAAAAATCAGTTGGGCATATTTGTATGGGTCTATTTCTGTCCTCTATTCTACTACAAGGCTCTAGGTGCCTATCCCTTCACTAATACCAGACTTTCATGATTAATAGAGATATCATGTAAGTCTTCATACCTGGTAATCAACCCCCTTCACTTTACTCTTTTGTCAGGATTATTTTCACTATTTAGGACCCATGCCTCTCTATTTAAGTTTTAGTATAAGCTTATGTAGGTCTATGAAAAACACTGCTTGGATTTTGAAAGGAATTACATTCAACATATAGATCAATTAGAGTGAGAACTGCATCATTCTTATTTGTATCTTCCAATCCATGAACACCATATGTCTTTCCATTTACTTAAGTCTTCTTTGATTTTATGAATCAGGTTTTTTTTTTTTAACTTTTAAGCATACCAATCCTATAGATGGTTTGTTAAGTATTTAACTTTATTTGGAATATTGTATATATCATTCTCTTTTTAATTTTAGTTTCTGCAAGTGTATTGTATGTAGAAATGTGCTTGATTCTTTTTGGTGTTGATCTTGCATTGTGGGACCTTGATGACCTAATTCATTAAACGAATCTTTTTCAGACTATGTTCTGGTCACCCTATCACTGAACTATATAACCCTCCAACAAAAGCCTGAGATCTTCGGGGTCATTTCTTTCTTTTGAAATGGGCCCCAAACCATAATTTGCTTCTTAATTCTTATAGCCTTTTGACAAGCCACTAAGAAATACTGCCACAGAAAATGTTCTTTATCTGTTTTAAGAAATCTGTGATCTGTTTTCACTAACCTACTTTCCATGTGGAACAAATCAAGCCTCACAATGGAGAAATGATCTGAGGTCAGCAATTTATAGAGAACCTAATTCTAACTCTGGAAGGACTGGTCAAGAAACTCTTGATTTACTAGCTGAGTGGTTTAGAGACACAAAACCCAAATTTAAATTGTAAATGATCTCAGAAGTACTAAAACCTGAAGAAGCCATCTTTTCAAGAAAAGTCCAGAAGGTGCTTGCCACCATCCAGCCCAAAACAGCTCAACAGAACTGATCCTGTGTATCTATCATTCTTATGTTCTTTTCCCTTTGAAGAGTTTCCTTTAAGAAATTAAACAGGACCAAATCCTCAACTTCATTTTTTTCCAGGTCCTTCATTTTGATTCAGAACCACATCTTTGTTTAAGGGTTTATGTAGATAAACCTCAATTTTGTCAATCTCAATTTTGTCTAAGAAGTAGGATCAACTTCTAATTTTCCATGTTAAATCCCATGCTCTACTTTCTGTGGCAATATTCTCAAGATGACTGTACCAGGTTACATCCCATGCTGGGCCAGATGGTCTTGGTAAACTGAATAACTGTCCCCACATTAGTTGCTCAATAGTGCTTACTGGTATAGTCTAAAACAGTTTATACTCAGCAAGTTCAGATGCTTCATATGATGGTATCAAATGCTGGAGAGAACAGAGGAAAATCGAAGCAATGCCCATTGTCTGTGCCCTTTCCTACCCAGGTCTGTGAGGCACGTGGAGATCTCCTGGGATAGTCTAAAGCTTCTTTGGTGAGCCTTTGACTTGAACAAAATTAATCCACATGGTTACATTTTCCTAATCATCTGAAGGAGATCAGAAGGATTCTCCAAGCAGCAAGATGTAATACTGCAATGGCAGATGAAACTGGCCCTTTTTGTCATGAATTTTTAGAGAGTATGTTGTAACCAGAATAAAAAACACAGATACCTTGGGTGATAGGGACAGTCAGGAAATGGAAATGAACCAAAAAGGGTGTAGGACAGTAGAGAACAATGGGGATTGAGGAGAACTCAAATGCATCCTTGACTGGAGGCATTGAAATTTATAACCAACTCTAAAGGATTGAATAGGACTCAAAGACCAAAACAAAACAACTTGCCACCTAAATTTGTTTACAAGACCACCAGGATCAAATCTCTAGAGAGTGGTTGAAATATTTAGGGAAAAAAATGCTCAAGATTTCAGATACTGTTCATCTGTAGGTCTGTCAAGATTATCAAATCTAAGACAAAGGAGCTGGTGACCAGCCACCTGTTTGTTAGTCTCCAAAGATGGCTTAATGACACACCTTACCTCCTTTGCTACCCAAGCCTCTAGTACCATATTAAAACTACATTCAAAAAATTGTCTTTTAATTCAAGCAAACAGACATTTATGAAAATTACTTTTCTGAGAAACATATTTATGTGCGTTATAAACAAGAACACTTTTTTAACATTAAAAAATTTGAACTTTAAAAAATATGTAAAATGTTCAAGAAATGTAAACAGGAATTTTCATCTAGTTTTCCATATGGTTATGTAAGCACCTTAAATATCAACACAGATCACAGACAAGCCGATTTACATTCATAGGAATTTTCTAAGTAAGAAAAAATTCATTAAAAAATTGTTTCCAAAATTAAATGTTATTTTTTGGCAGCTAAAGTAACACTTCTTGCAATCAGAAATTCTCAAGGATAATGTGTGCTAAGTGTAAGTAAAATGTCCACATAATTGAAGTTTTTTTCCTTAAGAAGCAACTTTTAAATGTTTATATTTAACATTTGCAGTAGACACTTTCCTACAGGTTTATCTAAATTTTTGTGGCTGAAGATACTGAATATGAAATTGGATTTTCTTGATGACTCATGTTAGCATCATAAACATTCATAATTGCTCAGCATTTTCTTCACATATTTCCTTCCTTTTTCCTCACCGGCTGGTTGTTCGTAGGAATTTATGGCCTTCTTTTATTTTCTTTGACTATCTCTAACAACTCTGGTATTCACACTTGAATAGGCAAATATCCTCGATTGTTAGAAATATTTGTTAAGTAACAGTATTTTTTTAGGTTTATTTATTAATTTAGAGAGACAGAGAGACAGAGAGAGAGAAAGAAAGAGAAAGAGAGAGAAAGAGAGAGAAAGAGAGAGAAAGAGAAAGAGAGAGAAAGAGAGAGAGAGAGAGAGAGAGAGAGAGAGAGAGAGAGAGAGAATCCCAAGCAGGCTCCCTGCTGTCAGCACAGAGCCCAATGCAGGGCTTGATTCCAGGACTGTGAGATTGTAACCAGAGTTGAAACCAAGAGTCAGATACTTAACTGGGCACTTAATGGACTTACAAGGACCCCAGTAAGTAATTATTGAATGAGATTTTAAGACCTTGCTAATTTGAGAAAAGGTAGTTGGGACAGTTCTGTGACAAATGTTTCAGGTAATCGGTTCCTTTAGGTTTTTGCTTGGTGGTTTTTGTTCATAGTTTTGTATTTATTTGTTAGTTTTTTGAAGAGAGCTTATATTCTAAAGTTGCCAGAACACTGATGTTTATAACAGCAGCTTTTAAAAAGAAAATGCTATTTGGTTTCTGGTTAAAGAAGCCACCTTTTGTATGTTAAGATGGAACAAAATCTCTCTTTTTGTTTCTGGTCTCAAATATAAAGATATTTAAATTTGGTCCAAATTTAAATTGGGAGAAAGGTTTAATTTTTTCAACCAAAATATAAATTTTAGTCTTACTTTGAATAAAAACGCACTTATTCTTAATATAAAACAGAAAAACAAATGTACATACTATGAATCTTTAGGGCTCTGTAAGAAGTTACCACAGACTGGGTGGTTTAAAATAACACAATTCATTCTCTGACGATTCAGCAGGGTAGAAGTTAAGATCAAGAGGTCATCAGGCTTAATTCCTTCTGGAGATTCAGTTTGTTTCATGCCTTACTCTAGCTTTTGGTGGTTGCCAAGCATACCTTGGCCTTCTGGTCTTCTCTCTACCCTTTTTCACCTACACTTGGTTTGTGTGCATGTGTGTATGAGTGTGCAAGTGTGTGTGTGTACATATGGGTGTCCACTCCCTCTCCTCTTCTTATAAGGACACTAATAATTGGATTTAGGATTCGCTGTAATCCAGTCTTTTATTTCAATTTTTTATTTAAATGCTACTTAGTTAACACATATGGTAATATTGGTTTCAGGAGTAAAATTTGGTGATTCATCACTTACATATAACACCCAGTGCTCATCTTAACGTGCCCTCCTTAATGCCCATCACCCATTTGCCCTCCCCTGCCCACCTCCTTCCAGCAACCCTCAGTTTGTTCTCTGTTATTAAGAGTCTCTTATGGTTTGTTTCCCTTTCTCTTTTCCCCCCTTCCCCTATATTCATCTCTTTTGCATCTTCAATTCTACTTATGAGTGAAATCATATGGTATTTGTCTTTCTCTGACTTATTTTGTTCAGCACCATGACTTCATTTTTTAACTTGATTACATATCTCTGAAGACCCTATTTCCAAATGAGGTCACATACACAGGTACTTTAGGTTAGGACTTAAACATACCTTTTTTTTTTTTTTAAGGGGGGAGGCTACAATTCAACACACCATTTGTAGGTACGTTATTAGCTATTTCCTATGTACCATAGAATGTGCAATGTGTAATTACATCAAGTACAAACTTTCCCGATAATTTAAAAGATACGGAAGAGATCATCAACAGCAAATCGATTGTTAAATGACGCTATCTTACAAAATTAAAGATTTTAATGTCCTACCTGGAAGAAGCATGTAACCTTTCAAGTCAAAGAAGGAAGTTCCAACACCAGGAAGCTCTCTGTGCTGGCCACTCCAACTTGATTTTAAGTGAACATTCTAATTAGAACCGACCCTCATAATTACTTTTATATTAATAGCATTATAAGGTGAATGTTCTTCTATCTGGGTTTTATCTCTCTGCTATAAATTGCATTGTTACTTCATATCATGCTGCTTGCATTATCCATTATTGGATACGCTTTTAGACAGAATTGGGGCCATGAGTAATTGTAGAGGCATCTGATAGATGGGAGAAATTTTCCTTTCCCTTGCAAGACTGGATCTCTATAATTTGGCTGTGAAAATATTGATGTCAGACAACCCTTAATTCATCCTTTTATGTTTTGGAAGGCCACTCCAAAAAGCTGTTGAACTGGTAAAGGGTTTCCTAACAGAGGAGTCTGAGGCTGATTTTTAGTTTCTGTCATTTTTTCTGTTAGCTTGCTAGGAACAAAGTACATTTACTCTGATTAACATCCAGGGTTTCTATCTCAAAGTGATACTCCTTATAGTTCGGTGAGAGCCGCCATCAAATGACAACAGAGGAAAAGTTTACATTTTAAGGGAGCAGAGGCTTCTTTTTACACTTTTAAATTCAATACCAATTGCTGGCCTCCAAGGAGAAGACATTTTAGACATTGCCATTGCCAGATTGACCCAGAAATCCAGCTTGATTCATCTTCACTCTGTACCCTGGTGTGATTTATGTCTGAAGATAGTTTTTACAGGTATCAGGTTGCCTTTCTCATAAGACTTTTTAGTGAGCGCCATTATCTAGTGATAATGGTGTAACGGGCCTGCGTCTTCTGAATGACACGAAAGTTGCATTGCCACAAAATACTCTGAAGACTTCGTGGGTTGAGGGAAGATCTGCTGGATGTTGGTAATGGTATAGTAGCTGACAAAAATGTCGCAAATATAACTTATTGTTCCAGTCCACTTGAAACACTAGACTATGTTCCCCCAGTCACCTTATTAATGGAGATATATTATCTCTCTGAGAATTTCCTGTCAAACTCTGTTAAGTAAATAAAGGATCAGTGAAATATCAGAAACAGGGATAACAAATGGAGCCAAGTCATCCACTTGAAAGAAGAGAGCCAGATGTTTACCGTGCTAATTTGAAACAAAATGGAAATGTATGTTTTTCATCTCCGCGGAATATAATTTTCAAACATAGGTTGAAAATTGGCTTTAGAAAAGACTTTTTTTTAAAATAAAGGATTATTACTGGTCTGGTTTTTGTGTGACAAATGGGACCAGGCCCTGACAAAAGACAAATGCCTGGTTGAGCCTTGTATATTGCTTCTAAATTGAACTCAAACCACAAAATCATGTTTGAATCATTCAGCTGGGTTAGTCTTCGTGTGTCAAGATTTTTAGTCTGGGATTCCTAATTGTCACTACCAATGACAAGGCAGGACGTCAGAAGATTGGTATAGATGAGCACAGCCACCCAGCTCTCTGGTTCTGTTGCGGCTACATACATCTCCACTACACTCTGTCTCACTGGCAATCCCACATACACGTGGTATTTCGTCCTGTAGGCTAGTAGTTCTCAACTGGGTGTGATTGTTTCGTGGTCACAATTCCGGAGGGAGCTTGCTACTGGCATCTATCTAGTGGCTTGAGACCAGGAAGGCCATGAAACATCCCAGAAGGCACAAGACCATCCCCACAACCAATTAGGGTCCGGCCCCAAATGTCAAGAGAGCCAAGTGAGAAATCTTGCACTAGAATAGTGGTTCTCAAATTTGGATCTGTGTCAGAACTACCTGGAAAGCTGAATAGGAACTTGGAGGCCCATGCTCACACAAACAGGTGAGGGCCTGTTCTTTTGTAGTTTTAACTACCAAGTTTCTAAGTGATTCCCACCAAAGTTTAGGAATCACTGCTGTGGGGTATCAGTGAGGTTTGAAAATTGGACATGAACCATCATTCAAACCTTTTGTGGAATATATCCCCTTCAATTGCTCTAGCTTTCTTGCACAGCAAAGAGAGAAATCCTATGGGTGTAATTGATTAATCATGATTTCTCCAGACTAGTATTTCCCATCTGTGGGTTGTGCAGTTAGAAGGGCTATCAGAATCTATAGATGATCTGATTAATAATATTTGCATTCATTTAGAAGTATTATTCATTGGAGATTTAAAAAAATGTTCACTTTATTTATTTTGCAGAGGGAGAGAGAGAACAGAGGAGGGGCAGAGAGAGAATCCCAAGCAGGCTCCACGCTGTCAGCACTGAGCCTGATTTATGGATAGATCACATTGTTTGGGAGATCAAGATCCGAGGTGAGATCAAGAGTCAGATGCTTACCCAACTGAGCCACCCAGGCGCCCCATAGATTTCTAAAAGATAGATGAACAATAATCTATAGCTACTGTCACGTGTGGGTTCATGAAATATTTTGATAATCATTTTGCAAGGGTCCTCTGACTTGAAAATCACCTGAAGCCCATATTTTCAGGATTTTTCCAAAATTTTCTCTCTTATTCTTCACCGAAAGTATCAATGATACCAGTTTCTTCTGGGATGCCAAGTTTTCTACGTAGAATGTAAGGCTTAGAGCAATTTTTCTCCAAGCTTGATTTGCAAATAAATCACCTGGGAATCTTCTATCCTACAGATCCCAGTCTGGTTGGTTTTGACTTGTCACTCTGCATTTGTGATCAGCTCCCAAGGAAATCCAGAGGCCCCTGGTCCTCAGACCACAATGTACATAGTGGGGATTCAGACATGGTCATTTCTAGATATTTATGTACTCTACACATTACATTTCTTAAAATACTTCCACTGGATCTCAGTAAGATGAGAAAAAATATGTATCCACTCAATGAAATATCACGACTCACATTTACCTTGCATAAACCTTCGAGAAAGTCTTTCTTCTACATGAACTGATTAATGTTTTGAACAGAGGGTTACTAGGCCATAAGAACACTGGCTAGAAACTCAGGTGACACAAAATCCCATATAGGAGATCAGGACTATGGGAGGGCTCTACTGTGGGGATGCTTTGGGTCTCCCCGGATATGAACTGCATTTTATTTCCAGTCAGCTCTGTCATCATCATTTCTCCCAAGATGGCCAGGGGAACGAAAAAAAAAAAAAAAAAACTACAACTTCATGGCAATCAAGTGGGAACAGTGGGGTCACTTTAGAGTTAGTCACATCTCTTGATAAATGCTCCTAAGTATTCCTCCCTGTCTGCAGCTATTCTTTTGTTTTAATAAATAAACTTCAAGACACTAGCAATTGTGACATAACTTATTAGATGGAAATTAGATTTAATAGTTCTTTAAAAAAATACATAATCAGGTGGATTTCCAGGACAGTTAGTTGGTTTTTCTATGGTAGAAATGGGACATTTGTGTAAGAAATTAGTATTTAATAGATTCTCAGTATGGATTCTCAGATTAGTACCAATTTAAACAAAATGTTCTAGCCCATTTGGCATTTCCTCATCTGGCCTAGGTTCTGGTACTAAAATCTGGCTAATAAAATAATTTAAAGCCTATATAACAGTAAAGAGTAGTGAATTAAAATATCAATGTTCACTATGTGTTGACAGCTAGGTTTGGAAATAAATGTTAAGATTAAGGGGACAAATTCCATCTCCCCCTCCAAGAAGGCATACAGAACAGAACTCACCTAATTGGGTAGCAATATTGACTCATCCTAGCAAATAGGTATGATGAAAGAATAGGAGTTTTGAGACTTCTAAATTTTTGAAGGTAGAAGTCTGAATTTTGTGTGCAATCTCCTGATTTAAGTGTAGAAAAATGGTTTTAAAAAGTTAAGTTCCTGCACAGAAAAATGTCCAACAAATAATGGAAGGTGAATTTGGTTTCAAAGTCTCAGTTTACAACCTTTGTTCTAAAGCATTGGCTCTCAAATTGTGGTTCCCAGACCAGCAATAGCTATATCACCTGGGAACTTATTAGATATGCACATTCTCAGCCCCAACCCAGGTTCTACTGAATCAAACTCTGAGAATAGGATCCAACAATCTGTGTTTTATTTTTTTTATATATAGTTTATTGAGAGAGAGAGAGAGAGAGAGAGATGGAGAGAGAGAGACGGAGAGAGAGAGATGGAGACAGAGAATCTCAAGTGGGTTCTGCACTGTTAGTGCAGAACCCAATGCGGTGCTGGAACTCATGAACCAGAAGATCATGACCTGAGCTGAAATCAAGAGATGCTTAATCAACTGAGCCACCCAGGTGCCCCTAGCAATCTGTATTTTATTAAGACCTTGATATGACTCAGCTCCAAATTCCAGTTTGACAACCATTGGTCTAGATATTTTCCCACATGCCTGATCCATTTCTTCTTGCCATGAACCAGACCTTCTGCCTGAGTGTACTGTTTAGTGCTACAACTCCAGGAACTTTGAGGTACAGGCTTGTTCTTTGCCATTGTAACTCTTATCCCTTAGGGCTTTTCCACACCGTTACCATCCATTGATTTTTACCTCCCTGTTACCTGCTTAAATTTCTAGTTTGGAAATCCTTTGGTCCTTTTAATATTAGCCTGAACCATAGGAAATGTCTGTTTTTGCAGGTCAAACCTTATTGGTTCTGATGCAACATACTTGATATTATCGTTGTTTATAATACACCTCCTTTCTACGATACACGTGCATTACCTCAAAGACTGTATTACAAGTAGCTAAGAAAGTAACGTGTATAAAATGTTTAGCCCAGTGTTTGGCAAGGAGTCAACTCTCAGTAAGTGATAGCTATTTCTTTCTTTTTTAAATTTTATGTTTTTATTTATTATTGAGACAGAAATAGAGCATGAGTGGGGGAGGGGCAGAGAGAGAGGGAGACCCAGAATCTGAAACAGGCTCCAGGCTCTGAGCTGTCAGCACATAGCCCAATGCGGGGTTCGAACCCACGAACCATGAGATCATGACCTGAGCCGAAGTTGGCTGCTTAACCGACTGAGCCATCCAGGTGCCCCCGTAAAATGATAGCTATTTCTATTATCATGTTCTAAATAGTTGATCCAGCAAGACAATTATTTTCTCTTCCAGACAAATACTTTGAAGCTCAAGAAGTTGTTGGAAACTTAGTCACAAAGCTACCAAGAGGCAAGGGTGGGACTTGACATATATTTCTGCTCCTCAATCCTGCGATTTACCATGTCGTACGGTCCCTTGGTCTATCCTGGAGAGTAACATTACTGGGTTTGCCACTTCTTCTCAGACATGGCATTTTGACTTGTCAGACCCTCTTGACCAGACCCTGCCCTACTCTGTGCGCCCACAACATAGTTTAATGGATATTCTGCTTCAAGGTAGTGGGAAGGCCAGGGTGATGCCAACTCTGAAAAATACCTGATCTATTCCAATGTGATTCTAGTGGTAAACAGAGGTCCACAGGGAGGTAAGCCTGTCAGTAGAGAATCCCAGATTTGCTATCTTCTACTTAGACTGATGGCTCTGCTAAAAGAGATTGCATTCCTGGCCACTGGTAGGACATGTGGGTTCCCACAGAAATCCAGGAAAGGCCAGTCATGCCCTGATTGTGTGCCAAGGCACAAAAAGCCCCAGGTCAGATGAGGTGGGCAGCAGAGGGCAGCAAGCGTGACTGTGCTCTGTCAGGGAAGCCATTACCTGAAACAACAGAGCCATCATGAAAGCTTGGGTCTACCTCTAAGAGCAACCCTCACCAAGGAGTGAAGAGGGAATTCTTGACTAGGCTCTGCTGCAAAGCTAAATTCCCATGGTCCATACCACTTAGAGGGGGTAGCTTTTTTAAATTTTCTCAAAGACAGAGAATGGGTTCATGCTGGTCCTGAGTCAAAACTAAGTAGGGACAGGATAGGGAACAGGCTGAGATTTGTATGATCCCATATGACACAGAGAGCTGTATAGGACCTTTGAAGTTTAGGTAGCATTGAGGACTGATAAAATGCCATCACTTGCTTATTGAGAAACAGAGAACATCTATCGTTTAGTACTTGAGAGCTGTTTAACAAATTGTTAATAGACTTTAGGTTTTAGGTTTATTGACAAACGTGGCAGAAAATGAAGAGAGTGGTTATACACTGTCTACCAACCTCCTTCACCCCCTTCCTCTCCAGCTTCTACATCTTAAATTGGTATGGTACCTTTGTTCCAAGTGATGAACCACTATCAATCTATTATTGACTGAAGTCCAGTTTTTATATTACTTTCTATACTTGGTGTTGTATATTCTGTGGTTTTCCTCAAATGCCTAGTGACCTCTGACATTACGCTATTATACATAACGGGTTCCCTGGCCCCGTGGTCCGCTTATTCGTCCCCTTCTCCAGTCACTGACTGATCTTTTCATTAGTTCCATAGTTTTACATTTTCCAGAATGTGAGCGAGTTGAAATCACAAAACATGTAACCTTTTCAAACTGGCTTCTTTCAATGAGAAATATGCATTTAAGTTTACCTCATGTTTTTCCTTGGTTTAATAGCTGGTTTTTAAAATATAAAAACTATTTAATATTCCATTGTGTGGATATCCCTTGAAGTCTTTGATTTGCAGCATCATGTGCTGGGAATACACAGTAAGCCACACCTAAAACTTTTACCACCAACCTGATGCCCAGAGGTTTGCACGGCAATTTTAATGCATTAGTGTGTTTAATTCTATTAAAATCCCTGTGCGGTATGTACAAGTTCCCTTATTTTACACGTGTGGAAACTGGGGTTCACCTAAGTCAGTGAACGTGCACAAAGACAACATGGGTAGAACCTGCATTTCAAATGAGGACTTTCATCCTTTTTTCCAGCCCTTTTAATATAAATGTATGTAGGCATTGTCCTTGGGAGACTGTAGTTTAGTGGAAACTAAGACCAAAGGATTTGTACTGGAGACCTCAGATCTGCCACTGGTTATCTGTGCACTTAATCAAAATTCTCTTCCCCTGACAAATATCTCTTTCCCCACCATAAATATCCTCCAAAAATTGGGCCTAGTATGCTATGCAGTTCAGATCTGGCCCTTAGTTTGCATTACCGGCCAGGAAAAAAAAAAGCCTGCTTTAAGTAAATGGGGTCCCCCTAGCGTATTATACTCTGGCTCCAATGCCCATCCTTTGCTCGCTGTACCACAGTCCACAGCTGAAAAGACACACGTTCAGCTGGTAAACCAGACTTTGGCTTCTTTAATTTTCTATTAAAGAGGACTTAGCAGGTCCTCTGACATCTTGGCCAGATGGTTTGCTGCCAGGAAACTCAGGATGTCCAGTGATCATTGTTGGCAGGGCTTCTGGACTGGAGTTCAAGGTCAGAAGAGTAGAACAACGTATTCCCTCCTCTCCAAAAGGCAACAAGTGCTCACATGTTACAAGGGACTTGCTCGATTTTGTCTCCTCTGCCCCGGGCCCAAATGTCTTCTCTAATTAATTTACCTGAGGCAACAAAAGGTCTAATTTTCCCTAAACAATACTTTGAATTCTTTCTTCTTCTACTTAAAGATTCATAGTAAAAGGAACTACTTTACAGTGTAAGAGTCTGACAGATATGCTCTTAATCTAGTGATTAGAGTTATCACCAGGAATGGGAGAAATGGAATTGCAAGTAAGCAGAAAGCATGCCCCAAGTGGAAGACAGCATCGTGCTTGTGATTTTCTGACCAAACTGGAGTTACCTTAATCTAAACATCAAAGGTCATTAGACAAATCCGAGTTGAGGCACATTCTACGAAAGTACTGACTGTCATCTTCAAAAGAACCCAAGTCATCAAAGTCAAGGAAATGGCTCCAAGTTGAAGAGCACAAAATAGACAAAGCATGTGCAACATGAGATTCTTACCTGGATCATTTTGCTCTAAAATGGGGTCTAAAGATTTCATCAATGGGGACAATGCAACAATGTCTAATTTCCCGATTTTGACACTTATACACAGGTTATGTCAAAGAATGTTCATTCATTCATTTTCATTTATTTATTTATTTATTAGAGAGAAATAGTTCAAGTGAACAAGAGTCACAGAGAATGAGGGAGAGAGAGAGAGAGTCCCATGAGGTGCAGAGGGAAAGGGAGAGAGAGTGCAGAGCCCTGAGTGGGGCTCGAGCTCCCCCAAAGCGGGGCTCAGGTCCTGAACCAGGAGATCACAACCTGAGTGGAAGTCGGATGTTTAACTGACTGAGCCACCCAGGCACCCTGAAGAATGTTCTTGTTTGTAGGACATACTATTTCAAGTACTGGGGATGACAGAGCAAGTGATGTCAGCAACTTCATCTTCCTAATGTTCTTGCATCTTTGTTCTAAGTTGGAGATTGTTTCAAAAAAGAAAAAATGACAAGATAGCTCCCCGTGGCTGCATCCTTATCCATAAGGCCTTTGGCACGTATGTCAGAACCTCTAGAATATGGTTACACCTTCCCTTTATTGCCTATGGGTCCCCTGCCTAGTGCTCCTATTTTCACTATTCTAAGGGAAGGGGTCTCCATTTGCCTCCTCTTGCTTCCAAGCCAAAACTGCCCCTTCTTCCACTGCTCATCACCATCCCATCTGTTAGTCCAAATCCAAAGTCAATCTCATCTTTTAGCCAGCATTCCAATCACAGCAGCCCTCTCCATGTCTATTTCTCCCATCAGCTGGATTGTTGGCTTCTAGCACCCAATTTAGTATTGATCTGTACAAATAGATCCACTCCCTTCCAACTCAAATGGACCCTCTTGGGAAGCAGTGCCTATTTCATACATACCTTCTTCATAGTATGTGCTCAATAAACACTGGGTTTCTGGCTCAACAATGCCTGATCAGATGTTCATCGTTATGGAATAAAGACCTATTTATGATTCATTTCTCCATGAAAAACTCAGCACTCTACTAATACAAAGGCTTTCTACTCTTTCTGGGCTTGACTGAAAATTTAAAACATGTGGCAATGAAGGTTCAAGAGCCAACTTTCTCAAGCCTAAGTAAAGCTCAGCTGTAGCCTCTGTGAAATACTCTCGAACAAACAACTTGATCTGACTGTCCATCTGAGACTTCTTGCATCTTCCAACTCCCTTTTCTTGTTGGTTTTTTTTTTTTATCTTATTAACACTTGCATGGTCAAGTGTACTCAGCAGATACAGAAACTGAAAAGTCACAGAACTGAAGAATTGAGCCCACATGCTGTTTCCGGCAAGAATACTAAACCCAACTGTTTGCCACACAATAGGGAAATCATGCACACTAATTCCTGCTTATTTCTAAAGATTCTGGTCTTTTAAAGTTATCTTGTCTTCAAGCTACAAAATGTCTTTGGTGGAAGGGAAATCAGGAGAATAGAGGTAGGGTGGTACAAGAAGTGTGGCAAAGTCTCCACAGTCAGTGTAGGACATTTGCATGTATGTCTTTTGGGCACTCTTACTGCTTAACTGAGCACCCAAAACATTTATGCTTATTTAATTTCACATCTTCAAACTATGCTTTGATAGGAAGACAGAGGAAGTCTCTGGCACTTAGTGCATGTCTCTGTTTTTGTGGCTGTACTTAACCCAATTTTGGAAATATGGCCTTCGGTGGCTCATTTTTGTATGATTGGTACATAATGATACTCATCAGTATCTTATTGCTATGTAATCAAAATCACTCAAGATTTCAATGCTGCACAAATATTAACTTCCACCATTTACTATTTTAATGAAGTGAGTGTTGATATAAACATTTGCATACTTATTTGTCAATACAAACAGATTTGATGTTGAGTAATAAGGTCATTAAAAGTAATCACATATTTATGTTTTCAATCCCCATTTCCCTCCACCCCTTGCTCCAGTTCCTCTCTTCTTTACCACTGAACTAAGTCAGTCAACAAGGTAGCATTGAAAGTATAGTGCAGGACTACTTTGGGTTTTTCTATTATAAAATCTGTCATTTTCATTTGAGAATCTGCTGGCAGGTGCCAAGAGGGCAGAGGAAGGTCACATTCTCTGTTCAGATTTCTTCAAGGGCCTCAGAGGCCATAGAGCTCAGCTGGGGAGTTTGAAGCATTCACCAAGTCCCAGATGAGACCAAACAAACAAAAACCCCCAAACCCAACATCTCAAGCTATCATACAAATGCATAGCTGGGACCACTTCTGCTAAAGCCTCTTGTCCTCCTTCTCATGACAGCACCAGCCTGGTCAATAGAGGTGTGGCTTTGGGAGAGGAAATAAACTGGGGCATACAGAGGAGAGGAAAGGAGAAACGGAAGTGACTTTCTAGAAGCTACAATGCTTAGTTTTAGAGCCTGAAGGGATCCTTGAGAGCCCTTGACTAAAACTCTTATTTTATACACTAACAGTGAGAGACTCAAGGAGGTAGTATGATTTGGCCCTAGTCATACAGTCAGTATGGCTGTTTCCTCACAATTCTTCTTCAGAATATTTTTTTCCTCCAGCACAAGGAACTCTGCTGATAGTCAGAAACAGGATCAGTTGTCCTAAGAAAAGGACTCCACCAGAGACAGTAGACTGAAAAGGAGCCTTTGTGGATTATATGTTATGGCCAGAATTGAGTTTTTTCTCATTTTTTCTTGATGCTGGCTGAGATTTTAGCTATGTGTAGTAAGCCAATGTAGTCAATTCTTTGCTAGCACTCAGCAGTATTTTTGGATCTGGACTTTGTGATAAGACTTGTGATAAATATTACTTTCCGACTTTTAACTATAGGTCAGAAAAATGTTTCTGCTTTTTAACTACAGGTCAGAAAAATCCTGGAAGCTATACAGTCAACTAGACATGTGTACAGGGAAGGCTTTTCCAACCTGGGACTAGAGAGTAAAGCTGAGGCAATGTTTTCTGTGGTTTTCTATGCAGTGACCATGAGAACTCAAGAGCACGCATTTAGGTAGGAAGGGAGGTTCTTGTATTAGGGTGGAGTACACAAAGCAGGTACAGACAAACCCACACTCCTCCAACTGCCCATCCCCCTCTCTTCCAGCACGTCTTCTCAGACCTGGGGAGTCAAGGCGCTGCCAATGATCCTTCAACTATAGCTCAAGTGCTGCTAGACTGGTATATTCATTGCTGGTTTGAGGGGGGACATCAGAGAGGAGCAGACACCTCAAGGCACTCTCCATTTAAGCCCTGCTCACCCTGCAATGGGAATTCAGCACTCCCATACTGCAGGGCCTCCTTCCTACACTCAAGACCCACCAGTCAGAGCAGCCAGCCCTCTGGCCCCTTCCTCACGCTCAACATACCTGCTCTAGAAGCAGTGGATTATCATTCATTGATTTACTACGATCACTCAACTGGTGTCTTACCTGCGTTTAGCCCCACAGCTTCTCGTGATCAGATTGACAAAATTGAGTCAATTCTCAGAACTGAAACATTTTTTGGAAGCAACACATGTATAGAGATTAGGAGCCCAGGTTCTTCAGTGTTTCTGAGTCCAAATGGGGCTCTACCCCTCAATAATAATGGGAAGAGCAGCTGAAGCAGGTAGTATCAATAGGGGTGGACCTTATGAAACAGTGTTCTGCGTGCTTTACAAATACTCTCACACTTGATTGCTGTTTGACTTTCATCCAGCTGCTTTACACCTTTGAGCTTCAGGTTCCTCAGACAAAAATGAAGGTAAGAGGACCCAATTAGATTGTTACAAGGACAAACAAACCAAAGACACAGCAGAGGACCTGACAGGTAGGTAGAAGTCTTTTAATGTTAATATTCTAGGCAACAGATCCTGACCAGTTAAAAGCTACCTGAAATTATCATTTACAAGATACACTGTAAAGCAAACCATTCAGTTTGGTCTATTTGGACTCTTCAAGAAGAAATCCTAAGCTCAAGTCTGGAACATCTTCTCTGCACACGAACCACAAGCTAGTGTAGCATGGAGGCAAAATGAAGACTGGAATACTAGGGCCCCGTGGTGGCTTCTAGCTTCTTTCTTGCCCTTGGACACCTGTAAAGCTTCTCTTTGAGGCAGGATAGCTTCCATTTATAAGACTGATCTATGGGTGCCTGGGTGGCTCAGTCAGTTAAGTAGCCGACTTTGGCTCAGGTCATGATCTTGCGGTCTGTGGGTTCGAGCCCTGCATCAGGCTCTGTGCTGACAGCTCAGAGCCTGGAGCCTGCTTCATATCCTGTGTGTGTGTCTCTCTCTCTGCACCTCCCCTGCTCAGTCTCTGTCTCTCTCTCTCAAAATAAAATAAAGACATAAAAAGATTTTTTTTATAAAGACTGATCTAAGTGTTTGAAGACTTGCAATTCAGTATTTTCTTCTTTTGCTTAGTAAAGCAAGCTTCTAATTAATAATTTAGAAGCTGTTTGGTAAAAGCACCCCTTCTAACGATTTGCTGTAAGGTTGGAAGGAAAGTGAGCTGTTGAACTGGATAAGATGGCTAAGTGATAATGATGATGATCAATTATGATAGAAGATACAAATACTGTATTGTTACCGAGTACAGAGAAGCACTTCTTCCACCTCCCCAAGACATACATCCCTGAGAAAAGGAGGACATTATCCAACTCTAATCAGTAAGAACCAGTGACTTACCTGGGAACCCAGCTAGGAATCAGCAAAACTGCATTTGAACCTAAGTCATTTTCAAGTCCAGTTCCCAGAACCACCTGGCACAAAGCAGACAGGGCATACTATAGCTACTCCATGCAACCCCATCCAGCATGAGAGACATTGCCCCACTGGTCCAAAATAAGTGAGGCTTTGTGGCTTTCTAGAATGGGAGCCCAACTGGTCAGAAGCTGAGCTCTGCAAAGCCCTAACCAAAGATTCTTCAAGATGGAATCAAGATACCTTCACCTCACAGATCCAGGGGATTAAAATCAAATTCTCATTTGGTATTAGAAAACCAACTTGAAAAATTCATCCCATTTCCCTACAACTTTCTCTAATACACCGCCCAGAAAGCCTCCAGGTTCCTCCCTGTACTGGTGATGTCTAAGTATCTTCCCAGGAGATCCTTGGTATCAAGTGTATCCCAATGACCTCATGCAACAGTGCTGGTATTTACCTCAACTGGGGAGAAAATGATCGTCTACTACGGGACAGGTTACAGCTGTTCAGCCTCTTTACTGTGTGCTTTGCAAAATCCACGTATGTTCATAAACAACTGTCAGTCAAGTTCCGGCCAACCTTACCGGTGAGGATGCACTTAGCTGAACCTGTAAACCTCTCACTTCATTCATTAGCCATACCTTTCCAGCCATTGTTTATTATTCCTTGAGATAAATGAAACTGTTCTATTTCTTGCCAGGCATTTTATTTATTTATTTTTTTTGGTTCTTTGTCAGGCTTAAATATAAAATCGGTCAGAACTCATTAAAAAACTTAAAACCAAGTCTAATTGACTACATGTGCCTTCGACTGTTAATTAAGTCAACATTTTTTTTTTCTTTTAATGAAGAGCTTACTAAAGGAGATTCAGATTTAAAAAATGATGCACTTCCAGCCAGGCATAGTGATAAGCCCAATTGCTAGGAGAGGCCCACTGGTGATCAGACAAGACAGTAGAGTCTCAGATGATCTTAAGGGAATTCGTTAAGGTCTAAGGGATAACCCACAGATCTTTCTTTTCCCTATTTCTCCCCTCTCTCGAAAGGAAGTAGCCATATTTATCAAGTAGGGAAAGCATGGGTGGCTGTACACTACACAGTATGTCCACAAGGTGGATTTAAAAAGCTCAAAAAAAATTCTCAGTTTACAGGAGACATAATTCACATGAGGCCCACATTTTATGGGGTCAGCAGATTCTTCATTTTTTTTTTTTTAAACTGAGGGCGGAAGGGGGAGGGGGAAAGGGGAAGAGGGTGATGGTCATGGTGGAGGACACTTGTGGGGAAGAGCACTGGGTGTTATATGGAAATCAACTTGATAATAAACTATAAATTAAAAAAAACTTTTTAAAAATATTTTATTTATTTTTGAGAGAGAGAGGGACAGCATGAGCAGGGGACGGGCAGAGAGAGAGGGAGACACAGAATCCGAAGACAGGCTCCAGGC
Source organism: Cryptoprocta ferox (assembly GCA_028646485.1). NCBI lineage: Eukaryota > Metazoa > Chordata > Mammalia > Carnivora > Eupleridae > Cryptoprocta > Cryptoprocta ferox. The sequence goes on from CM053574.1 coordinate 45,750,573, forward strand.
TCTGAGCTAGCTGTCAGCACAGAGCCCGATGCGGGGCTTGAACCCATGAACTGTGAGATCATGACCTGAGCCAAAGTCGGATGCTTAACCGACTGAGCCACCCAGGTGCCCCGAGATTCTTCATTTTTTGTAATCATAGCTTTTGAGACCCTCTCTATGGATCCTTTCTCCAGAAAAATGTACAAGCTCTCACTAGTGAACATACAATTTAAAATGGCTCATGGGTCCTCAGATACTATCCATGGACTTGAGAACTTAGGCTTACCCTATCAGTTTCTGGTACAATCAGTTGAGAAGCCAAATCAGAGTAAGAAGCTTGCCTGGCGAGCTACTATTCACATATTTAATGGTATCAGACTAAGAAAACACAGTGCATTAACTCCATGCTGGGAAGGGCTTTACTTTGGCTCAAGAATAACTCAGTTATAGGGAGCCTCCCTCTCCTCCATAGGCAAAGCTGGGACGGGCAAGGTCAATGCTCAATGTCGAGATGCTCATTTTTTCTTGGCTTTGATTTCAGACCAACACCAATCCGAACCCTCTGGTTCCTGACTGACACATTCTTCCTTCAAATATGTTGATCTGTGTAAGCCTCACTGGCTGAGTGCCATTTGAGTCTCCAAGAGATCTGTCCTAACTCTCCCTGGATCTACTCTGTTTATCTTGCCTTTTGATCTCCCAGAGTGAGGTATTATTTCCAAGTTCTCCAAGGAGAACTCTGACTCTACTTTTCTAGGAAGCACAATACCAAACCTAAGACATAACATTTATTTTGTTCCTTCTCTGCGTTAAGTCCTCTGGCTACAATCTGACATACACTAACTTATTTTTACCTACCACATTTTGCCACAGGTCCCAACTACTGTCATCAGATCCATTTTATAGCTGAGCCAACTGAAGCCTAGAGCACTTCGGTTAGCTGAACAAAATTACACAATCAATGCTAGCTTTGGAAGTCAAACCTGATCACTGGCATGTAACCTCTACGTAAAAGGTTCCTGTCAGTTAGGAAATATTTTAAGCTTTGCAGGCCATACCAGCTCTATTCTGCCATTGTAGGAGGAAAGCAGCTGTCGATAGCGCTAAAAATGGGCATGGGTTTGTCCTGCAGGCCTTTGTTTGGTATGCCCTTCTCAGTCCCATACTTTGAGCTCCATGCCTCCGGCGCACTCCACTTAGAGAACAAATTCATCACATCTTGAAGATGTACAGCTTGGTACTCTTCTAAAGCAAATCTCAGTTCTTAGAATTAAAAAAAGGTGTCATAGCAAAATACCGATAAAGTCCTACTTGGAAAGTAACGTGCATCGCACTTGTTATGGGATATTTTGTCTACATTATGTGTTTCAAATTATGCAAGCCTTCTGGAACCTCCCTATTCTTTATTTTCTGGAGATGAGAGTTTTACCTGAAATAGAACAAACAGATAAAATAAAGGGTTAGGAACATCAGGATTTCCCCAACTTCCTGGCATGCCTTGGTACTACAGGAAAGCAACTTCCTTATTAAATATTCCTATAGCATGCGAGGTCTGGGGGAAACAACGGTTTGTTTACAGTAAATACCATTCATGCATGGCTGATACAAGACACTGAGTAGCTAACAACAAAGATTAATGCTAATGTTTCCAAATCACATTTTCTATCGTTTTAGGTATTTCCCTGTTCATGCTTCAAAAGCTCCCTTCTTTGTTTGCCTCGAGAAACTTGTCTTAAAGTTCAATTACAGATAGCACTGTGACAGACCAAAGATTTGGTTTGCAGTTTCTTGCTCATGCGTCTGCTTCCTATGTTTGCAGAAGGTGGCCAAGGCTGAGGGGGAAGCAATAGCAAATAAAAGGAACCTGGCATGGACACATTGGAGCGATTCTTGTCTCTCCTAGACGGAAGACCAGTGGTGGATGGGATAGCCTTGGAACTGTCCATTTAAAAACAGTTCTACTTTATAGAGTGGTTGCTCCTCTACATTCCTCATATCGTCACAGAAGCTCTAATAAAACAGCAACAACAAAACAGTAAAAACCCCAAGAACAACGGCCAACCTTTATGAAACATTTCCTATGTATGAAGCACCACTCTTAAAACTACCATAGGTATTGTTATGACCTCCATTTTGTAGAAGGAGGAACGGAAATTACAGAGTTTACATTTTCCAACATTTTGTAGATAGGAAGCTCATAGAGGATTAGATGATATCGAGTCAAAGATTTATCAGTGTTTCTCAAACTATTTCAGCATTGGATCTATAAAAGCATGAAAGAGATTGGAAGTCTCTAGGTAAAAGCCAGACATAAAGAACTCAAAGTATTGTATTGGCAGTCTCCAAGTAAGTATTTTCTTTTCTCACTTTTTGTATTTCAGATTCTATATAATATTGTGGCTGTGTTTGTTTTAATGTAAAAGCCAGGTTCAGAATGAGACTACAAGAAGCCATTTCTACTACGGCTTCAAGTAGGGTCTGATGCAATATTGAGATTGTCCAGCCACACAAACTCAAGAACTTCAATTACTTATTCACCACTGATTTCAGAACCCAATGGAATTTTTTTTAATAGAGGCAGAAGCTTATCATATCTAGCTCCCTCCAAAAGGGCACATCATCTGGAATCCCAGAGGACATAGAGCCATTCATTTCTCCATTCCCCAAAATTCATGGAGCTTGAAAGTGGAAATAGGCACTGGGGCTACAGTAGTGAAGAAGTAAATCAGTTTGACCTCTAAGGTGTTTAGGGATTAATGAGTGTTTGGATATCAACAGACATCAAAATAGAGTATGGCCAGGTGGTTCTGGAAAAGCAACCCTATCTTGACTCTGAAATGATCCCTTCTCCTCAATACTAACTTTTCCTCAACCTCTGACAGAACAGTTTCGAAAGACTGACAGTGTTTGTGTCTACCCATCTTTGCTAAGTGTCTCATTAAATGTAAAAAAAAAAAAAAATGTTTCTTAAGAACGACCCCCCCCCCCAAGAAAAAGGCCCTTTAGGCCAAGTTTTTTTTTTTTTTTTTAACATTTATTTTTGAAAGAGAGAGACAGAGACAGAGACAGAACAATGGCAGGGGAGGGGCAGAGAGAGAGAGAGAGAGACACAGAATCTGAAGCAGCTCGAGGCTCTGTGTCAGCACAGAGCCCGACATGGGGCTCGAACCCACAAACTGTGCGTGATATTGTGACCTGAGCCGAAGTCAGACGCTTAACCAACTGAGCCACCCAGGCACCTCAGAACCCCCACTCCCCGCCCCCATGTACTCTATGCTCTTCATTTTGTTTTGAAGTAAACATTGCTTCCTTGTGGCCAAATATTTAAGTTTGAAAGCCAGGTAATGAGAACCCACATCACTTCCCTTCACTTTTCTTACCCCCTCCCCTTTTTTTGAGCAATGACTTCCTTGTCACTTGAATATGACCCAAGATTGTCAAAACGATTCTGAGGCAAGAATTCGGTGCTGCTTCGTGGCCCAGAGTGAAGGTGTGAAGCTGATGCCCAAACCGGTCAATTTACCTCAGGAGAATAACAAAAGCGCAGAGTAATCTCGCACGTTTAGAAAGGCGGCCAGACCATTGAACTGGCACACAGGTCAGTGCCAACAAATCTGAGGAATCCTGATCAGCTGCCCTTCTCATCTCCTCTTGCTGAAGATCTATTTGACACACAAGCCCTCAGAGATGCCGAAACCCAGGTCTGCAGCAGGCCAGTCAGCCTGCAAGAGTCCCTGAGGAAATCCCTCCAGGGAAAAAGTCATGCCCATGTGTTTTTAATAACAAATACAATATTTCAATTTGTTTTAGCTACTAAAGGATAAAACAAAAGACTACTTAGCCCTCTCTTTTTCATGGATAGTAAACGCATGACCTAGAGGCTGCCATTCTCCACTAGTAGGGCCTTAGTGGTCTTTCCCACTAAGCCTGCACACAATTTCAGAGGCCATTCTAAGACACCCCCAGCTCTGAAAGATTCAAGAAGGCAAGAAATGCAAACTTCTCTGCGTCTATCTACAGTCCACATTTTTTGGTTAGCTCAGCATATTGGTAGTTACTTGTTTACGTCTACATCAGTCTGACAATGGAATGAGGATTTCTGTTCACTACGGAATCCTTACTATCACTCACTCATTTCTTAACTCATTCCACAAATATTTCACGCACATACCTTACTAATCTCCTATTGCTGCCGTAAGAAGTTCCCATAAAGTTTGGGGCTTAAAAAACACAAATTTATAAGCTTACCATTTGGAGGTCAGAATTCCAAAATGAGTCTCCTCCAGCTTAAATCAAGGCGATGGCCACGCTGCATTCTTTCCAGATGCTCCACCAAAGAATTCATTTCTGGGGCGCCTGGGTGGCTCAGTCGGCGAAGCATCTGACTTCGACTCAGGTCATGATCTCGCCGTTTATGAGTTCGAGCCCCACATCAGGCCCTGTGCTGACAGCTCAGAGCCTGAGCCTGCTTTGGATTCTGTGCCTCCCCCTTCTCTTGCTCTGACTCTCTCTCTCAGAAATAAATAATTAAAAAAAAAAAAAGAATCCATTTCCTCGCCTTACCCCAAGTTGGAGAGGCTCCCTGTACTGCTTGGCTCTTGACCCCGCAAAGCTGCAGCTTTGGCTTTGCCTCACATCTTGGCCTCTGATGCTTCAGCCTCTCTCTTTATAAGGACCCCTGTGATTACACTGGGTCTGCCTAGATAATCCGCCATACTGTCTCCAACTCAAGATCCTTAACTTATCACACCTGTAAGGTCTCTTTGCCAGGTGAGGTAATGTAGTCACAGGTTTGAGGATTAGGGCACGGCCATCTTTGTGAGGTGGGGGTGGGAGGGAATCCTTTTACTGTAACCCAGTGTGTGTCAGGCCTTACACTAAGGCTATGAAGAGCAAAATCACATCTAGGTCGTGTCCTCACGACCTTGTGACCTAGTTGTGAGGCCATGACTAGTATCCTAGTCAGGGGATACTTCCTGACTGAGGGAATGTTATGAACAAAGGCTCGAGAGAGACTCAGAAGGGAATACGGCAAAGTTGGGGGACCAAGAGCAGGTCCACAGACAGTGGGGTGGGCCACTTCCTCTCAGAAGCAGTGGGAGGAATTGGCAGGGGTGCACCCCCCAGGATCTTGCAGGCTTAGGGAAAGCCAGTGCAGATTTTTAAATAGGAGCATATATTTGTGATGTCTGGGAAAACGACTAGCTGCCCAGCTGCTGTGTGGAGACTGGATTAGATGAACACAAGGATGCAGGGAGCTGGCCCTGTGAGGGAATCACGGCTATCCTAGTCCAGGCGAGCGGCAGTGGTGGCATGAGTCAGGGTGTAGAACCACGATGGAGAGGGTTCATGAGCCATCTAGAACCAGGATCAGCAAACATGGCCCAAGGGCCAAATTTGGCCCACCTGTTCCTGTAAATAAAGTTTTATTGGAACACAGCTGTACCAGTTGTTTACTGATTGTGTATTGCTGCTTTCACCTACAAAGGCAGATTTGAGAATTTGTGACAGAGACCCTGAAGTCTGCAAAGCCTACCATATTTACTATCTGGCCATTTACAGAAATAGTGTGCCAACCTCTGAGATTGGAGGTTAAACTGATATGACTTACACGCAGATTGGGTATGGGGGTGAAAGAGAGGAAACTGTAGGTTTGACAGCAGCCACTTAAACGAGGCTCTGGTTTAGAGGGTGAAGAGGGATGGTGGTTATTCGTGAAGACCATCAGTTAATTGTTAATTTAGGTCAGGTTTGAGCCAACTTTGAGACACCTAAGGGGCAATGAGCAAGTAGATATGTGGGTCTGGAGCTTTGAGACCCCAGTATGCTGCCTAATATCCTGGTGCTCCAAGACTTATTTATTGATATGTTGCACTGTATCCCACGACAAAAACATTTCACTTGAAGCTCTGTTTTTAAACCCTTATCTTCATTCACGTTAATGAAGAAGACAATGCCAGAAACACTGGTTGAAAACGTGAGTATGTATGTTTATAAAAATTAACTGGCGATTATTACAAGACATTAACGTTTTAATTCAGCTTACATTGATTCCTGGTCATAGTCTAAACGTTGTAGCCAAAAAGCAGCAAATTCATATTTGAATCTTTTCTCAAATTTGAAAACCATGAGATCTATATTTTGTGATTTATGACATTCAATATTAATGTGTCAGAAATGAATGGCAGTATGAACGACAGAGGGTACTTTTTATCCAAGCAGTTGTCAAAGTACCAAGTGGATGGCGGTGACATGTCTCCTCCCAGTTAACTGCTCAAGATTTCAACTCTCCTTGACGCTGCTTCTCGTGGTCAGAATGGGAAACCTACTCGGCATACAAAATTTGGGGAGTGAACTGACAGTTCTACTTACTTGAGGTACAAAACACATAAACTTCATTATCTGTATGGCCAGCTACCAGCACCATTCTCTGTTGTCCCCCCCCCGCCCCATAACCAGATGTCTCTGGTCAAACATTTCCACCATAATATTTCTGATACCTGTTCCCCCCGCCACTTCAGCTGAATGTTTTCAGCCAAAAACATTCTCTGAGGTGGCTGCTAGTTTATGAGTACCATCTCAAAACTAAGCAACCTGCACCTTCTGTCCTCTCCTTTCCCAGATAGAAGAACATTTTGCCTGCTGTTTACTGCTCGTGATTGTACTTACCAACATTTAACAAAATCTCTGTTTTACATCTTTAATGTATCATGGGTCTTTTCGGACAAGAATGGAAGCTACCCAACAGTAGAGATTTTTGTCTTTTGTCCTCTATGTTCCAGTACTTAGAACAGTGCTTGGATTGTAGTACAGACTCAGTAAACAGTTGGTAAATTGATAAGTGAATAAGCAAAGGGTGAAAGCGATGCAAACTTCATAAAAATCTTTATCAGTTTGATCAACATGGAAACATCGATAACTCTCTGAACTGGGGAAGTTTTTGTAAAAAAAAAAAAGACTGGCACATTGCTGTTTAATATAAGATACAGTGGAAAATGAACTGTAGTGTCAGTGAGGTAGCTTGCAAATGATCTTAAGCCTAGTAGTACTTGAATGAACTGCAAGATGCCTGACCTTGATTATCAGTCTGGTAATCAGCTTCCTTCCTTCTTCTCCTCTTCACTAACCACTCAATTTCCCCATCCTTGGTCCTAAAAATAAACTTGGACATTTATTAGACAACTAATTAAATGTCATTTCTAAACTAAGTGGATGAACTGTTGTGGGTTGGCTTATAAGTGGAGCCCAGAAATCTCTTGTCTTAGTTGGGCAATGGAAAGAGCAGCCTTTGCCTACACCCAGGGTTGGAATCACCAAGGAAAGGAGTTTTCAGATGTCCATTCTTTGATCACATGGATGTATTGTGAACCCTTTGTGGGAAGTGTTAGAGAGGGAGAGGGGCAGAGAGGAGTTTGCATGCGATAGTCAGTGACTGGGGGTACGCCCTGCTCTGAGACATGCTCTCACCACTACCCCAAGAAAACAGGCCTTCTGAACCTTGTGTGGACACCAGACCAGACCTGCGTCATTCACATTGTCTGTTCCGGGAATTTCTCTTTGGAATACTGGTTTCTAATGAATATTCTCAGGAAGGCTATTGTAATGAAAGGACCGTATTTGCCAAATGCATAGACAAGCTGAGTGAATGGTTTTTCAGGGAAAGGGGAGGAAAGAAGAACCTGAATGTAGCGAAGAATGAGAGAGCATGTAGTCCCAGAGACATAGAGACAACGCGTCTGTTTCTAGGCCTCATATCTTCTGAGACCTGGATTCTTTTGGTTGGAAGTGACAGAAACCCAATTCAAATTTTCAATGAAGGAAATGTCTTTGTCTAATGTAATCAGAGAGTCCAAGAGTGACGCTTCAGACACGACTTGATAGAGGGACCCAAACAGTGTGATCAGGATTCTTTTTTCCCAGATTCGATCTTATTCTACTTGGTTTCATTTACTCCCTGTGTAGATAAGTTCTTTCCACACGCAAGAAAACCAGCTACTTGCAGTTACTGATGTATGTGCTTTAAATTCCATGAGCCAGAGATAGAGCAAGGTGAGTTTTCCCCCAGTTCTAAACTGAACAATTCAAGCTGAAAAATTCATTTTGAGTGACATGCTCATTCCTGGATGGACCATCATGGCCAGGTGAACGGATGGTGATGATTGGCTAGGCTTGAGTCTTGTATCCCTTTTTCTTTCCATAGTAGCAGCAGCCCTGGCCACCTCCTGATTGTAGCTATCACGAGCAGTTTTCCAAAGGAAGAGGAGGGGAGGTGCTATAGACAAGAATGAGCATATCTCCACCATGTGTTCATTCACTTTCACCTGGATTTCTGTGAGCAAGCCTCTTTCCTACTTCTTTATGGGTAGGCCATTTTTGACCTAACAGCCAGTGTGATTTTTTTTTTAAAAGGTTATATGAGATCCTGTCACTTTACTTGTGCTTAAACTTCTATGACAGACAGAATGATGGCTCCTCAAAGGTGTCCACATAGTAATCCCAAAGCCTGTGAATGTGTTACTGTATATGGCAAAAGAGAGTTTGCAAATGTAATTAAGTTAAGGATCCTGAGACAGGGACATTATTGAGGAATATTGGAGTGGGCCCAATGCAATCACAAGGGTCCTTAGAAGAGGGAGGCAAGACTCAAATAGATGAAGGCAATGCACAGAAGAAATAGGGTTGGAGTGATGTGGCCACGAGCCAAGCATGCCACCAGCCTCTAGAAACCAGAAGAAGCAAGGAACGGATTCCATCTTGGAGCTTCCAGAAGCAACCAGCCCTGTTGACCCTTTGGTTTTAGCCCCGTGAGGCCCATTTCTGGTTTCTGACCGTCAGAATTATAAGATAATAACGTTGATCTTACATTTGTGTCACTTTAACCCATTGAGTTTATGGTAATTTGTCCCATTAGAAATAGCAAACTAATATACTTCTAATAGCTGTTTATTATACTTAGAAGAAAACCCAAATTCCAAATCCCTTACCATTGTCGACAAGGCTTACTTTGTGGACTCTCTTTCTTCTTGTCCCATCCACCTCCACTCCCCCCAAATTCTTGTCCTCTTGTTTCATACTGGTCAAAATGTTAGCCATAAGGCAAATGTGGCTATGGAGCACCTTCAAGATAGCTAGTACATCTGAGGAGCTGATTTTTTTTTAAAGTCAAATTAAATTTTAATTTACATTTTAATTTAAAAATGAAGCAGTATAAACTATTTTTCCATTAAAAACAACTTTTATTATTTTGATAGGATTTTGTTTTACTTTATTGAAAATTTAGCATCCAAACTGAAATACGTTGTAAGTATAAAATCCATGCTGGATTTTGAAAACTTAGTACAAAAGATGTAAAATATCTCAATAATGTTTATATTGATTATATGTTGAAATGATAACATATTGGATACGTGAGTTAAATGAACTATGTAAAAATTAACTTCGTTTGTTCCTTTTTGCCTTTTTTGATGGATGTGGCAACTAGAAAAGTTAAAAATTACATATGTGGGCTCACATCCTATGTCTATTGGACAGTGGGCTCTAGTCTTCTGGCTTTTGACTTGTTCCTTCAGTGAGCAAAACCATTCCCTTAGACTTTGCAGGGCTCAAAGCTTCAGCCTCTCCAGGTCATCTAGATTTCAAGGCCAGTGTCATCTCTTCAAGAAAGCTCTCCCCAGTATAAGAAGCTCCCATTTCCTCCTCTCCCAAACTCCAGAACTCTTGTTTTCTCCTACTTGATATACTACATATTTATTTTATCTTCTTCAAAGTAGCATTTCACGTTCTCACTTATGTGGTTGTGTGTTCACTCTCTGTCTCCCCACCTGGAATGCAAGTTCATGGGAGCAGGGCCTCTGCTGGTCTATTTCATCTTGGTCTTCAGCACGTACAATGATGCCTGGCAAATTTCAGGCACACAATCATTATTTCTTGAGAAGACCCAATGGTAGTTCCCGCTGTTGAGTTCCCAGTGATTGCCCCAGAAGTTCTTAAAGAAAGTCCCATGTTTTGCTTGAGCAAGTTTGGAAGGGTTTCTATTACCAACAACCCAAGGAGCTTTGACTACATGCAATCAATGGCTGTGTGGAAGGACATGAAGAAGTTTCTTTACTCGGAGAAGTTTTTACTGGTCCATTCAAACATAAATGTATTAATCAGGAAAATTGATTAGAGAAAAGAGAGTAATAAATCACCTTCTCTTCCTTTCTCTCTCTCCATGATGGTAGGTAAAAAAAAGTTTTCACTTTATTGTTATTTTTTTCTTTACTAATATAAGAATTTGCCATCAAAGGTTTTCCTCTAGTCTCCTTGATGCAGTAACTTTGAAAGAAAACTGAATTTGGAAAGGAGTCGAAGCACAGCCAACCTTTCTAAATCTATTTACAGCAACTTGAATTCCTTCTTTGGTTCTTTCTGAGATTGCTGGTCTCCTTTTATTAATGTTGTCGCTGTTATTTACACAGCTGTTAATAACGCATTTTTTCCTCATGTTATTTTTGTTTTTCCCAATTCTGTTTGTCTGGGCAAATTTGGATGCTGACAGTTTATGTACAGCCTGAGATTTAAATGTGGAGTTGTCAGTTATTAAAAGCTACAAAAATAACAATTCGTCCTCTTAAGACAGAGTGTTCTGGATGCCATTTTTGAAAATAGGACTTGAACGGCACAAGCAACATAAGCAACTTAGACTTTGTATTATTAGTCAAAAGGTAGATCTATTTTCTCTGTACTTTTAATTTGAAGACAAAGTTGATTGTGAAGATAAGTTCTCCTTTATGATGGTATCTTCAATTATGGTGGGAAATCTTTGGTTTTCCAATTTACATATTTTACTCCAATTTTACATTTTCTTCGCTATTCTTTTATCTTCTGGTATTTTTCCCCCCTGACTCCCAGGGCTCATAAAATACAGAAGGTAGAAGAGGGAGAAAATCTATTTGACATGAGAACAGGAACTGACCTGTACAATAGATTTAGATTGACATCTTTTTAGTGATAAGCAGCAGAAAGTGAACAACTACTTTTTTTTTTTAATTTGACAAGTGATTCTGTTTCATCTACAGACAATAAATAGCCATGCAGTCAGGAAATTTTCATGTCCCATGTTTCTCTAGGCATGAATAATTGGGTTTTGTGTGAAGAGATAAAATTAATGAGGATCAGAGTTTTTGAGGAGGTGTTTACACAGCACCAGCTGTGATATCTGGCAATTATTCCATTAGTTTGAACTATAGGGAAGACTACTCTATGCCCGAAACAACCACTGATGAAATCTGCAGCATTGCGAATTTCCACTTTGCTCTGAGCTTCCCTCTCCATGCCTCTCCGTATAGACCACATCCTCCACCCTACAGAGTATAAGTGGTCACATATATAGTTTGTCCAAAATTTCCACTGTGAAAGACAAAACGCACAGGGCAATAAAGGAGATCATTTTATTCAGCTTACTGTGAAAGAGATTATGTCATTAATGAGGAATATCTCAAAGAAAAGGAAGGCGGCCTCAGGTCTTACAGAGGCAAGTAAATAAGAGCGTCATCCCAAGGCTTAGGAGCATCATGAGGAAGAACGGAGATAAGACTTCTTCGAGTCATTGAGGAAAGGTGAAGGTTAGTCTTAGCTCAGGGTGGGTGCAAAGTGGTCCTTGGGAGGTTGTTCTTTCTGGAAACCCAAAGAGAAGGAAGGATTTTTCAACTGTTGCTTCTTTCTGGGAGCACAAGTCTCAGGCAATGTTCAACAATGTCATCTTTCTCTTTTGTTCAAGATGAATTAATATTATTTTTGCTGAATATCTAAGAGGTGATCAAAGACCTCCCAAGGGAGTCAACATAGAGTCTAAAAAAATCATGTCTTGAGGATTCTTGCTTGCATTTCTTCAACAAATTTGGACCATCTATTGAGAGGTGGTAGCAAAGATCAGTTGTTTGAGATTTCTAGAAATCAGGCATTTAGGTCTTTCATCCATTTTGAATTTATTTTTGTGTATGGTGTAAGAAAGTGGTGCAGTTTCATTCTTCTGTTAGCTGCTGTCCAGGTTTCCCAATACTATTTGTTGAAGAGACTGTCTTTTTCTTTTTTCCCATTGGATATTCTTTCCTTCTTTGTGGAAGATGAGTTGACCATATAGCTGTGGGTCCATTTCTGGGGTTTCTATGCTGTTCCACTGATCTTTGTGTCTGTTTTTGTGCCAGTACTATATTGTCTTCATGAGTACATCTTTGTAATATAGCTTGAAATCTGGAATTGTGATGCCTCCAGGTTTTTCTCTTTCAATATTGCTTTGGCTATTCAGGGTCTTTTGTGGTTCCATGTAAATTTTAAGATTGTTCTAGCTCTGTGAAAGATGCTGGTGGGATTGCATTCAGTGTATAGATTGCTTTGTGAGTATAGACATTTTAACAATGTTTGTTCTTCCAATCCATAATCGTGGAATGTTTTTCCAATTCTTTGTGTCTTCTTCAATTTATTTCAGAAGTGTTCTATAGTTTTCAGGGTACAGATCTTTAACCTCTTTAGTTAGGTTTATTGCTAGATATCTTATTGTTTTTAGGACAATTGCAAATGGGATTGATTCCTTGATTTTTTTTTTCCTGCTGTTTCATTATTGGTGTATAGAAATGCAACAGATGGGGTGCCTGGGTGGCTCAGTTGGTTAAGCATCCAACTTCGGCTCAGGTCAGGATCTCACGGTTTGTGGGTTCGAGCCCCGAATCAGGTTCTGTGCTGACAGCTCAGAGCCTGGAGCCTGTTTCAGATTCTGTGTCTCCCTTTCTCTCTGCCCTCCCCCACTCGTGCTCTGTCTGTCTCAAAAATAAATAAACTATAAAAAAATTAAAAAAAAAAAGAAATGCAACAGATGTCTGCATGTTGATTTGATATCCTACAACTTTGCTGAATTTGTGTATTAGTTCTAGCAATTTTTTTTGGTGTAGTCTTTTGGGTTTTATACATGCAGTTATGAGTTTTTTTGCTTCTCTTTAGATAGGACATTAATGCTCTCAGTGACATTGTCCACATTAAAGTTTACCTCTGGTACAAGTACATGAATGACGAGACTTCCTTAATGGTACAGACATGGCTTATCTAGGGAGAATTCTGGTTCATGTATGGTTGGCTGTGATGACTCCTTTGATATTTATATCAAATCTCTGGGCTTCAGAGTGCAGAAATAATTGAAATTTTGGAGTCTGATAGGGATCTGGCCAGTTAGGTTTAAATTCTTGGCCAAGCAGGGGAAAAGAAAGATTGGAAACATTAGTTTATAGGACAGTAGCTGGCTACTGAAGGAAACTGTAATAAGTGAAAATTTGGTAAAGATTGACAATTTGAGTAAGGCAAAAGTTCCAGTCCAATTTGCAGGCAGGAACAAACAGAGATAAGATTTCTATAAACCATTAATTTATTTACAGAAATCACCAGATGATCAGGCCATAAAGGCACAGGAAGTCAGCACCTGAAGTCAAATGAGAACTCAAAAGAATAAAAATCACAGACTTAACTTGCTGCCAAGGGACAAAGATACAGACGATGGGCTCAGATCATTGGGTCCCTGTATCGCCAGTTAGGAAAGAATTGTCCTTGTTATCTAGTGGGAATAAGAGGGATCTGAACATGAGGTTGAATCTTACCTAAGCCAGAGCCCCAAGCCATGAGAGACAGAATACTCAGGACAAATAAAGAGATTTTATTTAGGCTATCACAATAGGGAGAACACGTCTTAATGAGGACAATTACAAAGACAAGGAAATGAGTTTAGGGTTTCATAGAGGTAGGTAAATAAAAGACTCATCAAGGAACCTTCCAGAAGTCATGAGGAAGGAGGGAGATGGGTCTTATCTGAGGGGAAAGGCAGACATAGGTGTTGTCTCAGAACACAGCAGGTTGTCTGGGGGTCAGATTTCTCATCCATCATCTCTACTTTGAGGAGCTCAAACTCAAATCAACTTCAACACCGACTCACTCCACTTTCCAAAGAGTTGCTTCTGCATTATATTAACAGGGATGTAAACATGAATACCCAGGGAACCAACAACTGGTGTGTGATTGAATAAGGATGTCACTTACTTGGTAGGTCTAACCACTGGTTTAGTGGTTTAGTTTAGGCCTTCGTTAGGTGTTGTTCAGCTTTCTCTTGGAGTATTTTACAGACAAGAGAACTCATGTACCTGAGGAGGCAACCAGTTCTAATTTGGCCTCTTTTGTTTCGAAGTTCCCCTTTTTTCTAACCTCTAAATTAAAAAAAAAAAAAAAAAAAAAAGAACTTATCTACAGATCAATTTCTAACCACTGGGAAAAATACACTATGAGCACTTTACGGAATTTGGCAATTTGGATTAATTAGCAAAAAGTAATTTACAATTAATGAAAATTCTGAATTAAGGAACACAGTATTTAAAAGAAACCCTGGTTTATTACTTTCTGCCACATCCCAGAACTCAAATTCACTAAGGAAACTTGTCTAGAAGATCTTCTTAGGAGACCTACTTTAATAAGAATTGCTTATAATTAGCATAACAATTTCGTATGCAAATGGTATTTCTAAAGTACTTTAAATTTACTCTTAAGTACTTTATACATTCCCATTTGCAGTCTTATTTACACCCTTAATTTGAGGTTTCTATGAAGAACGACTTCCCTAATGAAGAGTCAACTTTAAACCAGCGCCACAAACTCTGAATTAGCAAACCCAAATCAATGAGATTTTACTTCACATATGTTAAACAGTACTATATATAACAAAAATACTGATTCCTAGTGATATACTATTATACTAAAACTCTGCTCATATTTAAATTCTGTAACGTTTATATATACACGATTTATTATAGGTTGGGAAAGAAACTAAGTTATTGCAAGTAATTGGACGTGAAAGCCTTTAAAATTCATACTGTAACTGCCTGTACTATATACCATATATCCTCATCTGGTACTTTTAAAGAAATAGCACTTTTGAAGACTATTTTCAGAAAATAGTTCCTCAATGCCCAAAATCTGAGTTCACATGTAGAATCAGTAGGAGAAAACTGTAACCAACAGCACATTAATAGGTCTTTAAAACAAATATAAACTAAAATGAAAAAAAATACATATTTCCCCAAATTTTACAACTCAAGGGTGAAAAAATATGCAAAATAGCTTCTAATTTTAGCTACCTGGGACACTGTATCTTTAATTTAACTCTGAGAGAAAATGCTTTGGACTGCTTTGAATTTTTAGAATTTTTTTTTCCATTTGGCAAGCATCACAGGCCACAGTTTTAAAATCTGATTCTTTCTCAATCTACCTTTTGTGGTTTCCAACGCTCCCATTTATCTCCAGGGACTCGCAGGCTGTGTTTACGTTATGCCAAAGAGCTGTAGCAAAAGTAAAATTCCAATTCATCACCCAGATGTTTCCAAACTGCACGTAGCCATATTTGGAATTGTATATATAAAATATCCCTATAATTTATTAATTTTTCTTCCCCACCTGGATGTTTTGGCATCAAGTCACTATACGTCTGGCAACTCCTGGGAATTTCATATTAAGACCTGGAAAAGGGGTTCCTTGCTAATGAGTATGCTTTCATCTTGAAGTCCAGCCAGATTGGTGGGAGCAGAGGGTGGGTAGACATCCCTCAAATGCCCCATGCTTATAACTAAGGTATTTTTTCCCCCAGAAGAGTAGAGATCCAAACACTAAGATCAGTGAAAACAAGCTTATTACTCTGGAATAGTCTGTGACCAAAGACAGAAAAAGCGAATTTTCCCTGTAACACTTAAAAATAAAATATATATGTATATGTGTATGTGTATGTGAATGCATATATGTGTGTGTGCATGTGTGTGTATAGCTATGCCCTGAATGTGTATACCTGTATGAGATTTCTCTATTTTCCCACTGGAGAAACCTATTAGGATAAATAAGGCTTTTATTATTTTACATGCCCAATTATAATCGTATAATTCTCATAAAGGCTTAGAAAGTTTTCATTTTGTTTAAATGATGCAAACACTGGCTGTTTCAGGCCTGAATCAAATCATTCCTTCAGGTTGTCACATGTGATTTACACTGGGGTCCCATGGAAGCTAATAGGGATGGAATAGGTGTGTGGATGAGCCAAATGTGTGAAAAGTATGCACACTGTGCCTGGCACACAGTAAGTGCTTAATAAATGGTTTCGGTGATAAGGGTGAGCTGAAAATTCCATACTGAAAGGAGAGCTGATGTTTCCGTGAACAACTACATTGAAGACAAAAGCTAGGCTATCCTTCTGTTATAAGAGCAAACTCTGCGGCATCGCATGGATTTGCTGAGTAATGTGTCACATCTGGAGGAAACCAGCTCAGGAAAAACTGCCGTGGTTAAAAAAACACAGACATGTAAGCTCCATGAGATAAAGACACTGACATTATAATGCCGGAGGTGGTAGAGAAGAAAGAGGTGAGAGTTTTTTAATATACAAAATTAAGGTTCAAAAGAGCTTTGATAGACGTTGAAAGACATGAAGATAAAAAGCACACTGGTCCAAACAGTCTGACTAAACCACCAAAACTCTTTTGTTCTGGATTGGAAATATATTAACTATCACTAACAGTGGCATTGGTTTGGAAATTCTGAACATGTGCCAGCTTACAGTGTATCATTACATCGCATCACAGAACCCTATGTTAGTTTTGCAAATCCCTTTTAGCTCTCTCTCCCTGAGGAGCAGACCTACCAATGGTCTTTTATGACAAAGTTAAAAAGAAACAAAAAACAAAAAATGAAAAGCAACTCCCTTCTAGGTGAAGTGATTAAATGTCTACTTGCGGTTGAGGAAATTTTTTTTTTTTAAGGTCTCTTCTCTCCTTTGAGCTTATGTAGCAGACACTTGACATTTAGCAACGATATGTCCGGACACTTTCACAAATGTAATTAATTTTGGCCAAAAGTTGCAGTTAAGTACAACTGAAAAATTTGAGGAAATCTTTGCATTCTCAGTGAGAGTTCTGGCATTTGCGTAAAACCAAATGCAAAGATAATAAAGTGATATTCAGATAATCATTCATGAATCAAGAGATGAGGTCTTGAACTCTAAGCTCGCTTATATACAAATTCAAATCAGTAATGATATTAGTCATGTATTATTGTGTAACAACTCACCACAAACTTAGAAGCTTAAAGCAACAGACCTTCATTATCTCACAGTTGCGGTAACAATCCAGGTGTCAGCCAGGGGATTGGGGTCTCAGGTAGAAGCTGGGCTAGGGGAGGGTCGGCCGTCCTGCTCATGACATTGGAAGCAGATTTAATCTGCCTGTAGGATTGAGAACTTTTTCTTTCTTTTTTCTTGCTAGCTGTCAGCTGGAGGGCAACCTCAGCAATTGGAGGTTGCCTGTAGGTCCTTGTCACCAATATTCCACTTATTTTATGGCAGTGTACTTCTTAGACAAAGTCAGAGAGAGAGACAGAGGGAAAAACAGAGAGAGAGAGAGAGGGAGAGAGATTCCAGCAAAGATGGGTACTGTGATCTTATGTAATTGTGTATAATCACATGCAGCCTGTCACCTTTGCTACATCTCATTGGTTAGAAGTAAATCACATTCTTGTCTACGCTTGAGGGGGAGGGTGTTGCAGAAATGTGTGAATCGCCAGCGTGTGGGAATGATGGGGGCCACTTTCAGAGTCTGGCCCTGACAGTATGTCTGCACGATTTCAAGTACTAACCATTATGGCATTTGAGTGTCTCTTGCACAGCCAATTTTACCAATACTAATTCTGTAAAGACCACAGGTCTGCATTTACCTAATTCCAGAAATTCTTGCCTTACACAGTCAGCCAACAAGGTTTTCTTGAGCACTTACTAAATGGCAGCCCTTGAGCTCATGGAATTACAAACCATTGGTGTACTTGTAGACATGTCCTAGGTACTCAGTTTTACTTGCTCACTCTTCTCTCAAAGATTTTGTAGCAAAAGAGAACTTTCTGCCTGCTCCGCTTCTTTGCCTTTCATACCCCTAGCTCCAAGGGGAGAAAGGGTTCAAATGATGGGATTTTCTTTGCTTTATAGTTCACTGAAATAATGTTATGAGGGCAGGTCAACATTAGCGTAAGTGAGCATAGCCTTTGATTCTCAGCTTCCTCACAGTCTAAGTCCCTGGGAATCCCGAGAGAGGCAAAACAGTAATGGCATGGTGAGTTATCAAAGATGGAGTCATCAAAGAGAGGAGAATAACTGATGGGTACCCATGGGAGACGGACTCGGGATGACCGATGTGTGACTTGATTAGGGAAATAATGACCTGTTTGGTGCCTTCTTCATGACCTGCTAATAGTGGCTTATATGACTCTTAGGTACACAGGCATGAGTACAGTTTACAATTTTAATTTCCCCCAAGTCCCTGTGGATTAGGACGCTTTCACCCTGAAGGGAAGAAAGAGTATTTGCACATGACACAATTATACTTTCATCCCAGATGATTCTGGAACATTCTTCAGGATGAGAGATAAGTCAGCCTTGTTATGAAATATTTTCATGTCCTCTCAGGACAGAAAAAAACTTCTTGGGAGAAACTCTCAAAGCAGAGAAAAGGTAAACTGTTTACATACGCTCCTTGCCTTATTCCCGTTGAACTCAGAAAGTGCTATCTTGTTAGCAAAAACAAATGAAAGGGCTGCTTTCTTGTCTCAGTACATGGAGATTTATGCAGGCAACTGGTATTAGTGTTAATGGGTGTTAGACGCGTAAAACCCAGCCCTTCAACATGATAATACATAATACATCCCTTAATTTTTAATTCACTCGGGTCTCCATTTTAAAGCATTTTCTTGTAGTTTGTCCTAATTATAATCATTTTTAATGACAGCTTAAAAATTTCATCCAACTGTCTTATCACATACGGTACTTAATTTCTCAAGTGAACAGTTTTACTGTACACCATTCTGGGAATTTGAAGAACTAAAACATAAAAGGAGAGAAAGTCCTTTGTATGGTGAAACTAGATGTTAATTGTTCTAATATACATAAAGAGACCAAAGCAGTTTTCTTGAAGCATGGGACTGGCCTTCTTGCAGAGGCTTCTCCAAACCCTTTCAAGGGAGATTCGCAAAACCCCAGGGGAAAAAAGAAGAAAGGGATTTTTTTTTCCATTTTGCTGGGTTCTGCCAAAAACCAGAACCGGGATTGAATATTCATTGTTGTATTCTACATGTTGAATAGACAGCCTTGTTTGCTTAGACCAAAGTGGAAACTACCCAGCTAGAAAGAATAACGAGCTGACCACCTTGGCCGGTTGTTTGAGGCACAATGAATTTTCTAACATCTGCTTGCAACTCTTAGGGACAGTCGACTTTCCCGTAGGGTACCTAGCTTATTGGCTCCCAGAAAGACACAATTGATCACAGTTTTTATACTGCTTAGTTGTAATTAATCATGAGCCATGTGTAGGATGTAGGAGGGTTAGAAACACACGCGCGCGCACACGCACACACACTTTTTTTTTAAGTGTATTTATTTATTCTGAGAGAGAGAAAGAGGGAGAGAGAGTGGAAGGGGCGAAGAGAGAGGGAGAGAGAATCTCAAGCAGGCTTTGCACTGTCAGCGGAGAGCCCGATGGAGGGCTCAAACTCATGAACCATGAGATCATGACCTGTGCTGAAACCAAAGAGTCAGAAGCTTAACTGACTGAGCCATTGGAGGTGCCTCTGAATTTTTCCATTTTCAATGTGATTTTTGAAGGGTTAAGTGGAACATATAGAAAGAAAAGGGCCAGCTCGTCAACTTATGGCTTGATAAATTTTCACAAAGTGAACACATCTTAAAGGTCAGCACCCAGATAAAGAAACAGAACATTACTAGGATCCCAGAGACCCTACACTCCTTCTGGACCTGTCCACCATGACTAATGACAGTAATTGGAATGCAGCACAGATCAGTCACCTGGGATATGGTTGTACTGTTATTAGAGCACATGGCCATTTAATGTACTAAATTAAATTATTTTTGGAGAAGCTGGGAATCTCCAGTGATTGTCCACTGAGCTGGCAGAAGCTTTACTTAATTTGCTTTGTCTGGTGGAGACTGTGTTTAGGTGTCTTTTCTTTTAGTTTACTTGGGTCACTTTGCAGATGAGCACTAACTAGACTGGGAAAACTAACTTACTTTTTTTAATTAAAAAAATGTTTTATGTATTTTTGAGAGGCGGGGGAAATGAGTGGGAGAGGGGCAGAGAAAGAGGGAGACACAGAATCCAAAGCAGGCCCCAGGCTCTGAGCTGTCAGCACAGAGCCCGAATTGGGGCTCGAACTGGTGAACCAGGAGATCATGACCTGAGCAGAACTCGGAGGCTTAACTGACTGAGCCACCCAGGCACCTTGGGAAAACTAACTTTTATTTGTTGTGATTAACACTGAGGACGTAGGGAAGCTTGAGAGTTGTTACATTTACATTATTTAAACTGTGCTATAGAACAAGCCCTACTCCAGGAACTCACAACCTCTCGCGTATACTGAAATCACCTGGGCTGCCACAGTGCAGTATGTGGCTAACTAAAGTGGCACATTCCTAGGAATCACTTCCAAAGACTCAGATTCAATCATTCTTGGGAGGGTTATTTTTATTAAGAATCTCACATGATTCTAAAATAAGATTTGTCAAGAGTGATTTGGGGACTAGTAACTTGGTTTCCTGGGTAGGACAAAAAGCCAAAACCAAATCTAAACAAACTCCAATAACAACAATAAAAATATTTCCTCACTAAATGCTTATACCTCTTCTTGAGCTGGCAATGTCCCTTTACTGTAAAACAAACAGCCCTAATAATAGAGTTCCTACATACTCACACACAACGGTTTTCTACACACACACACACACACACACACACACACACACATTTTAAAGCTTTCAAATAAACCAGCCACCCGTGGGTATTAACATGAGTTTCATAAGGAGCTTGATATTGAAAGTGACATTTGAAGGAAAATCTGGCTGTGGTTTGACCCTCTATAGTTTGGGTACATCCAGATCTAACGTAACCAATGGGAAAAAGCAGCATTTCCCCCCCTTAGTTTACTCCTGCCGGGCTCCTGTTCCAGATGGCAGGAAGGCACAAACGCTATTTCCGTGCGTGTGCGGTCTGTCTTTACTTCCTTTTGGGAAAGGCCCAGGTTTTTCTGGATGATGTGTGCAGAGTGTGTGGCTGTGTGTGTGTGTGTGTGTGTGTCCCCTGTGCATTGTCCACCCATACATCGGTGGCCTCGTTGACTCTCCATGTGGCACTCAGAGCCCAACATTTGCCCAAATAAGTTTACTCCGATCATGTGCCAGATGGAATGAAGAATGCAGGCACAAACATTTTCTCTCTCTCTCTCTCTCTCTCTCTCTCTCTCTCTTTTGGATGCATCTCTCCAATCTATGTGCATGTGCAGTCTGTTTTGACTTCTTTTTGAGAAAGGAACAGGTTTTCCCATGTGTTTTATGTATGGCCAATATTAAGACCAGTAGTGGTATTCTCCCAATGGCATCGATTGGTCTTATGCTACTACCAGCCACCCCGCAGTGGCCCATGGTACAGTTCTAGGGGTGAAGGGGAGTTACAGAGAGAGTGTAGTTCCTTCAGTTGAGCATTTCCAGGAAATGGAACTGAAAGCCAATGGCCACCCCTACAGGCCAATGAGCTCATGATCCCAAAGGCAGGGGGCAAGAAAGCCAATCTCCCTTCCCCAGTGTGGCTGGGCCAAGGCATTCCGTGACCCTTGGAGCAGAAGAGGAAGTTGCCTCCACGCTAAGGGCCAGAGGGTAAATATTGCTGCCAAATTAGTAGCTTCCAAATATCATTTTCAATAAAAACTTCATGATAAAAAGCACGTTAATACTCAATGGTTAGTGGTTTTTATGATGGCATTAAACCATTTGTACTGGGGCTCTCCTCGCAATCCCGTTTCCCTCACCAAGGAATGAAATTGGCTGCTCGGGCAACGTTTGTGCGTTTTCACTGTTGCTATAAAATCAGCCCCCAGGAGAATTTTAAGTCTTCTTGAATTGCTTTTTAGCACCGTCTAAGGAAGTAAAAGTTCTAAAACTGCCTGGTTACAGACAAATCACTTAAAAAGCCAGCTCTGTACTGGCAAAGTCGTACTACAGGAAATGTTTCAAAAGAAAGAATATAACAATATGAAAGCTGAGTATTGTTATTTATTTAACAAATGAAGCAGGCTGTCGTTGAAAACTAGGAGCCTCCAGGAACTCTTTAAGGTCACGTGAAATGCCAGATCCTTGTTGTAACAGACGTCCCGCTATAATGCGTGATGATGTTTACACACGTATGTCTTCGCTGGTGGACTTGTATATAAACAGACATACAAGCACGGATTCTCTTGTCAAAAAAAGTTTATTAATCCATTGCAAGTTGATTCAAAATAATACCTGACGCGAAGCCATTCTCCAGATGGCCAGAATCAGTGCATCTTCCAATGAAAAATATAGAATAACATACATTTAGTTCAGTTTGAGTCTAATACATTGAGAGTTAAACTAACCAGATTTAGTTGTATGTTGAATGTATCCTGTGTACGCAGGGTTTTTATAAAATAAAGTGAAGCCAGATCAGAAGAGTCCCCATCAAAGGTCTGCACATTCTAGAGGTGGGATTATTTGACTAAGTTGAATTGGTCAGTGTTATCTATTCTTCCCACTGCATGGCGAGCCCCTTCAGGACAGACACTGTGTGAATTCATCTTCCTACTCCTTGTTCCCTGGCTCCTAGGGTGGCATTCTTCACCTAAATGTGTTCACTAAGCATTTAAGATCAGAAAATTGATGCCATTGGATATTGTCAATTTCAGCAGAAGGATACTGCTTCATTTCATTCACTGGCCAAGAATGTGAAGATCATAATTGAAAAAAATAATTCTATCAAACAAAATGAAACATTTGGGCTGGTTTTAATTGATCGCCGGTGAGACCCTCAGTCCAGAAACCCATCTGAAACTGATCCAATAGAAGCTGCATGCCCTAATGCCCCTTGGCTTCTATGCAGTGCCCTTTGGGTTGGACATCCATGTGGGTTCCAAACAACCTCTCCTCCCCAAATGTAACAAAGAGCTAGGACTCTAAAATCCGGGAAAGGCATTTTAGACATGATAAACAACCCTGAGGATTTGAGTATTTATTCTAGGCTGCTTATGATGACATATTTTTATAACACTTGTCTGGGTGCCAGGTAATGGCAGGATGGAAAATCACATTCCCCAAATAAGTGAAGGGTGTGTCACCCTGAACCATTTCCATCTCTAGCCAACTCTATCGATAGCTGAGAAAGAGACTTTAAAGGTGCAAGAGAGATATAATTTCTCTCAAAATGTCTTTTAAGAACCTTATGTTCCAAGAAGGCTTCTTTTTCTTCCTTTTTTCTTCTTTCTTTCTTTCTTTTTCTTTTTCTTTCATTTTTTTTTTTTTTTGACAGCCTGTGCTCAGTGTTTGCTAATTTGTGATCTTTAGAAATGTCTAATGTGTTTTCGGGCCTTCTGTGTACCTTTAGTGAGAAAGGTTTCTCTGCTTAATTAATTTGCATTCTTTTTTTGTTTGCCAGACAGGGTCTTCTGCTAAAAAAAAAATCTTTTTTTCTTCTTCTTCTAGGAAGCAGAAAAGGAGTCAGAATAATTTTGCATGTCAGTTTTGGAACATTTTATTTGGGTAATTTGGGGTTCGAGCTGGTGAGAAGAGACATAGGAATAAGATTCCTCTCATTTTCTAACACTGTGTTTCATAGAGTATTCTCTGGAAGGTTAACTTCGTGTTTTCTATGAAAGTATGACTTGAAATTGGGATTCCAGAAAGACGTCTGTGTATCTTCTAAGCACACTGCCACTTTCTCACTGTAAAAGAACCCAATATAAAGTTTCAAACACTATACAAATTAGGGATGGTCATTAAAATAGTCACCCAAGATGCCTGTGTGTTTTCCCCTCAAGTAATTAAATTTACACACGGAAGTTAAAAGCCACCACAGAAAAGGAAACATAATTTGTGTAAAAATCAGGGCTGGGAAGTTGTCCCTGCTCACTGAAAATTACAATTCTCATAGCTTGTGGAACTATAATACCGGCTTCATGCTGGTCAAGTAAGAGACCATTATTAGTGACAAGGAAAACCAGGAGATTTGCAATTATGACTTTGTTCAGTTAGAGGTTGAAAAGTGCAGACAATTTATGCCAAATACATCTGATAGCCTGCATTTTTTGATGTTATTAGTAGACCTGGCTTTCACATTTGCTGAAATTTGCATGAGGTATGCCCTAGCTCTAGGGAAGAGAGTAAAAACTGTTTCAGTGACCAGATCTAAGCCCATAACCTCTAGAGAACATGGAAAACTAGTTCCTTTGGGGCTAAGGAAAGTCACTTGAGTGTTTCTGAAGTTGTCAGAGATGTCACAGAGGTGAAGACCAATTTCATCTTTCTTTTTTTTTAACATTTATTTTTGAGAGTGAGAGAGAGAGAGAGAGAGAGAGAGAGAGAGCGCGTGCATGTGTGCACACATGAGTGGGGGAGGGGCAGAGAGAGAGGGTGACAGAGAATCCAAAGTTGGCTCTGCAGCACAGAGCCCGATGTGGGGCTTGAAATCATGAACCATGAGATCATGACCTGAGCCAGTCAGATGCTCAACTGACTGAGCCACCCAGGTGCCCCCCAATTTCATCCTTTCTGTATGTCTGGTATTGAGCATCTGAAGAAAATGTGAATGTGCTCTGGGATGTACACAAGTAGACCATGTAGACCACTTTGTTGCATTTCAAAGGAAAGTGACCCGTACACTCATACAGAGTCCTGTGCGGGGAAGGGCCCGTGCTTGCTCTGGTACTCTACTGTCTCCATTTTGAAATTTTAGGTAATGTTAGCTTTGAACCTGTGCATTGCAGGTGAAGGCCAATGGGATGACAGACCATGCCTGAGAACAGAGGAGATATATGTAATGTGTGTGTTCCTCCCTCCTTGCCACCTTATTGGCGTATAACCTTCAAGAAGCCCCTGGAACATAGAATTTGGGGGACGTGGAGTTCCTGGTAGATAGGCATTCAGTGAGATTTAAGGTAAGTAGAAAAGGAGCATGTTATGGAAGGCCGAAGTTTCATAGAGAATTGGCAGAATGTGGGTGAATTGAGAAGTAAGATAAAAATAGTAGAGTTGGTTTTGTGCAGTGTTTCTACGTTTTGGGAAGAATGAAGTACACGCACATATAGGAGCTATGAAATATAAATTGTGTAATTTTGGTGATTCCATGTATGAGTTGGATGTTCTTCTATTTTCATTTAAAACTGGCATTGCACAATACAAAGATGAATGGTACGGTGCTTGGGTGGCTCAGTTAGTTAAGTGTCTGACTCTTGATCTCAGCTCAAGTCATGATCTTATGGTTTGTGGGTTCAAGACCTGTGTTGGGCTCTGCCCTGGCAGTGCAGGGCCTGCTTGGGATTTTCTCTCCCTTCTTCCCTCTCTTTCTCTCTCACACACACTCTCCCCAAATAAACATTCAAAAAAAAGAAAGATGAACAGTAAAAACTATGTTAATGATTTCATTTTTATTTTTCTTTACTGAGAACAATATTAAACGATAAACAAAAAGTACTATGAGAAATTGAGAGACCAATAAAGAAACAGGAAAAAAAACCTATACGTTAGTATCTTTATTGGTATTTTTCCTGTACTTTTGGAACAAGAGGTCCTGTACTTTCATTTTATACTGAGCCCTGCAAACGACTAGCTGGAGTTGATTAGGAAGACAGAAACCACACTAGTTATTTCAGTGGAGATAATTGAATATAGGGAATTGATGGGCTAAAAAGGCAAGAAGAAGATAGGGAGTTAATTCAGTTAGTAAAAGCGGGCAACAAACAGTCACCTCTTCTTATGGAAGGGAGAACAAAGGGAAGAGCTGGAGTCACTGACATCCAAGAGCTTAGGGGAGGAGCCTTGTAGCGCTGGGGCCCAGATGGCTAAGCAAGGGCACTGATCAGCTGGTGCTGGTAGCTGAGGAGCTCAGAAGAGCAGTCCCACAGAGCCAGGCCTCAGACATCTGAGGAGCAGACACAGCTTCTTGTGCTGGGATCTCTGATGGATGTGGTGAGGCTGGTTCTGGAAACTGGACCAACCGTCCTGGAGCCAACTATTGCTCACAGGAAAGGAGCAAGGCTCTTCTGCTTCCTGTTTCTTTGGGTTTACTTTTGATGCTTCCGACCGGCCAACCTATTAGGAATTGAGTTGGTAAAGGAAAAATATAGTGTGTAGAGTTCCAGGGCTAGCGTCACAAAGGGTTGGAAGTGAGAGACTTACATAATAACCAGAACATCACTTTACCATGTTGAGAGCTCTGAGGTATTCATGGCTTCTTATGAGGGCCAAATTTTCATTGGTGGCTATGTTCAAAGCTATCAACATATGAACACCACCCCATGTTCAAGGCCAAAGCTAAGGCTCATCTAGGCACACTCATTTCCAGCCATAGTTATTTCTACTCTCCTCCATGTCAAGCCCATTCCTACCTCAGGACATTTGTGGGTCCAGAGCACTCTTCTTCCAGACATTCCCATGGCTACCTCCTCCCTATTTAGGTATAAGTCTAAAGACTTCCCTGTCAGAGAGGCCTCCCTTGACCTTAAACCCAAAAAGCAACTTCTCTCCCACCCTGAGGCACTCTCCACCTCATTACACTCTTTTGTCTGAGCAACTGTCAATATCTACAAAGATGTGCTAGCTTGTGCACTGCCTTCGTCCTGCTAGAGTATCAGCAGCACGGGAAGAGAGAGGTTGTTTACCCTGTCCAGTGCTTAGGGATGCCTGGCACATGATAGGTACTAAATAAAATATTTGCTTTTAACATCAAGTGGGAAAGAGTCCTATAGCACATATTTTCCATCAGTAATATTATTAGGTGAAAGTGTAAGATACCACTAGAACACAATACTTGCTAAAGTAGTATTATGACCATAAAAAACTCAGTTAAAAAAATGTGATTAAGGATTAAAAACACTTAACTCATCACAACTTTCTACTTGAGGGGGTTCCTGATGTGTGTGCATGTGTGTGTATATATGTGTGTCCAGGCATACTTTATGTAGAGTTTTTAGTGACACAGTTGAAGAGTTAAAAGACTCAAAAACGTTTTTCGAACAACCCAAATGTCTACCACTGAATGGATACACTGTGGTAAATCATGTAAAGGATTATTATTTCATGATAATAAAGAGAGAAGTACTCATATGTATGCGACATGGATGTCCAATCACAGAAGACCACAGAGTATGATTCCATTTGTATGAAATGTCTAGAACAAACAGGTCTGTAAAGATGGCAAGTAGATTAATGGTTTCTAATGGGTGGGGTGGTGGTGGGATAGGGGATTGAGTGCTACATAGCATATTAAAACAGAATGTGCTATAAATGGCCAATGGGAAAATTTCCAAAGAAAAGCCAACGTTGCTATGAGCCTTTCTTTCTTTTGCCTCATAGTATTGCCTAAATCACTCTATTTCATTGACTCTAAGATTTCACCAATTAGAAGAAGCACCATTACTGTATGTACTACTCCATAAAAAAGAATTGCTTTAATTAAAATGTAACATGGGGCGCCTGGGTGGCTCAGTCAGTTAAGCATCTGACTCTTGATTTCAGTTCAGGTCATGGTCTCATGGTTGGTGGGATTGAGCCCCGTATTGGACTCCGTGCTGACAGCACGGAGCCTGTTTGGGATTCTCTCTCTTCCTCTCTCTCTGCCCCTCCCAGCTCATGCACACGTGCTCTCTCTCTCTCTCTCTCAATAAACTAACTTAAAATGTAATATAAGGCTTTCTCACCACATGAAACTTCGATTTTATACTTGTTGAAAGAACTCATTCAGGTATATTTAGATGGATTTTTATCATACATTTTTCCTACACACACAGAGAAAGGTGGCCATGATCTGTGGCAACATATAGAGAGAAAGTCTGGAACTGTGGGTAACTTCTGGAAAGAAGTTCTCAGCCTTGGCATTCTATTTCCTGCCTCATTTCCATTGTGTCTTCTAGCCTCTCCTTTGTTTCTCTCCCTCTCTTTCTAATTGTTGCATTTGCTACTCTCCTCTGTTCAGATGTTCCATCTCTCACTTCCTCCCTCTTTGTCCATTTCTCTTCTTCTTCTCACATATCAACCTCCAAATCCCTTCTCATACCATAGTGGTGAGTACAAAGGGCCTGTGGATAGTGGTTAAAAGAGGCATCTTGATTTCAGAGAGGGTAAAATATCAAACAAAAATGTGTGGGGCACCTGGGTGGCTCAGTCAGTTAAGTGGACGACTTTGGCTCAGGTCATGATCTCTCAGTTTGTGAGTTTGGCCCCCAGTCGGGCTCTGGGCTAACAGCTCGGAGCCTGAAGCCTGCTTCGGATTCTGTGTCTCCCTCTCTCTCTGTCCTCTGCTACTCATGTTCTGTCTCTCTGTCTTTCAAAAATAAATAAATGTTAAAAGAAATTAAAAAAAAATACATGACTTGGAATCCATGAAGGATGATATTGGACACATACGGACTCTAAGTTGTAAATACCAAGATATAGAGGGGTTTCCGGGGAACAGGCAAGTGCAGCTGATGCTGTTTGGATTCTAAGTTTGGTAGATGTTTGGTTGTGTGTGTGATCAGCTGATAGTGCCTGGAGACATTCTTGTATCTAGCCCTGTGGAAAAGGATCCCTCTGGCTCTTTGCAGAGGCATCCTTTTGGGGCCTGGGACATGCACCCACCAATTCATGCTGGAGTTCCATTGGCCAGAGCCTTGTTTCTGAATCGCGGTTCCTACTCTGACAGTGGTGCTTTGGTGTAAGTGCCGGGCTGGCGGGATCAGCTTCACTGGGAGCTTGTTAGAAATGCAAATTCTTAGGCCATATTCCAGACCTACTGAATCAGAAACCCAGGAAATGGTGTCCATTTATTTGTGTTTTAACAAGCCCTCCATGTGCAAGCTAAATTTTGGGAACCACTTCTTTTGTTGTTGTTGTTGTTGTTGTGTTGTTGGTTTGTTTACATTTTTAAAATGTTTATTTATATTTGAGAGAGAATGGGAAATAGAGAGATAGTGCACCAGTGGGGGAGGGGCAGAGAGAGACTGAGACAGAATCTGAAGCAGGCTCCAGGCTCTGAGATGTTAGCACAGAGCCTGATGCAGGGCTTGAACCCATGAACCATGAGATCATGACCTGAGTCGAAGTTGGATGTCTAACCTACTGAGCCACTCAGGCGCCCCTGGTTTTTAAATTTTTCTAAAAGCTTTTTAAAAATTTATTTTTATTTATTTTGAGAGAAAGAGGGAGCCTGAGCAGGGGAGGGGCAGAGGGAGGGAGAGAAAGAGAGAGAGAGAGAATCCCAATGTGGGGCTGGAACTCATGAACCGTGAGATCATGACTTGAGCCGAAATCAAGAGTCGAAGGCTTAACTGACTGAGCCATTCAGGCACCCCGGGAACCACTTCCTAATAATCTACCTGGAGTGGAAATCTCTATCACTTTCCAGAGTTCCTGGCCTGTGGGCCTTCATTTTCTGCATGCTGGGATTAAAGTGACAGGAATGAACCTCCTTCCACTGGTGTCAAGACAAAAAAAAAAAAAAAAAAAAAAAAAAAGGTGGCAGGAAGTGACAATAAACTTACATTAAGAAAATTCATATCAGGTAAGACTTTGTTCTTTGTAGAAGGGACTGCTCAGTTAGGAAAAAGAAAAGATCCTGTTGTTTTTGCATTCTTGGGCATAGAGAACTTGTCTTCCCTGGGTAAAGTCACAAAATATGACTGGGTAAAGTGACAAAACATGACTCTTCAGTGGCAGAGACACCCTCACTGAAGAAATGACACTTAGTTGAACTTTGAAGGCCAAAAAGGCATTAGCCTTTCATTCGCCAGGAGCTGTGTCTTTCTGTCTTTCCATCCTTTTCCCTATTTCAAAACATCTGTCACATGGATGACAAGGTAATATACTTAAAGCACCTGTTTAGTCATGTCGCTCTTCTGTTCTGGAAACAAACGCGGCTCCTGCCCCAGAGTCTCTAACACTACCAGCTTTAGTCTGCATTTCTCCATGGGACACATGCTACCCATCCGTTCTCTTTAAGTAGCATGTTTGCATCCATCTCACACTTCGCTCATGCATTCATCCTGCCTGCATGGGCTTCTCTTCCTCAAGGCCAATGTGAAGGCTTTCTACCTCCAACTGTGTCACTGTCTTAAATAATCACTAATCATACTTCTTTTAAAAAGCCTTTCTATATGACCAAGATCTTTTAAAAATTTTTTTTTAATGTTTATTTATTTATTTAGAAAGAGAGTGAGAACACGAGCAGGGGAGGGGGGGAGAGAGACAGAGAGAGAGAGAGAGAGAGAGAGAGACAGAGAGAGAGAGAGAGAGAGAGAATCCCAAGCAGTCTCTGCACTGTGAGCACAGAGCCTGATGTGGGGCTCTATCTCATGACCTGTGAGATCAAGGCCTGAGCCAAAACCAAGTTGGACACTTAACCTACTGAGTCACCCAGGTGCCCCTGATCAAGATTTTTTTCTTAAGCTAAAACCTATTAGTACCTTTATGCATTGTCTCCATTACAGTATTAATACATCGCTTTATAGTAGTTGCCTTAAATTGTAAGAAATGATTTCCCATATGTATATAAGCACATATACATCCATTTCCATGCCCCCCCAACCCAGGTATTAAGATTTTTTTTCCCCAAGTCTACATAGCAGGTATTTAATGAAGGCATATCAAATTCAAATAGGAAAATGTGCCTGTAAGTGAGTATTCTAAAGAAATTATTGTGGCAAAGCTAGCATTGAATTCATTTTTCCTTAAGGGATTTCTGTTCAGTTATCTAAACAAACAACAGAGGTAGGGGTCACAGGAATTGCAGAAAAAACAGGAAGACACCTGCTTCAGATGAAAGTGTTCCCAAAAGAGAGCAACAGAGCAGACGTTAGACTATTAGTGATATCATAAATAAGAATAAAAAAGGGAAGGAAGAGAAGCAAGAACATTGAAGGAATGGATTTCAAAGTGGAATTCCAAAAAGAAGAACTATGAATCAAGGGATTCAATATTTTTAAAAATCATAATAGTGATGGCTTTCTAAAAAATAACTATTTTTCATCTAGTTTTTGAAAGTTTACTACAATGCAGCTGTCCCCAGAAGGACAATTTTGAAATCACAACATAAATGGCAAATATCAGGGTTCGGACTCAAGTCAGACACCTGCTAGTGCAGACGTGTGATCTTAATGAGCTTTTGCAGCATCACTGTGCCCATTTCAGAGCAGTGTACATTAAAACACTAAGCACCCTCTGTGCCTTAGAAAGCGAACCAAAGGCAAGGGGGCTGAGCATACAGCAGTGATTGAGTTTAGTTTTGTAAATGAGATTGTTGTGGAGTCAGACAGCTGGTGTCAAATATCTACTCTACCCCTTACCAGCTGCCAGCCGCAGGCAATTCACAGAACTGCTCCCCGGCTGAGTTGAATGGTATCTCTTAGGTTGTTGGGGAGACTCAAAGAGATACAGCCTGAGAAGCTCTTAGCATAGGGTTTGGCAAGTAATAAACACTCAATAAATGCTAACTATCATACAAAGAAGGGGTCTTTCTGTCTAACCACCAGATGACATTTCCTTCCTTTTGGGTTTGCAGATTCATTGCAGTGAATATAAACCTCTTTGCTATCTGAGAGCAGAGGCCTGCTGCCACATTTTGGTTTTATGAGTTTCCTGGCTATCTGAGTGCTAGGAAATCCTTCATTTGACCAATGTGCCAAACCCATTTCCCTGCTAACAAACAAATGACAACAGTGTCCCACTCGGAAATAAAACAAAAGCCTGAGAACTAAGGCATTTCCTCAAAGAATAACGAGCACATCAAACACACATTTTCTGCCACAGTCCAGGTGGCCTTCAAGGCAGGTGACAGCAGGGGCCTTGATGGTATTAAGTTCATAAGAGTAGATAAGTCAGCAGGAGCTACTCAATCACTTGACAGAAGTCAATTCAGAAGGCATCTGAAATGCCTGGCTTTAAAGATAATCATGTTAGGAATCAAAAAGGGGTCTCATGTTTGAGTCATGCCTTTCAAATGCAACAAATCATTATACCTGTCAAGATTTATGGACAGATGTATTTATGTTGACACTGGACCACTAATACTTTGACAAATGAGGGGCCTTGACATATACAACAGATACATCCAAGTCTATTTCCCGATTCAAGAAAAGGGAGGAAGTAGTGAATCATGACAAGCTGACGATGGCTAGCATGGCTCTGCCTCACTGCCCATTGCCCATTGCCCACTGTTAAGTACAAAGGGCCTATCTCACCAATGAATAAGACTGGAAACGGCTGATAGGAAAGTCGAATAAAGGGATGAACTCCCATGGAGGGTACTGACTCCCAGAAACGAGCCTGATTCCCTAGGCCTCCAAGTACTCGTGGCCCTCTGTGAAGGAAGAGAGAATTTGATTAGCGGCTGAGAATCTTGGCATGGTAATGCTGCAGTGACCTCTGATTTTAAGTTTATTAAAGGAGGCTAATTCCTATCAGTGAATTAAAGTCAAGGCTTGATTCATACCCAAACACTTTGAAGAAATTGTCTTCGGGAAAAAAAAATCTCTAAAGAGACAATTAGATTTATGATGTATCATCAGGAATTTGATAAACTTACAATGGTCAAAAGGGACCTTAGATGAGATTCGTTAATGTAACGGATCCATGGCATTAATAAGACGTTTGCAGATGGAATTTTATTTCCACCTGCTTGTTTTTGGATACTGTCCCCTGATTTTTTTTTTTTTAACCAACTCATACCGCTTGCCTTAGGTAAGTCCAATCCATAGTAATTTAGCTCCTGGATTCAAAGAAGGGATTTCTTCATTACAGGACAACTCAACGGGTACCAAGGTTTTGCCTGGAGGAAACAAGAGCCTTGAATGATGACTGTGAGCTCCTCTAGAGGAACAGAGATTGCATATGGGTGTTGTAGAGAGAAAAACTTGACACCACTGTATTCAGCAGATATCCTGAGTGGAAAACATAGGTTCTCTCTATGCTTGTGTGTGCGCACGCACACACACACACACACACACACACACTTTCTGAATTTAGTTGTGACTATCAAAAAAAGAACAGTATGAGAAGTCATGCAGGGTGCAGGCAACAAGTATCTCAACATTCATTCATTCATTCATTCATTCAGAAAGTACATATGAATACTTACTGTGCTCCAGGCATAACACTAAGACCTGGAGAAACACCAGGAGAATATTGCCGGTAACATGCCTGCTCATAAGAGCCTGCACTCAAGGTGTGGGGTGAGAGGAAGGACCATCAAAAAGGGACCATTCTGTAAAGAGAATAAACACTTGTGTGATAGAGAATAACATAGAGGGGGCAGCTCCTCTTAGGTAGGAAGCTTAAGGACACTTTCATAAGGTGATTAAGAGGATCTAGAGAAAGCAAATGCAACAGCCATGCTAATATCTGGTGTTCTGGAGAGGGGGGTCAGTGGATATAAAGGCTCTGAGATCGGCATACACTTGGATTGTTGGAGGAGAAGAAAGGAAGCTGAGTATGGCAGAGTAGGTGGAGTGAGTAAGGGCAGAGTGGAGAGGAACTAATGGAGTGGTTTACAAGTAGGAATGGTATCATCTGATTTCAACGAAAAAAAAAAAGATTCTGATGGCCAGCGATTGCCTGTAGAGAAGTAAGAATGAACATATGAAGATTTGGTGACTATCTGGTAATTTAGGCAAGGTGATGGCAGCTTGGACCATATGGACCCATGCAGATGGAGAAAAGTGGATGGATTTGGGATTTATTTTGGAGTCAGTTTCTTGCAAGGGTGAAAAAATTTTTTTCTACCACGCACCTAAGATTTATATGGGGATTAATGAAATGGTACCCACACAGTGCTTTGAATCCTTGGAGGGAAGCAAGACATCATTTTCTTTACTCATATTATAAATTTATTAACTTCAAACTCCTATACTGAGGTAGGTATTTCACTGACAGCTGGGGTCTCATTTAGCTAACCAGGTGCCCATGTTAAACAAAGGTTATATTATTATTGAAGTTATTATTAGAAGAATATAATGGCTCATGTTGAATACCAATAACAAAACCTAATTTCATGTAACTCCAGCCGGCAGCTTTAGTTATGTATGGGGCATGGGCAAATGTACTCAGTGATCATGTTTCTGATACTTATGGTTCGCTTCTCTTACTAGTTTTCACAGAGCTTGGGATCCTGAATAATTCCAGCCCTGTTCATTCTGAATGATAGCTTTGCATAGCGGTCAAACCAAAATTTTCTCCAGAATTTAAAATTAATCTGTTGAGGAAGCGAGGGACAGCATGTTGACAGGGCAAAAGAAAAACTCAAATTAACTGGTCCTTAAGAAGCAATTAAACCCAGGAAATTTGGTTATAGGAGGAAGAAAATTTTAGAATAGGCTTATGATTATATTTAAAAAAACGTAATAAATATAGTAAGAATACACAGCAATATATTTTTCATAGTTTGGATGTGGACAAGATCAGAGTTAATAATATATTACCTGAGAGCATTCTAAATCTTCCCCCCTTAAGCCCTCATCCTCCAAAATTGGACTGTACCAGACATAAATTTTATAGTTAGTTGTGAGCACCATCACTTAATAGTTGTTTTTTAAAAATAGTAAAGCCTGCATACCAAACAATACGTCTTTAATGAGGCAAGTGTATGGAGAAATACTGGTTAATATCGATGTTGCCAGGGGTAAAAATATATTCTTTAATACAGACTGGGCACCTATTGAGGATATAATCATTGGTGTGTGTGTGTGTGTTTAGTACACTCTAAGACCCTGGAAGTAAACACCCTCTGAAAATTAAAAAATCAATATATAATTGAGAGATGGCTGTTACCAACAGCACTAATCCAAATAATAAGTCAAATGGGCAGAGGAAGAGTTTGCTCCGAGTGATAATTTGTGAGCTTCTGCAGAAGTGAAGCATCCTTAGTATTCTTCAGGTCCTGGCCCTTGCTCTCACATTCCATGCTTCCTTCCATCACTGGAGAGGTTAGTCTTGTCTCAGTTGCCTACCCAAGTATTATTCTCCTTTTCTTGATTTTATCTGAGTTGACCCTGCGCCTGGGGAAAACCCCCCAGCTTCCCTTGCAGCTAGGTTTTGCTCTGCGACACAGTTCTGGCTAAAGAGTTGTAAGTGGAAATCTGTTGGGTGGGGATTCCAGAAAGTACTGTTTTCCTAATTCTAAAAAGCCAGACTTGACTGGCATGTCTTTTAAAAATTTTAGCCAGCTACCCTTTGTCCTCTTTGTCTTCTTTGTGCCCGAACACGGATGTGATTGGTGGAGAAGGAGCAGACATACTGACATACCAAGGCATTGAGCCTGAGGACAAATGCTAATTGCCCAAGACTGGTATGGAAGTCAGAAAGAGCCTGGACCTGTCCTGGGATGTTGAACAGCAATAACAATCCCAGACTGCCTGCTTCAGATCTGCTAATATATTTCTTTAAAAAAATTTTTTTTAAATGTTTATTTATTTTTGGCAGAGAAAGAGAGAGAGAGACAGAGAGAAAGAGAGTGAGCAGGGGATGGGTCGAGAGAGAGGGAGGCACAGAATCCAAAGCAGACTCCAGGCTCTGAGCTTTCAGCACAGAGCCCAACGCAGGGCCCAAACCGACGAACATTGACCTGAACCAAAGTCAGATGCTTAACCGACTGAGCCATCCAGGCGCCCCTGCTAATACATTTCTAAGCCACAGTTGGCTGAGCTTTCTGTTACTTATGTACTATCTGGTAGCACTCAGCTGGACTTTCAGCTTTCAGCTCATTTGCAGAGCACTGCTCCCACATTTCACTGTAAGTTTCCTGAGGGCAGGAGCAAAGTTTTCTTCAGCTAGATGGTCTCTGTGGTGCCTGGCTAAAGGCTAAAGTAATTCCAGGTTGTAAAAAATGACACAAGAAATCTAAGGCTTCTTTTATGACAGAGATTCCAAACCAGGATTGCACATCTGATTCACCAAGTGTATATGTATGTAGGAAGAAACACTGAAACATATACAATGTAACTACCTGGACCCCATCTCTCAATATTCAGATTCAGAAGGTCTGAGATGGGACCCTAGCATCTGTCTTACTGATTTATTCATTTGTTTGTTTGTTTTTACTTTAAAAAAAAAATGTCTATTTGTTTTGCGGGGGCGGGGGGGGCAGAGAAAGAGGGAGAGAGAATCCCAAGCAGGCTCCATGCTGTCAGTGCAGAGCTCAATGTGGGGCTCAAACTCACAAACCGTGAAATCATGACCTGAGCCGAGATCAAGAATCAGATGCTTGACCAACTGAGCCACCCAGGTGCCCTACATCTGTCTTACAAAAAATAAAAACAATAAAAACCAAAACTCTTTAGGTGAGATTGAAATCCTCTCTTCACACAGTTTCCAGGAAACTTGGACATTCATCTACTGTATATATCTACCCATCTCTCAAATTCTCCCTTCAAGGAAAGTCCTACCATTCACAGGCTTCCTACACTTTTTGGTCATATTTGGAACATGAGTGGCCAGCACTCCTTCCTCCATGCCCTCAATGATGAAACATGGTTTACTGTGACACCCAGAGCCTTTTCTGTTTTAGCCATTTGAGAAGAACATGAAGTAGGACAAGCAGCTGTTCAATCATGGCTAGCCAGTCCAGAGCATTTTCAACGAGAAAGCTTCAAGAGTATGCCTAGTAAGGAGTTATAATTATCGATTCCCTTAAGTAATTAAAAAATTTCAAGGTGGCTACCTTGAAGTGGTTATCTCAATAGTCAATAGGGGAACACCAGGGCTTCAGAGTGGAACTATTTCTAAAAGTAGGTGGTAGGTCCATGGAGATTTGCTATCTATCTCCTTGTGTATGTGTTAGAGATGTGTGTATGTAATAGTTGATTAAAAATACTGACCAATTCAGGCAAAGGATACTGGAACTCTTCTTTGATCAAAGAATATAGAAACAAAACAATAACCAAACAAACAACGTGTTTCACACAAATTTTCCTAACAGTGAATGATTCCAGTTAACAGCCTCAGCAGTTTTATTTTCCACTACATTAGTACACACATATTCCTGATTAAGGGAGTCTTCTGGAATAGAATGTAAACCCCGGCCACATAACGGAACTCATCTCTAAAGTAAGTAGTGTTTTTTTAGAGCAGTAAGGGTATAACTACTTTCTATTGGTCCTCAACTTATGAAAGAGAGGCAGGTCATGGAAGGTTATACATCTATCTTGTTTTATTTCAAAAAATTTTCTCTTTTTATTTTCCCCTCTTGGACCACATTTTCCAATGACCTGTACTGCAACAGAGAGTTGGAAAAGGGGACAGATCCCCACAAAGCAGGCAAACTCACAATGGTATAATTTTAAAAGATGCTCACTTCCTATCCAACCCTACATCCTCTTCAGAGGTGGAGCTGTAATAGACATTTGCAGGCATTCCTTTCCTTCCTCCCTGAATGCAACGGAGGCTGAAGCAAGACAGTGATGGATTGCAAGAGTATAAGGAGTATGCTATACCCATGGAGAGTCCATGGGCGACATTGCCAATTGATTACAAAACTCTTTCCTATTGAGTCAAACAGTGGGCTCAGAATTTACAACACAGTACCTCAAACCGCCCCTACCAATCTGTTAGAGATAACAAACTCCATGAACCTATTTACCACCATGGGTAAAAAGGGTAGACCAATTCCCTGAGTGAGGGGGGAATATTGAGTTTCCCAGCCACACACTCATTTTCTGCTTTAAGACCATCTATGTGGCAATGTCAGCCATGGCTAGTAGGTTTTTGAGATGTTAGAGACCAAATCCACCATCTTGAATGAGATGACTTCCTTCTAACTTTCTTAAACAACTCAGAACAATAATTCTCAAAATTAATATGTATTAGAAATACTTCAAGCTCTCCCCCCAAAGATTCAAGTAGATCTGTGGTAGGGCCCAGGTCATCCACATGTGAAACTTTGAAAATACCATCTCTAGATTGCTCTTATTCCTCTATGGAGTGAGAGTCATGTTTGATGGCTTTGGGGACTCAAATGGGTACCACATATAAGGTGCAGTAGGTATCTCTGCTGGTCCTCACTACTCCTATCCACTTGGTTCAGATCTAAAAGATCACACCAGACAAAAGATTTGTCCCAATGCCTCCTGCCACTGATGTACTCACTGATTCCGTACTCACGGATTCCCTCAAAAACAATGCATTACTGGCACATAGCAGATTCTCAAAACCTTGTTGAATGGACAGCTGCACAAGTCCTATTTTACTTCAGAAAAGAGCTCTTAGAGTTCTCCTGAGATGTGTTTGATCGTTTTTTTTTTTTTTTTTTTTTTTTGAGGCCTTGGATCTGCATCACCTCTTTAAATATTTTTGCAGGAAAATAATTAGGAGCCCAGCCCAAAGTCAATGCTGTCAGGTGAAATGTGCTTGGAGTAACTTGATCAGGGAACATTTCTGCTGCCTGGAAATCTATTCTGGATAATTGAGAAGAGCCTGGCTGTCAACTGACCCAGGAGTACAACCGCTACCTGACAACGTTCTTTGTTGCACAAGGTGCCCCTATGCATAAAAGAACAAAGGTTGGAGCAGATGTTTGCATGAGAGTTGTCCGCTGGAAAAACTGGCTCCAAGTCAAATTAAAAATAGGACTTTATAAAATAGATCACACTTGTTCCGTGACAGTTATTCACCTGTCTCTGCATCACTCAAGGTCAATGTCGTCAGCTGCTTTTTATATAGGGAAAGAATTGGCTACATTCTGTCTTTGTAAACTTTAATGCCCATATTCTCAGCAAGAGCTCATGCCACATAGCTGCAGGACATCACCTGACATACCTCAGAATGGGATGTAAGCCATCCACTACCACAATGTCCACCTTGTCCTCCAGGGACAAGAGAACTATCCAGATTCACGGGGTGCGGACTTCTAAATACTGCCAGATTAAAACTGATTTTGGCTTTCATTGAAATTCAGTTCAGTACCCACTTACAGAGCACCTGCAGTTTACCAGGCTCTGTGCAAGGTCCTGGAGCTATGGTGGCGATTCAGCCACATGTGGTTGGGCCTCACAGAGCTTTTAATCAGGTGCCGGAGTTCTTAACTCCTCCAGGCCGTAGAGCCCTTGGGGAATTTAGTGAAACCTATGAACCTCTTCTTAGGATATTATTTTTAAATACATTAAATACACAGGGTTATAAAGAAAACCAATGATAATAAAATTGCCTCAATTAAAAATTTTTGATATAATAATATGTGTTTCTTTATTAATGTATTAAATAAATTCTTGAGGCATGTCTGATGACTACCCTAATAGTGAT
Source organism: Cryptoprocta ferox (assembly GCA_028646485.1). NCBI lineage: Eukaryota > Metazoa > Chordata > Mammalia > Carnivora > Eupleridae > Cryptoprocta > Cryptoprocta ferox. Next base: position 45,789,919 of record CM053574.1, read on the forward strand.
GAGCGTAAATATTTCAAGAGATCAGTAATAACTGTAATGCCTTATGAAATATCTATGCTGTATTGTTGACGAACTCACAGCTGCTGCTACTCCTGTGTTTTGTTGCCTCCATTCATAAAGGAAGGAAATGATGAATTTCAGTGAAAAAAAAAAAAGACATTTTTTCCCCCAACTAACTACATAAAATACCCCCCCCTCCAGCCCCTGAATTTCTATTAGTGGATCACTGGGAGGTGTGTCAAGTCAGGTTAAGAACTCCTAGAAGTGGAATAGATAATGAATTTGGTCATTCTACTACACTGTATCTATATCTAGATATCCATATAGAAATAACACCTAATGCATGGCTGGTGTTGTGATAGGAGAGTGCAAATGCCACTGTCTTACCTAATGTAGTCACGGGTGGAGGAAGGCTGGGACATTTGGAAGAAGTAACAGGTAGGTTGGGCCATAAAAGTAAAGTTAAACCAATGGAAGATGCATAAGGAGAAGGAAGTAAGTAGTGCTTCAGACAGAAAGAAACCACTGTACAAAATCCATAAAACAAAATAAAACATGCATGGGAGGGATGAGAGAAGGGTCCAGGACTGGACTGGAATGGTGAGGTGACTGTGCTTGGGAAAGGTTAAGAGCTGAGAGCAGCGAAGATGCTAGATCACGAGGGAAGGTACTCCATGCTAAGGAGCCAGCCTTCATCCCAAGACCAGTGAGAAACCATGGTTGGTTTTCAGGAAGTGGTTTAATTTAGAAGATCACTTTGCTGTGTGGAATGCAGATCATGGGGTAAACAGAACGAGGCAGAGGAGCGGTCAGAAGCCTGATGGGCTTGGGTGTGGGAGTGAGCAGGACTCTGGGGGTGTGATGGTGCCTCTACTGAAACTGAGATTGCAGAAAGAGATGTGGATGTAGGACCAGTGAGCAATACTGAATGCGGTTTTGAGCATGGTAAATTTCGTGTGCCTGTGAAAAACTTAAGTGGCCATAACCAGTGTGCAACTTGTATATCTCCACGGAATCTGATGACAGAAATAAAATATGGGCTGGAGATGTAAATTAAACTAATCTTTTTCTTGTTGGATACCAAACGAAAGATTCTAAAATTGGCGAAAAACTATATTGAATCACATATTATGTAATTATTTTTAAATACCATTTAATGCTATGCACCAGACATAATATATAATTTGGATGTATTTTCTCTGTCTTTGAAGAGTGGTATGATCTTGGCATGTTTGTGCTAACTTCACAGACTGAAAAACCAATACTAAGAGGGGCTAAGTCATTTGTAGGTCATATAGTGAGTAAGAGACAGAACCAGACTTTAAACCAGGTCATCTGATGCCCAAACCTATGCTCCTAGATCCTGTGTTCTAGGGACTTCCACGAGAAAAAAAAAAAAAAGCATAACATTTCATTTTGAGAAAAGATAGTACACATTTCAGACTTTCTCTTTCTCTCTGCCTAAAAGTCAATAAATTTCTACAAAATTTCCTGCACATTTTCATTTGAGGCCATAGCTTATATCTCATAAAATCTTTTTATCCATTTCATTGGTTGGTGTCTTACGTACTCAGTACCTATTTATTAAAGCTTCCCCTGAGTTAGATTCATCAAGGAAGAAGATATGCATGAAAATTTTATGAATTCGTAGAATTATGTTTGTTGCAAGAGAAATAAACCCATAAATTTGTTTCAGACTAGTTTAAGGGGTGGGGGGAGCAAAGAATTATTTCCTGAAGAAGGAAAAAATTTCTTTCTCTTCAGGATCCAAGTATTGTTCAAATGATGTCGCTAGATTTGGTGTCAGTTGTTCCTTCACTGTGCTGGGCTTTTCACAGGGCTACAGTAGCTCCAGGTTGACATCCTCTTGGATTCATTTCCAGGAAAAAGAGCTTCTTTATTCCAGTCATTCCCGTACGATTCTTTGAATTGCATCTCTTTGGTCTGGCTGGAATCACACACTCTGTTTGAGCCAATCTCTGTGGCCAAGAGGAAAGACTTCGATGTCTGGCCGGGTCTGAGTCACGGGCCCACCCTTCGAGTGTGGGCGAGGATGAGGGTCCTCCCAAAACCATATGCACTAAGGGGATTAGAGGGGTGGGACCTCCCCCAAAATGCAGCCTCTGCTAATAGTAAAGGGAGGAATATGTGCTGGGCAGGCGAAAACAACAGATGTCCATTACATTTGGCCACAGCAAAATAAGATTCTGGTTTGTCACAAAGAATGCAGTTTTCATATAAATATCTTTGTGTCTAGAGATAAGAATATTTCGACAACAGTAAGTTCCATAGTTAACTCTTCAATCCCCAGGTGCTACTTCATGAGTTGCTTTGTGGTTTTAACTAGAATTGAATAACATAACCAAGACATAAAACTTGAAGGGCACCTAACTGCAAAAAAAAATGAAAACAACCATTAAGCAATGTTATCTGGCCTGCTGTCAGGAATTTCTAAAGCTACATACTCTGTGATTTAAAGAAAAAAAGAATCATCCCTGACACCAGTGTAACTTCTGTGCACAGAATAAGTGACTAATCTTAGAGCAGAATAAGAAAACTCACCCTCATTACCTAAAGTCTATTTGGTTCCTGATTTGGGATAGTGTGAATTATCACTGTGAGGGGAACCTATACTGGGTTAAGGTTAATAATTCTCTCTTCTTTAGGTATAAGAACTTCTACTTTTTGGTGTATCCTCATAAACATCAATGACATACACAATTATGTAAATGTAACATTTAACAAAATAAGAACAAAATTCCATCCGTTAGAGATGAACTATAGCATTCTCAAGATGTGTGGCAGTGTTAGTTTTGTTTAGAAGTAAAGTAAAAGCAAAAGAAGGAGTAACTAGCTACCTCACAAAGATCATTAAGAAAATACATTGCCATCATTAACACTATATTTCTATGGTGCCAATATTAGGATGCCCTCGGATGACAGATGTCTAGACATTTCTCATAGAATAAGTTCATCTCACAACAAAGCAGAGCAAATTAGACTGAGGCTTTTCTTTTCTCCCTTTTCCTTTTTTGTTCTTGGCGCCTGGAGAGAGATTAATTAAAGAAGGAACAATAGGAAACTGTCCCAGGAAACTAATCAACATAAATATTTCAAGATCAAGGGAGGGAAATTAGTAGGATGTAACTAACACTCACTGAATGCCTACTAGGTGCACGGAATTTGGCAATTAAGAAAATACCCTTTTGATTTCGAAATAATTTTAGACTTACAGAAGAGTTGCAAGGAAAGTATACAGAGTTCCTATTTGTTCTTTAGCCACTTTCCACTTATGGCAACATTGTACACAAGCAGAGAAGGTTTATCAAAATTAAGAAATTAACTTTGGAACAATACTATGAATGAAAGTACAGACTTCATTTGGATTTTACCAGGTTTTTTTTTCCCACTGATGTCTTTTTTTTTTTTCCCCTGTTTCAGGATCTAATCAAGGATTCCACACTGCCTTTAGTACAATTCTTTTTAGCACTTATATATATGTCCTTTGTTCTGGGTGACTTTCATATAGATGAAACAACAATTACTAAGAACTTATTAAGATTCTTAGTGGCAGAATCTCTGACATCAAATGTTGTAATTTTCCTATCCCTATACTTCATGTGGCTTATGAATTCATACATTTAGAAATTTATATTGAGGACATTTTTGCCTAAATATCTGTACCAACTAAAGAACTTAAAATTCTTGTTTTCAGAAATCCCTCCCTTTAAAGTTTGATATAGCCATTTGGACAACCTGTATTAATTCAAATATCAAAAGATCAAATATCAAAATATTAATAGATGGACATTTCCTTTCAAGATTCTGAGCAAATAAACATGAAGTGGTCAAGCACATCTTGTGGTCATTTGTAGCGTCACTTCCATTCCTGCTTTTTTGATGTACTTCAATTTCACATGCACGTGAGGAGGTGCCATTACTTCTTCCTGCTTGCACATATTCTTGGTGAAAGGGACCTTTCGTGTGATGGTTTCACACTGCAAAGAAGTGTGGGGTCACCTTCATCTTATTCCTACCTGGACAGAGCCTAGTGGGAGGTAGGTATAAGACCTAAGCTCAACTAGTTGCAAATGGTTTCCCAGAACTTTGGATCCTACGTAGGTAACACAAGGTTGAAAAGACCAATCAGAAGTCAGCAGCCAGCTCACCATGACCATTT
>CM053574.1:45799098-45824529 GCA_028646485.1 Cryptoprocta ferox
TGCTGCGCTTCCTCCTGGAACATTAATTGAAAAAAATTTCACAGTAGCTGATTTCTATACCTTAGGGTGCATTTCCAAAGCAATGGGTGGCAAGCGAGCTGCGAGACTTCTATTGATATTAATGGCAGTTGCAAAGCTGAATCACTGAGCGCCACTTGGCAAACTTACTCCTTAATGCTGCAGTTGCCTTAAATTAATATTTTACAAAGACCTAAAGTAATTAGACTGTGTCTAACTAAATGCCCCATTTACTCATTAGATAATTCAAAATGCATCTTTTGCTGCAGGCCCATAGGGGCACATTAACTACTCTAAAATATATAAATGACTTCACTGGGACCTTTCTACAAATACTGGTGGAGGGGAAAGGCACCAGCTTCTCACCAGCGGCCACCCGATATTGACTCACTGAGGTACACATTGTTGGGGCTAAAGGGGCATGATGTGATCATGGCCGTCCACATCCGGGAAGCAATGAGTTTTCAGCCATGACTCATGTATAAATTTCAAATGTAAACCCTAATTTATATCCTTATGGGAGACATTTGCTGGCTTTGGCCTCCAGGATCTACTCCGTTTTGTCTAATTTTCTATATAGGTTTGTTTCCTTGCCCATTTACACCTGGGGAAGCTGATTTTACTCCCAGTTCTGGAATGAAAGGACCAAAGTGAGCCCACCCCTCCTGGCTGTTGTAATTGAGTTACAAATGAACATCTTAACCAGGATAGTTGAATTCCTGAAGCCAGGGATGCTTAATCAATAGCTCAAAGAAGAAATATTTTCTCTTCTGCTGGCTGGGTGCCTGCAAGAAAATAACCCCAATAGCTGCTGACAGATATCTCTGACTACATCTTTTGAGCAGAGGGCCAATCCAGAGGAAGCAGAAGCAACAAAGGGAACTTGGTCAACTCACGTGTAACTTATACCAAGGCATGTTGGTGCTACCCCTAGATTTAGGTGCACCCTTACCTTCTCCACTCCCTTCACCACCTTGTTCTATTTTATTTGGTTTTAGCATTTAAGCCAGTTAAGGGTGGCTTTTTTCATTTGCAAGTGGCAACATTTCTAACTAATACAACCCAACCTTTCACATCATAGCATCATGCTATTTTACCTAATGAGGTCCTGAAGCTTGAGAGAAGAATCCCTATTAAAGGTAGATGGCCCAGGATGGATTTCAGTTCAAATCCATGAACTTATAAGCAGTGTTTTACCCTATGTGCATTTTCCTGGGGGGTCAAGGTGATTGTTAAAATGCTCTCCAACTCAAGAAAGTTTAAGGACCCCTGCTACTGGTAACATAAGTCTTAGAAGGTAAGTAAGAGGAGGAACAGCCAACCTTCAGAAGGATTTTGTATGAAATCACTTGCCTATCAGTGTCAAATTTTGGATGAACTCAAAAATTCAAGAAAGTGTACAGGAGGTCTCTAAAGAAACCTGTATAACTAAAAGGTAGAACTTTTGGTTGCCCTGGGAGGTGAAGGAGGCAAACTGGGGCTACATGTGAATTAATGAGGCAGTGTTTTTTTTTTTTTTGAAAGGCTTAATGACTGGTCTGTTTCAGAGTTTACTGTATCAATGTACATATGATGTATATAGCCTATACTACACATATGTATTTTTCCCATATGAAGCCATACCAAAGGATGTGAACCAAGAAACATATATTTATAGTGCATGTTGCACCTGAAGGAATAGTCTCAATGTCAAATGCATTTAGAAAAGAGGCTTGCCACAAGGTTCTATACTCAGAGAATAAAACCAAAACCAGATTCAAAATAGCTGTAACACCACAGACATGGAGGCCAAGTCTATACAACGTCTTCTCATCTTCTCTCCAAAGCTCACCAACATCTGTTTCCTCTGATATAGATAGAAATAGGCCCCTGCTACTCAATGATGATAGTACAAGAAAAGGCAGAGCAAATAAAAACTAAACATCAAAAGTAAAACCAATCCTCCCAGACCTATCCTCATTTACCTTCTGGAATTCTTCCCAGTTTTGTGTGCAAATGATCCAAGTTTGGGATCTAGAGCCAGATCGTGAATTCAAATTCTGGCTCTGCCTATTCCTACCTAAGTGACCTTGAAAGTGTGAATTTACATGTCTGTAACATAGTTCATCATCTAAAAAGTAATAATCGATGAAATTATGTGAAATGGCTTGATGTTCATCTATATTTAGAAAAAGAACAATTTTATATGGTTCTGAACCACACTTCTCCTGTATTAGCTCACACCCAGTTTGTGGTGGCTTGCAACAAAAGGAATTTATTCTCACAGTTCTGGAGACTAGAAGTCCAAAGTCAAGGCATCCTCAGAGTCATGATCCCTCTGGAGGCTCTAAGGAAGAATCCTTCCTTACCTCTTCCAGGTTCTGGTGGTTGCTGGCAGTCCGTGCTGCCTCACTCCAGTCTCTACCTCCACCTTCACATGGTGCTCTCTTTGTGTGTACATGTGTGTATATGAGTCTCTGTGTCTCTCCATATAAGGGACACCACCCTAATCCAGGATGACTCCATCTTAACTTGATTACATCTGCAAAGACCCTATTTCTACATAAGGTCATATATTAGGTACTAGGGTTTAGAACTTGAACATAAAGTTTTGGAGTTTATAGTTGAACCTACTCAATTATCTCATAGGGTTGTTTATGAGGATCAAACAAATTAATGTATAGAAAGTATTTAGAGTAGTGCCTGATACAGACTAAGTACTAAATAAAGCTCAACCATTGCTGCTATTATCAGTGTATCCTATGCTAATGTATCTGTATTTGACAAAGTTCTCCCTCTCTTAGACCCTGGATATCTTTGTGTCTATCCCAGAATCAAACAAATTCCTTTTCCTTCCTGTATTCTCAAAGATAATCCCTTATGTACTCTTACTCACCCAACTGTATAATCTCTCATCACAGAGATTTAAAAAAACTTAGCTACAGAATTCTTTCTTAAAAGAAAATGCTATTAGAAGACCAATACCTAAACCAGATGAAATGGGAATTGCTCTTGGAGAAGATGGTGGAAATTCACGAGTACTATCAGTGCCCTTAACACTGTGCGTCCCAATGCTCTATCTCCCTCCTATCAATGGCCCCTGAGACCCTTCCATGGAATATAGGAGAGTCCAGAAAACACAGAATGGAAACTAGTACTTAATCATAAACAAGACTATTTCATGTGAGAAGAAGCAGTCTTTGGACACTATTACCCACGTTTAGCACCCTACCTTCTTTCCTTGCATCTCCCCTCCCAAGGTCCTGTGTCCCAAGCAAGCCAAGGAAGGAGGGTTTGCTACTATGGGCAGAATCTAGGACATTAACTTCCTTACATTTGCCAGTATTACTCATACTACTGGTTCTGTAACAAGGTCATGTTTAACATACAAGGCTGTGTTTCTATGTGCTAGATTTTGCTTCGGATTTCCCTAGAAATAGCCATACACAAGATAAATATTTCCAAGATCTATATTCAGTTGTGCAGAGATGGGAGGCCTTTCTCATACCTTGGGGCCAAGCTATATACTCTTGTGCCCCTTTATCAAAGGTCTGCAGGTAGGGCACTGTCTTGGTCTATTTGGATCTATTTGCTACCACAAAATATTTCAGACTGGGAGCTTATAAACAAATTTATTTCCTACAGTTTTGGTGGCTGACAAGTCCAAGATCAAGATGCCAGCATTCTAATGTTCTGGTGAAGGCCCAATTTCTGGTTCATAGCTGGTAGATGCTCACTGTATCCTCACATGGTGGAAGGGGGGAAGGAGCTTTGTTGGGGTCTCTTTGATAAGAACCCTAATCCCATTCATGAGGGCTCCACCTCATGACCTAAGCACCTCTCAAAGGCCTCACCTCCTAATACCAATGCAGTGGGCATCAAGATTCCAACATAGGAATGTTGCAGGGACACAGACATTTAAACCATAGCAGGCATTTAGGAAGAAGTCCAACTAACATGACATAGCAAAGTCGGTCTCATTTGGCTATTTTCCTTGTATAGAAACCTCTTGTGGCAACATCTGGGGTAGAGGGGTGAATACCCAGGCTCAGTTGGGATATTCCTGTGAAGCCTACCCAAATGCTACTCTCTTTAAAGAATCCCTCCTCCTTCCCTTCCACCTGAAATCTGGGTTTTCCCAGGAGACACTACTTTGGCCGTAGGCTTCTCTTGTGCAGAAAGCTGCTTTTCCAGGATTCTGTGGATGCTGGATCCACAGCAGTTTTGAACTGCCATCAGGGCTCACTGTTTATTCCACATCATCACTTGTGAACAGATTCAAAAAACCCATTAGGTTAGAGGGTCTTTCCGTCCTCTGTCTGCTTTGTTCTCCTTCCTCTCACGGTGATCCTTGTTCTCAGCCCCAAGTTCCCATTGATTGATAAGTTAGGCAAGTTGAGTTATAGCGTAACCTCTCTCCTATTCCAGCCATGTGCTCGGGGATATCTTCTCCAAACAAAAGTGGTCAGAAGCTAAACACAGTGTGTATTAGTCAGGGTTCTGCAGACAAGCAGAGCCAGTAGAATGTGCATGTTTATAGAAAGAGATTTATTATAAGGGAATGGCTCATGCAGTTGTGGACGGTGAGAGGTCCCAAGATGTGCAGTCAGCAAGCTAAAGTCCCTAACTGCTGATGTGTAATTCCAATCCACATCTAGGGCTCGAGAACAAGTAGAATCAATGGTGTAAGCTCCAGTCCAAAAGCCAGCAGGCTCAAGATTCAAGAAGGGCCAATGTTGCAGTCTGAATCTCAAGGCAGGAGAAGATTCAGGTCCCAGCTCATGGCAGTCAGGCAGGAGGAGTTCCCTTTTATATGTGAGGGTCAGACTTTTTCTTCCATTCAGGCTTTCAACTGATTGAATGAGGGCCGCTCTCGTGAAGGAGGGCAATCTGCTTTACTCAGTCTACTAATATATATGTTAATCTCATCCAGAAACACCCTCACAGATATACCCAGAATAATGTTTGAACAAGTATCTAGGCACATATCAGTCCAATCAAGTTGAGGCATAAAATTAATCATTAGATGGTTCTCTCCACTGAGAGAATTCTACCACTGGCTCTTATTACTGTTTTTTCTTGCCATTCTCCTTAGATTATTTTAGTAGTTTTCTAATTGGTTCTCCATTACAAATGATCTCATTCCAGTCCATTCTCCAAATAACTGGCAAACTAAACTTTCAAACCAGCTGAGCATACCCAGCTTTTTTTTTCTTGTTTACCTCATCCTACTCCTTGCAAAATACATTTTTTAAAAATGGGTAGAATTCAAAATCCTCTATTTGGTATACAAAGCCATTCCCAAATTAGCCTACTATACTTAGCCATTTTTTCCCATGCATCCTGACCTCCTATCACACTGAATTTTTCATTTTTTCTTAGAGGCCTTTTTGGTATTTTATTCTCACAGAAGCCATTCGTTCACATAGAATATTCTTACTGTCTTGCTTACCCGTACATGTGTTCTATAGTTAGGTAAAACTGCTTGGTCTATTTGTTATGTTTATAAAACATATTTTCCACATTACTGTAGTGATGCCTCCAATGTGTGGTCTGTTTATATATCTATCCCTATCACCATCCCAGAATTTCACAAACTATGTACCTGAGAAGAGCAGCCTCAGGGAAAAAAAATCCTTTTACAAAAAAAGGGCTTCCTTTTTTAAAAATTGCAAACTGTGCATATTATATTCTCTGGTAGGAACTCTGTAATGTATATGCGGAAGACTGTAAGACAGTCTCCAGAAAAGAAACCTATTGGACTTGGTCTAATCTAATTTTTGACTATTTTAAACTGTGATTTATTTTACATCTATACTGGCTGGCAGTTTGTTGAGTTACTTGGATCTACAGGTTGACGTTTTTCACATCATTTGGAAAAAAAATCATCATGTCTTCAAGTGTTTTTCTGCTCTCTTGATTTCCTTTCAGGACTCCAATGACAAAATTAGATCATTTGGTATTTTCTCATAGTTCATCAGTGCTCTCTATATATTTAAATTATTTTTAACCTCTCCCGGCCTCTGGCTTCAATTTGAATAGTTTTTATTTACCTCTTTTTATTAGTCCTTTCTTCTGCAGGGTTCAATTTGCCTAAGCATGTCCCATCAACTTAGAAAAAATCATAGATACTGTATTATCATTTTTTTCTTTTGGTACTAGAATTTTCATTTGGTGCTTTGGAAAGTTTCCATTTTCTTGCCAGAAATATCCTCATGATATCCATCTTTTCCTATAAAACATTTCATGTATGCATGTATTTAAAATTTTTTTAATGTTTATTTTTGAGAGAGAGACACAGAGTGTGAGCAGGGGAGGGGCACAGCGAGAGGGAAACAGAGAATCTGAAGCAGGATCCAGGCTCTGAGCTGTCTGGCCGGAGCCTGACTTGGGGCTCAAACTTACAAACCACAAGATCATGACCTGAGCCGAAGTCGGACACTTTACCGACTGAGCCACCCAGGCGCCTCTATGCATAAAAGTTATTTAGAGCCTTTGCTAATTTCAGTAAATGTCACCTATTGATCTGCTTCTATTGGTTATGCTTTATTTTGATTATGTGTTACACTTTTTTATTTCTTCTCACATTTCCTAATTTACAATTTTCTGCTGGACTATATAAAATGTAGAGTCTGAAAGATGGAGGAAGTATTGAGAAAAAGATATGGCTTTTCTCCGTCCCTTCTTGCGGAGAATGAGAGGGGAATATTCCATCTTCCTAACCAAGACTGAGGGCTTCAGGAGACTCCTTTGTAGAGACGGTAAGTATTTGCAGGGGGAAAACTGGGAGTCCATTCTCTGGTTGGACATTTGCTTCTCTATCACTTTTTCTGCTCTGTCTTTGTGCCCTTTTACATATGAGAAAGTGAACAGGGGAGAGGCAATAAAGTAAAGAGAGAACAGCAGGGAACCAGGCTATCCTACTATACCCAACAACAAGAACGTGTGAGTCTTGTGTCAGTCACGTGGACCAACCAGGTTGTGTTGTCTTGCCAGATGTCTCTGCAGAGGCAGAGGCTGGGGTGGGGGAGGGGGTTAGGGTGGAAACTTAAAGAGAATATTGAGGCATCAAACAGGCTTAGGATCCACTGATGAACTTTCAGTGAGGAGGACTCCTGTAGGACTTTTTTGGAGAACTCCTCCATATTGGTTAGAAGGTAGGAAAGGAATCATGGGTAGGGCACACATGAAAGTAATGATTTTACTACTTCATGGCTGATTACCGTACCAGGGTTCGAAATGTGTAAAAAAACTGGTTCCTTTAAGTTTCTGTCTCCTCTGATGAGCTATAACCCAGGGCTTGTGTCTGTCTTGCCTGCTTCTCAGTACAGTGCCTTGTACATAGTGGGTACAGTGGGTTCCAAATATATATTTTGAATAAATGACCATATGAAGGAGAATGTCCCTCCCTTCTCCCCATTTACTTGCTTCACTTAATTTTTCTCCCCAGCACTCATCACATCTGACACATTATATATTTACTTATGCATTTGGTTACTACTTATCTTCCCTATTGAATGTAAGCCTGATGGTGTGGGAGGGTGGCTTTGCTTTGTTCATTGTGTGTCATGAGGACCTAGAACAGTGACAAGCACCTACTATGTGCTCAATAAACATTTTTGAATGAGTACTTTTTCTGTTGGCCACATTCAGCACACAAAATATGAAACTGGGGGTGGGGCGGCTAAAAAGATACAGTCGTGGCAAACATTTGATGTGTATTTTGGTAACACAGATAAAATTGAGGCAGGAGAGATTTCTTATGCTAAAATAGTTTTTGAAAATGACTTGTGAAGCTACTCCAAAAAGCCTTTATTAAAAAAGCAATCCCTTCAGTTTCAAAATGTATCTTTAAACATTCACCTTTGCTCACATCTTGTATAAATTATAAGATTTTAACAACACATGGTATGGCAAAGATAAAAGAGAAACAATTCCTGATTGGTAGAATTATAACCTAGGAAATAAGCTGAACTCTAAATATTTTAAAAACCAGTTGAAAAGATGTTTGAATACTGGCTAACATGAGGCTTCATACAGTAATTACTTCATCTGCTTCAATAGATATAGTGAGTAGTACTTTTGGAGAGACGAGTTTTCAAACAAGTTTTAAATGCAAAATGAAACAATTTTATATTGAAACTGGAGAATTGTTTTAACCTAGTAATGTACTTACAGTATGTATATACTTAGAATATTGATGGACTGCTAGCCTTTCCTCTATCTTGTATGTAGGAAAGGCACCAAACCATAAGCCAAAGGGATGAGGAATCATGCTTTGTGTAGTTTGTGACTGCAGGGATAATCTGGTTTTAGAGTGTTTGTAAACAGGGCTTTGGTTTACCTCCATCTGGGTCACTGTTTGTCACATCATAGACAATAAAGCTAGTTCAAAATGTCTGACCACTAGAGAGGAAAAAGGGGGGCATTAGACTTTTGCCTTATGGCCCTGAGCTTTGTGAAACAAACATCTTCCATAAGAAAGAAATTGACAGTCCAATGAGCCCATGACCCAGCTCTTTGCTTCTCTTTGTCATCATTTGATTAAGCTGCAACCAACCTGAATATAAGGATTTTCATCCCTGGTAATCAAAAGGTAGGATCAAGGCAGGAGCACCAGGGGCGCCTGGGAGGCTCAGTCGGTTAAGCGTCTGACTTCGGCTCAGGTCATGATCTCACGGTTTGTGGGTTCGAGCCCTGCGTCGGGCTCTGTGCTGACAGCTCAAAGCCTGGAGCCTGCTTCGGATTCTGTGTTCCCCTCTCTCTCTGCACCTCCCCCATTCATGCTCTGTTTCTCTCTGTCTCAATAATAAATAAACATTAAAAAATTTTTAAAAAAGGCAGGAGCACCAGTAATAACACTGTATTTCTTTTAGTTAGACATAGTGTGTAAGTGCAAAAAACATCTTTGAGATTTCACCTGATATTTTTTAGCTTCTTAAAGATAAACCTTAAGGCAATGCCAGGACTTAAGGAACGCCTATTTTAATAACCACGCTTCCTAAAACCATGTGCTTTGACGTCAACAAGGTGTTGTTTCACCACGCAGGAAATTAGCCAGAAAAAGAATCTGCAAATGGCAATTTCTACAGTAATAGATTTTGATGAATATTTTTTCAAAATGTTCTGCTGATGCTTGACATTGTAATGAATCATGCCAGATTACATCAATCATGTTGTGTCATTAAAAAAAAAAAATTACAACAGTCCCCAAACCACAATGTGGCTGTTAAAGATGGAGTTGTAATGGGCCATAGTTAGGAATTCTCCATCTTTAGAAAGAAAATAAATACTGTAAATACTTGATACTTAGTGCCCAATTGCCAAAATAAAAAAGGCTTTTAAGTTCTCTCTGAAATGCAGAAAGAGGACAGTTTCACATTTAGCTTTTTTTTTTTTTTAACGTAGGCTCCATGCCCAGTGTGGGGCTTGAACTCACAACCCTGAGATCAAGAGTTACATGCTCTGCTGAGTGAACTAGCCAGGTGCCCCTTTTGTTTAACTTTTAAAAGTGAGATATACACTAAGGAAAAAGGATCGTCTAGAAACAAATATTTAAAATCATATATAACTAATTCACAAATCAGGTTGATGTGGACTTTTCTCAAAAAATGGTTCAATTTTCTTCCACTTGAACCCAATTCTTAGTGTATGAACCAGGTGGGGTGAGTAGAAACATTCTGTTACCACAGAATGATTCACCTGGAACAGGATAAAGGTGAAAATAGGGAAAATTAAATCATCTTGAAATGTTCCACATCACCTATAAAGTTCCCAGGGAAGGATCTCTATTAGTTTGATTCATGCAAGTACTATTTCTGTAGGATGTTGATGCTCTTGGAATCAAGGAGTATTTCCTTTGAAGTCTTTCCTACAAATGTTACTTAAATCTATTTCTTCTTTTCTTGTCCCTAGTAAAAACAGAATGGTATCAACTATATTACCTATTTTTTTGAGATACAAAAATCATATCCTTTTTTTTTCTTCTGCAAGACTATTATCTTCAAAATGCTTTGGCCTAAGAAATCTCTCTTCAAATAAAATTTTAATATAAAACAGATCAAATTTCAAACTCAGGATGAAGAGGGTATAGGTGTCCTCAAATCCTTCTGATTTCATTGACCTAGCCAGGTCTACAAAGAAGAACTACAGTGTAGGATGACAACTAGGGTTCCATGTACTTTGTATACTTAGAACCAATTCCTAATATTAGGAATTTTTGTTATGGTTTCCTGTTGTTGTTGTTTTTTAAAACCACCAGCATTTTCATATGTGGACCCTGAAACTGAAAAGTACTGAAAAGTCCATGCTGAAATTGTGGTGCAAAAAAAAGAATGCCATGGAATAAAAATCTAAGTTTAAGAGGACTGGCCTTTATATTATAAATATGCTTCTTAATACCTTTGGGGAGATGAATGTCTCCACTGGTATTTCCCTGTTTCCAATATTTGTGATTAGGTGACAACTTTTAGAAGTGTATTAAAAATCCATTTTCTATGGGGTGGCTCAGTTCATTGAGCGTGGGACTCTTGATTTCAACTCAGTTCATGATCTCATGGTTGTGAGATCGAGCCTCGTGAGTCCAAGTCAGGCTCTATGGTAGGCGTGGAGAGTGCTTAAGATTCTCTCTGCCCCTTCCCAGCTCATGCTCTTTCTCTCACTCTCTCTCTCTCTCTCTCAAAAAAAAAAAAATTCATTTTCTAAGTGTGTAAAAACTTTAAGCTGATATATCACATCTTTACTTTAAAATTTTTTAATGTTTATTTATTTTTGAGAGAGAGAGAGAGAGAGAGAGAGAGAGAGCAGGCAGGAAAGGGGCAGAGAGAGAGGGAGACACAGAATCCGAAGCAGGCTCCAGGCTCCAAGCTGTCAGCACAGAGACTGACACGGGGCTCAAACTCACGGACAGCGAGATCATGACCTGAGCCAAAGTCGGACGCTTAACTGACAGAGCCACCCAGGTGACCCTCCCGTTCTTGAATTTTATACATGGTTGCAAACATCCTGATACTTACAGGTGGGAGAACAGGAAAAAGAAAAGTAATCTATGGTGTGTTAACACACGAAACAATATGTCTGCACATATTTGAAGGAATACTGAAGAGTAGTGAGATCTGTAGTCAATCTGCCTAAAGTTCAAACCCTCATACTAATTGCTAGCTGTAGGTTTTGGTAAACTATTTTCTCTCTCAAGGTCTGTTTTTCACCTACAAATTGGGAATAGTAATGTCTGCCAAGTAAAGTTACTGCAAAGAGAAAATGACTAGCATACATAAGGACATGCAACATGGGAAGGTGGAGTTTCACTATCAGCCAATACTCAGGTACCATCCGTGTTGTAAACGTCACTTGGGAAAACAATAGTCTTTTTACTGGTGGCGAGTCACTTTAAAATTTTCAAGGGTCAAGGATGTAATGAAATATTTTTTTCAAACATTTCTTAAGATTAAAAAATCAAATAATCTTAATTATAGACTTTTATTAGAGGAACAAATACTACACCAACAAGGATTAATATTCTCATTCATGACTTGCAGAAATTCAGGCAGAGAGGCAATGTAGCATGACTACAAGTCATGGTTAGGGAAATGCCTGATTCTTTATACCTCTCCTTTTTAACCACTAGAAAATATTTACTCTGCAAAAGCGTTCTCCCTTATTATTGGATCTCTTGCAGCTTTGACCTTTGGGCATTCGCTGATATATTTTTGGATCTCCTTCAAATAGCTGGAATAAATTCTGGGTTGAACTGAAAGTTGGGGAAACCAGAAATCCTTCATGGTGAATTGTGGCCTGGGGCCCTTGTAAAACTTCTCAAAGAACATCACAAACAATTTACCACCTGCTCTTACTTGCCTGCTTCATAAAAATTCGTGGTGTGTTGGGTGAGGAGGGACGGGTGAGGGTTGATGATTTACAAAGAGCTGCTTCCGATACCCAAGTTTTACAGCATGTGAGAGCAAGTCACGTGGGAAGGACCGAGAACGTAGACTGCTTTGATGACGGCTGGCCATCGCCAAGGAAACTGCTTCCTTGGTAACCGTGGTCAGTACATCTGTCTAGTTGCATTTCTAAGACTCACATAGTCCCTACCATGGAAAATATATTTTAAAATACAAACATGTAGGGGAAAAAAACAAATAAAAAATAATGGAGTTAATAAGGAATTCTTTGCTTTTATGACAAAGTTGTTAGGACGCAATTATAGTGTTCGGCAGAACATGTTTAGGGGTGTTAACTCATAAATGGAAACCAAAATGTCTTCAGCGCAAGCCAGCCTGTAAAACAAAACAAATCTAAACCAGATAATCATTGTTTATTATTCACGATATGCAGGGGGTTTAAGACTTCACAAAAACATTTCTAGGGAGCTTATTTCAAACACCGAGTGCTCCCAAGTACAGTTAAGCTAAAGTTTGCATAACTTTATCTGTCTTTAAAAAAGATGAAAGCAAGAGTGAGGGAGAGAAAGACTCACTTCAGGAGAGGATAGAATGTTAAGATCTAACAAAAATTCAGGAAAGAAATTGTGAAGTAAAAATCTAAGATGGTAGAAAATATGATTCTATTTAGGAACACTAGATTTATTCGCAGCTCTTGAAGAACACAATAATGTAATATGTGAGGAATGCCCACAATGAGTTGACACTGACTTTGAGAGGATACAGAGAGTTAAATTTTAAGCCTAAAAAGTTTGAGTAAGTCTAAAGACAAAGATTCTAATCTACATTACCTACATGAATTGCATGGAGTTTACCGTTTCTGTGACAATAATTTCTGAGTGTCCTTTACCATTGAACATCTATATCATTATAAAAGGCTAAATAAATAAGGCAAGGATATGCCATGCTAGTGATATTTTATGTTCTAAAAATAGCAGACAAGTGGCCCCTGGGTGGCTCAGTTGGTTGAGCATCCAACTCTTGATTTTGGCTCTGGTCATGATCTCGTGGTCTGTGAATTTGAGCCCCACATCAGGTTTTGTACTAACAGTGTAGAGCCTGCTTGGGATTCTCTCTCTCCCTTTCTGTCTGCCCCTTCCCTGCTCATGCTGTCTCACTCTCTCAAAATAAGTAAACAACCATGAACAAAAATACAAAAAAACCCAGCAGACAGTATTAGGGATTAAGATAGGCTGTTAGGTTATGTTTTCACATGCACCTTCAGCAATAAAGAGTATTTAACAAGTTATTGATATGTTTTTTCACAAGTGGAAAGTATCTTAACTTGGCTACTGACCAGACAGGGGTCATGACAGAGCCATCAGCAGCTGTGCTTGCTCCTGAAAACTTGCCGCAGGACCACATGTCAGCAGCTTGGAAGAAAGTCTTGGGGATAATAGTGGAGCATTCTTTTAAGAATGCTAACATTCGTGATGGCACAGAAGATGAGAGTGTATGGAAAAACACAAACATCAACAACTGTGTCAAAAATGAATTCAGAAGACTTGGACTATAAGTATGTGGAGATTTTAGGAACACTTTAACCAATTTATTTTACTTATGTTTTACTTTTTATGTTTGTACAAGTGTGAAATATGATAAAAATGTGTCTAAGTCTAAAACTGTTCTTTTGGTAAGCAAAGAATAAAAATTGTAGGTGTAAGAAAGCATTGCATGATCGTTTAAGCAGCACTGTGTTTCTTTCTTGGTAAATAAAAATGGCGCATCTTACAAGTGACAGTAACTTAGGCTCAGTGAAATACAGAACTAAGTTTAGATATCACTTTTCATTATCTAGGAGGTGAGGAGAAGAAAAGAGTGAGAAAGACTGGGATGAAAATACTGATTAATAAGGACACTATCCTCCCCCACAACAAACGGAAAAAAGCAAAGATAATAAAAGATATCCGATGCATTGCTTATTAGGAAAGACAAAAGTACACAAAGTTGGTAAGCACTGCTCTATGGCAAAGCATGTCACGATTACACATGTGGTTAAATCGATTTCATAGATGACCTTGGCATTTAATCTTAGTCTGCCTGTGTCACTTAATCTGAAATCCAATTTAACGTCTACTTTTTACATTGAAGAGCAACACAGGTCCATGCTACATATTATCTCGAAAGAAAAAGTTAAATTAAAAGAGAAACATTTTTCCAAATAGTAAGGTTGATGACAATGTACTAGGTAGAGTAACACTAAATTTCATAGTTCTATAGGGCAGGCTGATTTTCTCTGAGATAAATTATTCTTCAAGAATATCTTCAATGTCAAGCTTAAAAAGTTGTCTTTACAATACTGCCTGTTAGTTATTGTATATGCTCTCTTTCAATTGATTTATCTACCTGGGTCTTTTTGTGCCTGTTGATTGAAAAGTCAACCTTGCATTGCATACATTTCCTTTTCCTGATCTATTTGACACAATCTTAGGGAAACATTCAGAGAGAGGATCCTGCTTTCATAGTTACATCACTCTGTTTGAGATTCCATTGAAATTCAAGCAATAGATAATACCAATTCCAACTTTATAGTATAACTTCCACTTTGTGGAAAGCTATTTTCATTTTGGCACATTAACTAGTACAATATGAAAATGAAAAATCCTTAAGTGAATATGAAAATCTGTATACCCTCCAGCTGATTCTTCAAAGTTCATTTTCAAAATGTACTTGTTTTGAGATTCTCTGCAGTAGGAAAACCGTATTTACCAAACCATGTAGCACATTCCTAGACAGACACAATACCACTAAATCCATGTAATGTTGGCACTTGCCTTACTTGTGAGTTCGGTTTTGAGCCCTGGTCTCCTTTTCTCACTGATGATATGATTTTTGGAGCACCTGATAACTGCTGGTAAATTGTAGTTATACTTAATTGTAGCAGAAACAAAACTATGTGTCACACAAGGAAGCCTATATTTCCCAGCTTGCCTTGCACTCAAGTGGGATCGTGTGACGATATTCAGGATAAGAGACTGTGGAAAGGGGTAATTCATTATATCCACCTCCTGGCCTCATCCTTCTGTTTCCTTGTTTATTGGATGATAGATACCAAGAATTCAGGGAGAACTCTGAGACTTAACAGAGGGATGGGCAGTAGGAGAAAGCAGCCCAGATCCATGCATGACTCTGTGGAGGAGAGCAAACCCACACTCCCAATCCACATTTGACTGTATCAAGAGTGAAACATCAACCTCTATTATGTCAAATGCTGAGATGACACTAGGGTTACTTAACCTGACCAATCATGATAGTATAATAGACAAGTCCCCCTCTCTATTGCTTAGGAGCTCCACCAGATATATTATAGGTATAAGGCCTCTACAACATAGGAAAACATAATCAAAACATATCTGGACATTTCTTCGCGCACCTCAGAAATATTTTTGAGTGCCTATGTTCCAAGCATAGGGATAAGCACTGGGATAAGTTCAAGGGATATAATAATGAGCCAAATAAACATGGTTCTTTTCCTCACGGAGCTACAAGTCCAAGAAGTAGACATCAGACAAGTTATCATACATATACATGTAAAGTTATAATCATGATTACTTCCATGACACAAGAATAATGATCTAATCAGACACAAAACCAGAAGTACTTGTCTTAGGGAGGTGCGCCGGAGGAAGGACTCCATGCTAAGGGGGAGTGATACCCAATTACCATGTGGAAGTCAGATGGTAAGAGACAGAAGGAAAGAGAGCCAGAGTAGGTGGGTTAGAGACAATGAAAGGAAATGGTGTTAGATGAGTCTGGATGAGAATGCAGGGGCCCATCCAGCAAAGAGTAATATTTTGCTCTTCACTAAGATACTAAATAATCAGATTTCCCTTTTTAACTTTGAAAAGGCTGCTCTGACTACATTGTAGGGGGATGGATTCAAAGTAAACATGTGCCTGCATTTATATGAAGAGAGTATGCGATTATATGAGAATTACCTATCAATATATGTATATCCTAGAAATAAAAGGAGTTCAGCACTGAAAAAGTCTTTTTCGATTGAATGGTTGTTTTGGTAAGGTGTAGTTACTATTAATTTTATGCCCCCCCCCCGTTTTTAAATCATTACAAGTCACCTACTAGTTCAATCTGGTAAGCTTGACACAGGAGACACTTGCCTTAAGACACCGAGAATATCCAAGGCAAGTGAAATTGCAGCAAAATATGAGGCTGGTTTGAGTAAGATTTTTGTCTTTAATGGCTCTTTTAATGGTCCCCTTTAAGAACCTGTAAGTCATTCATCTATACCAGTCACCAAGGGAGAATCCCAAAAGGAGGTACTAGGTATTACTGGAAAGGCATTATGACATCTCAGTTTGCCCATGGAATTTATGAAGAATTATGCCTAAAACATGAAGGAGAAAAGGCTTTCTCAACTTCCCTGATTTACCCAGATTTCTACTATTGATGTCCATCTGTCTCAGACTATCTCCCAATCTTTGAATTCTATGCTGATGTCTTAATTCTTTTATCCTGATTTTATTCTTTATACATGAAAAACACTGCTATCGAGGCTTATGATTACATAATCATCTTGAGATGCTTCCTGTCTATTCTGGGTCCCAGTCTGATTTATTGCCCTTGTGATTCAGGCAGAGCCCAGCAATCACACCTTCCCAACCACATAAACATCAGAGCAGGTTCATACTGGCCCCTTCTTCTCCACGCATGGGGAAAAAAGATGGATTCTCAGCTCTTCATTGCCTTTCATTTTTAGACACACTTCACCTTTCCAGAAACAATCTATAGAGAAAATGCTAAAAAGGCTGCCCTGCATTGAGATACATCCCAAAAAATGTCTTTTCCCGGTAAGAAAGGATGATGGATTCCAAGTAGCTCTTTTCTAAGGTACAATTGTAGACCTCCAAAGTCAGATTGTTAACTCGGTGATATTAACTTTTGAGTCACTTGACTAGTCAGTTTAGGAAGCAACAATTCTCTTAAAACTCTTATAATTACACTTGGACAAGTTTGCGCGTAGGACCACAAGTCCATCAGCTTATTATAACCATGGCGCGTTTCACACACCATCTTCATTATCTTGTGCTAAAGAAGAGAGCACACACTCTTCTGTGGGTAATTTTAGATTGGCCACTGACACACTCCGCAGTGTTTATAAAGAAAACAAAACTTGGATGTTGGCCCTTTTAATTATAACTGGCAGAATTGCTACACCCAAAAATCACATAATCTCTTCACCATATTATATCTTTGAAGACATCTGCTTACAAAGCAGTAACAAGGAACTTGAAATCTAAAAACAAACTTTGTACTAGATTGATTGGTTTGGCGAGCCATGCTTCTGAAGTACTGACGGATTCTGAAAGATATATTCCTGAACTTCAGGAAAAGTTTAAAATATGCTATAATGGAGCTACATCAAATTGTCCTTGGTCTGGAAAGGCAGATTAGAGCCCATTATTAGAACGTCTGTTGCGAAGGGAAATCCACTAACCCAGTGGAAGATGCCATAAATATCACCATCATTTCCACATATGTGTTTCACAGTTTCCAAATAAATATCTCGCTAATGACACATCTTGATAAGCTCACTGCACTCTTTCACCTGAGAAATGATCCCCCTAAAGGTACAATTTTCTAGGTGCTTTATATAATATTTTGAAGACAACCAAAAACACTAGACATCCCACCAGAGGATGAAAGCTGACCTGTGACATTATCTTGACTATATTCATCAAGCAGAGTGGACCTCCCTTCACATGTATTTGAACATGATCTGAGCTCATCTCTTTGTAATTATACTGTGATCCTAGTCGCTTACCTTTGGGCAGATCAATTTACGGCTTGCAGAGTTCCTAAACGTGTGGGACTGTAACCTGAAAGATAAAATGGAACAATTAATTATTAATTAATCTGTGCTCTGCAGATGAGTAAGAATCTTTCCTTTTGTAGGGGACTTGTGCACATGTACTTGAGTTGAGTGTAAAAATAAAATGCAAAAGCCTGAATTTCTTGCCAAAAGAAAATTGCCTACAACTTATGGAGTCATGTAATTCATAAGGTCCCACCCTCCTTCCATAGCTCTAGCCAAAGAGTCTGTTTTTCCTTCCCTAACAGTGTTTTCTGAAACCCAGGACTAGTTGTTAAGCACTAACATGACTTAAGGCGGCTGCTGGAAAAGTGAAAGCAATCTCACTGTGCTGCATTAGTTCAACCACAATGACTAACACATTTCAACATTTAGAAGATACAATTGGACAAATATTTACTGCTCAGTTAGTAAGTTTATTTTAAGAGTCTTAATCCAAAATGACTTTGCTGGTGGTACTGCTTTGAACATTGTCTATATTTTAGACAAAGTGATTTTTCCTGATGTTAAAAATTACATTCATAAGTAGGTACACTGCCTGAAGATGATCAACTTGTGTGCAGAGTTTCTTAAATCTCCAAAGGGCCCAAGAAGCTTCAAATATGTTGACATTTGTTGTCATTCTGACACTAATTTTATTACTCAAAAGTATTTTTTTCCCAAATGTTTTTCCGAGAAGTGCAGAGTAACTGCTGTTTGCCCAGAGCGCTGAACTATTAACTGTTAACAGTAGGGGAGTGTCCATGTTCTAGTATTTTAGTGCACGCTTGGATGTGAATTATTTTGCTCATACATCTCCTCGCAAATACATAAGCAGAGAATGTTAATAATTTTGGTGTGAATTAAAAACTCCTGAATGTCTTCGTATATGTAGCACAGTCTACACAGAAACACTGTTAGAACTAGCAAAACAGTAGGATGATGGAAAGTGTGAAAGTAAAAAAAAAAAAAAAGCCCCCCAAAATGATTACAGCACTAAGAACGATTTATTTTTAATGGAGCTAGCTCAGCATTTCCATTTTGTGTATTTATGGTGGAGTTATTCCACATGTTTTTTCCTTCTTTCCTTTCTTTTTTCCCTTTCTTCCCTTCTTTTTTTCTTTTTCTCCTCCACTCTGCCAGCCCTCCTTCTTCTTCTAGATTATGTCAGGAAGACTTGGGCTGAAGAAAATCAGAATAGACAAGAGATAATTTAAGAGGAAAAAAAAACCCACCGTATCCTTTGGGGATGTCATTCTAGAACTTTCTATTTGCCAGGGAGGGAGATCAAGATATTTGTGGGTAAGTACACTTGGGTAAAGCCTTGGGTTTTCAGGACTTCCACAGAACAGTGGGGATGGGGTGCAAAAAGACTCTCAGGGGCCCTGATTATGTGCTAAATCTTACTTTCTTTAGAGTAGCTTTGTGCCCACAGGTAGACGTCCAAGTTATAAGTTCTGCGTGACCTTTATATAAGTCTGTTTTGTAGGACTAGCCTTTTAAGGTGTTTTCCTGGGCCAAGCAAAATCTTGATCACCGACAGAGGATAAACACATATGTACCCACTGAAAAATAATATGTCTCAAAGGCTGCTAACACATGAAATTCCTCCCAGGCTCAGAGAATCTAGAAAACCTGTGACTTCTGTATAACTCTGTCAAATGTGAAGGAAGCAAGCACGACTGCTCTTTGAGTCTCTTAGGAAATGTGAAGATGTAATTTCTACAGTGAGTAATGGTACAAATAAAATTATGTTTATTTTTATTTTATTCACGGCATTTAATTATAGAGGGAGATGGGTAGTCAGATAGCAAAACCACCATAAACAAGGGAAAGGTCCCTCCTTCCTTTTAAATAAATGCTCTAAAACAATTGGGCAGAGCATTAATAGAAAACCCAGCGAAAGACAGACTCCACAAGCTAAGTGGTCACTTGGGGTTCGTCAAATAATGGACCATTGGCCTATTTTTCAAGCCATTTCTCTGTAGTAACTTGACATTCTATAGGATTACCTTTAGATTCTGGTCTGAGTCTCTGCTATGCCTGAAAAGATTGTCATCTTTTGATTAAAAGATAATAGAGCCAAGCATGGAAAGCTGTTCTGTAGAGTCAACCTGTGACTCATAACGAAACATCAAAAAAGATTGTGTCTATAGTTTGCTTTCTTACCTCAGTGTTGCAACTAAAATGATCAAATGACTAGTTTCCATTATAAACATATATATTTATTTTCTAAAAAAGCTGACAGTCTTCAAACATGACATGTAATAGTATCATAAAACTTGGAGGTGATTCTTTTCCCCCGAAGACCCAGAGCTTTGCTGATTATAATTTTAATTCAAAAATCTCACCAGAAAACATGAATCAATTTTGCTTAAGCATAACATTGGTCAATTAAAAAAGTGTGAACAGGTCAGACATAGATAAAACCAAATTATTAGGCATTGGAACTGTATACTGGGGGATGAACAAAACACAACTAAACATTGGCAATACAACTGACCATTCAAAATATAGTTAATAAGTTCCCAAACATGCAAGTTTGAATTTTAACATTAAGCCTCCCAATTGCCAATTTCAAAAAATGTAATGAGTTTAGAGTGGCCTTTTTATTATGCATGGTTTTATGTCTTTGGATTTCAAAATTACCTAGCATGCATTTTCAACTTTGCTACAATTTCTGGGCTGTTTTCATTTCTATTTTAAAAAGGCTAAACAGTAAGATGTGCCTCTGCTTTGCATTCTAATTGCATGTAACTGATTTGCACAGCAGAACAAAAAACTCATTTTCAGATTAAGAATCGTGCACCAAGAAATAATTATTGTTCTACTGGAAAAAAAAAACTATTTTCCCACTTTCTCCTCTCATTTATGTGAACTGTTTGCTATGTTTCCCCGTAGGTTGATCTCTTTTATAGACCACCATGCATTGCTCTTTAGGGACTAAAACAATCCAAATGGAAACAAGGAACATACAACTGTTTTGACTACATTCTCTTGCCTGCAACATAACACTTGCCTTTATTATTTTATCTCCAACAATCAAGGGGTGACTAAATGGTCGCAGGTGGTGATGAAAATAAAAGCCATCCATCATTATTTATTAGGCATGAAAAAGATACACAATAATGTAATTTAATCTCAGAGCAGACAATTATTTCCACATATTGATAATACAATGTGAAAACTGTCATGAATTCTAATATGATATTTTGGCTTTATTGGTGCACTACGGCCAACATGACAAAGAATGAAATTGTCTCAAAAAGAAAAAAAAAGCCAATTATGTGCCTATGTCAATA
This sequence comes from Cryptoprocta ferox, assembly GCA_028646485.1. NCBI lineage: Eukaryota > Metazoa > Chordata > Mammalia > Carnivora > Eupleridae > Cryptoprocta > Cryptoprocta ferox. Next base: position 45,820,149 of record CM053574.1, read on the forward strand.
TCATGAGTGGAAAACGTATTACCGAAATTTTAAAGCTTCTTCATTACAACTTAACCAATTCAAAAGTTAGAAGTGGGAAAAGGGACATTTTCAGTTCTTACTATTTAAAACACCATCGATTATTTTCATGCCACAATCTATAATCTGAGTAAACATTGACTATGTAAGTGATTTATCATATAAAAGTTTGGAAGACCAGCCAGTCTGCTAAAATATTTGCAAGAAGTATATATACACCACGGGGTCGAATTTCCTAACATGCTCCTCACTTCACTTTAGTCTGTAAAAATCGGCAGAAGAAAACCCTGTGATCCCTACTTTGGGTAGTGTACACATGACCATTGAATGTAGCAAAGAATGTACCTTTTGGCCAAATAAAGCACAAAATGGTTGAAAATAAACGTCTTTGGTAGGAAAAATCCTGACTGATGAAATGCTTGGTCAGAAAATGCAAACGCGAGTTTCTCGTTATGGTAAATGATTCCTACTTCCACTTGGTTGTTGAACTTTATCCTCAAATAGGCCTTGGAAGGTGAACATATGACAAAAAAGAAACAAATTCTCATTTGATCTCTCTAGATGGGAACCGAACACATTTATGACTTGTATTTGAATAGATTTGGGTTTCTGCCAGAAGGGAGATCATGATTAGAGGCTTTCCTAGTCAGAAATAAATGAGATGCTTTTCAAAGTGCCTGTTCATTATACAGTGTACACACACACACACACACACACACATTCATGCTGTGGCATATATACACCACACACTCCATGCTTGCCTGAAGACGTATTTATTCACAGTTCACATATTGATTAGGGATACAAGTATAAACTTACTGGATAAGATAAATGACCTCCTCTTAGAAAAATGACTTTAGAATTATTAAGGAGGGAAAATAGTTTAGACTTGGCTCCAGTGATGGACAGGACCTGGAAGAAAAAGTATCACCGAGTGATCATAACACTGTGACCATTCTGGGCTAGGAGAGAAAATTTATATATCATGTGGTTACTCCATTTTATAAAGAGAATCTAAGAACAAGTGTAGGCCCTGGTTAGGAAAAACAAATGAAAGGAATAATTTAAAAAGTCAATAAGCCACAGGAAATCTGGAGACTGTTTAAAAACACCTTATTGGAAGCCTAGCAAAAGTATGCGCCACAGATCAAAGGGGCACTTGGAAATGTGGCCCAAGTAAGGAAACCAGGGAGATCCACAAACTATGGCCGGTCAGGTGTGAACAAGAACGCAGGCGAGCCAAAAGAGAATTCAAGTGTACCTTGCAAGTGACTCCAAAGCTAATAAAAATGTTCTTCAAAATATACCCATGGCAAGAAACCAAGAGAACTAATGGGCCAGTCAAGTGACACACTCTGGGCAGCAGAGATATTCTTCTTGGAGGATGGAAACTCTTCTGACTTTACTCAAGATGATTCATTCATTCAGCCATTCATTCGTACATTCACTTTTATTCACTCATTCAATCATCCACTCATTCATTCACCGGTTATCTATTTATTTTAAAAAAAAAAGTAAAGAATGCCTACCATGAGCTAGATTTTGGGTTTAGCACTAGGAATACAGAAATGCCTCAACCATTCATTTATTCATTCTTTCTTTTCACTGATTTAATTGTCAGTCCTTCCACCCATCATGCATTTGATTACCTATTCATTCAACTGAAAAAATGCAGAATGTATATCATGAGACAGACCCTGGGTTAAGCATTTGGAATCTATCAACACATAAAATGTTCATTCAATCAGTTAACAAATATTTGAGTGTCTACCTTGTGGCAAGCAATGGTTTAATTCTTTGAGATAGATCAGTGAACAAAAAAGTCAACAGTCTTGCTTAAATCCAGCTTTTTTTTAAGCAGGGAGTTTTTTTTTTTTTAAGCAGGGAGTTGCAGTTTATTCATAATAAACAGTGAATCACAAAATCAAAAGCAATCATTTAGTATGATAAGTATTATGAAGGACAAGTTCAGGGGTCGCTGGGAGTGCCTGACAGGGGCCCCGGAAAGCAGAACCCCATTCAGATGTATATCTGAAGGAAAAGGAGCAGAGAGACAGAAAGAGTTGCGGGAGGTGAGGATGACAAAATGGCACAAGGGTGGCATCATTTGGGCCTTGGTATGTCAAATGAAAAACACTAGCCTTTCTTTTTCTTTCTTTTTTTTTTTCCATAATTGGTGGACTCTTTAATCCCCATCACCTATTTCACCTATCCCCCCATTACCTCCCATCTGGTAACCATCAGTTTGTTTTCTACAGTTAAGAGTCTGTTCTTGCTCTGTCTCTCTCTCCTTTTCTCTTCATTTATTTGTTTTGTTTCTTAAATTCCACATATGAGTGAAATTATATGATCTATGTCTTTCTTTGACAGACTTATTTCACTTAGCTTTATACTCTCTAGTCCATCCATGCTGTTGCAAAATTACATCTGTTTTTATGGCTGAATAATATTCCATTATATGTATGTGTGGTGTGTGTATATATATACACCACACGTCTTTATCCATTTATCTATTGATGGGCAATTGGGCTGCTTCCATAAATTAGCTTTGTAAATAATGTAGCAATAAACATAGGGGTGCATATGACCTTTCAAATTAGTGTTTTTGTATTCTGTGTAAATACCCAATAGTGAGATTACTGGTTTGGAGGATAGTTCTATTTTTAATTTTTTAAGGAAACTCCATACTGTTTTCCACATTGGCTGTCCCAGTTTACATTCCCACAGATATTGCAAGAGAGTTCCTTTATGTCCACATCCTCACCAACACTCCTTTCTTGTGTATTTGATTTGAGCCATTCTAACAGGTGTGACCTGATACTTCAGTGTGGTTTTGGTTTGCATTTCTCTGATGATCAGTGACGTTGAACATCTTGTCATGTGTCTGTTGGCCATCTGAAGAATACTAGAATTTATTTTAAGAACGAGGAAAGCATGGGGCGCCTGGGTGGCTCAGTCGGTTAAGCGGGCAACTTAGGCTCACGTCATGATCTCGCAGTTTGTGAGTTTGAGCGCTGTGTCGGGCTCTGGGCTGACAGCTCGGAGTCTGAAGCCTGCTTAAGATTCTGTGTCTCCCTCTCTCTCTGCCCTCCCCTGCTCATGCTCTGTCTCTCTATCTCTCAAAAATAAAAAAAAATGTTAAAAAATTTTTTTTTAAAAAAGAACAAGGAAAGCCGCTGAAGCATTTTAAGCAAGAGTGATCTGCTGAAAAAGTCTGACACTTTTCCTTTCAAAACCCAGCGATGGTTCCCTATTTCAATCAAAGTAAAACATGAAGTACTTGCCATGACCTACCAGACCCTCTATATTCTGTCCTTATTAGCACTCTTAATTTTTTTTTAACTCCTCCTCTGCTCACTCTATTCTTGCTGCACTGGGCTCTTTCTGCCGACTGGCTCCTGAATCCAAATGGATCCAGCCCCACCATCTTCAAGTCCTTGCTCAAATTTCTACTAAATTATGGGACACATCTTGAGAACCAGTCTTAATACTGTAACTGCCTTGCCATTTCTACTTTGACCTTGTTTTGCATTGTTTCTCTCTAGTAGCATTCATTGCCTCCTGGTACAGCACACTTCATTTATTTATTATAATTTGTATAATGTCTATATCCCCCAGTAGAATGTATTTTACATGAGGCAGAAATTTCTGTCCTTTGTTGACAGGTATCATGGTCAACTAAAACTGTTTTGGACATACAATTTAGTTATCATTTGCTGAAGAAATTAATGAATGCATCAGACAACATGGTCACATTGGCATTAAAAAATTATTCTGAAAAAAATTATTCTGGCTGAAGCCTGAAGAAAAAGTTGGGTAGAGTTACATGTAGATATAGAAAAACAAGAGGCTGTATGGAAGGTCTAATTAAAAATAATGTCAATTTAGGCTAAGGCAATAGTGCTAGAAAGAGAAGAAGGTAAGCTGGTTTAAGGGATGTTTTTAGGGTAGAATAATCAGGGCCTATTTAAAAATTTTTTTAATGTTTATTTATTTTTGAGTGATAGAGAAAGAGAGACAGAGCACAAGTAGGGAAGGGGCAGAGAAAGAGGGAGATACAGAAGCCGAAGCAAGTTCCAGGCTCTAAGCTTTCACCACAGAGCCTGACATAAGGCTTGAACTCATAGACCATGAGATCATGACCTGAAGTGAAGTGGGACACTTAACCCACTGAGCCACCCCAGCTCTCCAGGATCAGGGCCTATTTATCATAGTTCACCAGAGCTGGTTCCTACTGGTTTGCCAGAGCCAATCGTTAAATTTTCAGATTTTCAGGAATTTTGTTAGTTGGTTATTACACATAGGCATTATTAAAAATTAAATTATATAAACTTAAAATTAAATACATTATATTAAAATAAAC
>CM053574.1:45825029-45841678 GCA_028646485.1 Cryptoprocta ferox
AAAAAAAAAAAAAGAATATAGCCTCCTGTTCCTACTCGAGTACAGTGGAGACTGGAAAATGTGGTCTTGTAACCAGACTCATTGCTCCCCACCAATAATACAGGAGCCTTTATTCATGAATTAAAAAGTACAGATATTAGGGGCGCCTGGGTGGCTCAGTCAGTTGAGCATCCGACTTCGGCTCGGGTCATGATCTCATGGTTTGTGGGTTCGAGCTCCATGTCAGGCTCTGTGCTGACAGCTAGCTCAGAGCCTGGAGCCTGTCTTCGGATTCTGTGTTTCCCTCTCTCTCTGACCCTCCCCTGCTCATGCCACGCTCTTTCTCTCTCAAAAATAAATAAAACATTAAAAAAGTACAGATATTAATACGTAAAAAAGTATAGATATTAATGGTCTCTGTCATGTGGTCTTACACACAATTTATAAGTTTTGTAGATTTGTTCATAGGTACCTTATATTTTTGCCACACTTATGACTTTATTCACTTGTATTAAGTTGATAAAACTCATATATAGGAATATTTTTGCATTTTTATGTGATTATCTTTGATCTGGCAATATTAGAAGACTTATTTGTTCTAATAGCTTGCCGATGGTTTGTATTTAGACAGTTGTTATGGGCTGAGTTGTGTCCCCTGCCTACAAATCCATAAGCAGAAGTCCTAATTCCCAGGATGGGCGTACCTCATTTTATTGTGCTTTGTTTTATTGCACTTTGTGGATGTTACATTTTTTACACATTGAAGGTTTGGGGCAAGCCTGTCTTGAGCAAGTCTATCAGTGCCATTTTTTCAGCATTTACTCACTTTATGTATCTTTGCCACATCTTGGTAATGTTTGTAGCATTTCAAACATTGTCATTATTATTATATTTGTTAAGTGATGTGTGATCAGTGATCTTTAATTTACTTTTGTGATTGTTTGGGGGCAGCACAAACCACACCTGTATAAGATGGCAAACAACCTATGAATGCTGTGTGTGTTCTTACTACACCACCAACTGGCATTCCCTATCTCTCCCTCTCCTTGCACCTCCCCATTCCCTGAGGCACAGCAATATTGAAAGGAGGCTAGTTAAGAACCTTATAATGGGGGTGCCTGGGTGGCTCAGTTGGTTAAGTTTCCAACTTCAGTTCAGGTCATGATCTCACAGTTGGTGGGTTCGAGCCCTGTGTCGGGCTCTGTGCTGACAGCTCAGAGCCTGGAGTCTGCTTAAGATTCTGTGTCTCCCTCTTTCTCTGCCTCTCCCCCACTCATGCTCTGTTTCTCTCTGTCTCAAAAATAAATAAACATTAAAAAAAAAAAGATCCTTATAATGGCCTCTAAGTGTTCAAGTGAAACAAAGAGTCACATGTCTCTCATTTGAAATCAAAAGCTAGAAATGATTAAGCTTAGTAAGGAAGACATGTCTTAAAAGCCAAGATAGGCAGAAAGCTAGTCCTCTTGTGCCAAACAGCTAGCTAAGCTGTGAATGCAAAGGCAAAGTTCTTGAAGGAAATTAAAAGTGCTCCTCTAGTGAACACATGGATGAAAAGAAAGGCAAACAGCCTAATTGCTGATATGGAGAAAGTTTGAGTGGTCTGGAAAGAAGATCAAAGGAGCCACAACATTCCCTTAAACCAAAGCAAGGCCCCTAACCCTCTTTAATTCTGTGAAGACTGAGAGAGGTGAGGAAGCTGAAGAAAAAAAGTGTGAGGCCAGCAGAGGCTGGTTCTTGAGGTTTAGAGAAAGAAGCTGTCTCCGTGACATAAAAGTGCAAAGTGAAGCAGCAAGTCCTGGTGTAGAAGCTGCAGCAATTTAACTAGGAATATTTAACTAGGATAATTCATGAAAGTAGCTACACTAAAAAATAAATTTTCAGTGTAGACAAAACAGTCTTCTATTTGAAGAAGATACCATTTGGGCTTTTATAGGTAGAGAGGAGAGGTCAATGCCTGGCTTTAAAGTTTAGAAGGACAGACCGACTCTCTGGTAAGGGTCTAATACATCTGGTGACTTTAAGTTAAGACAATGCTCATTTACCATTTCAAAAATCCTAAGGTCCCTAAACACTACCCGAAATCTACTCTGCTTGTGCTTGTAAGTGGAATGACACAGCCTAGATGACAGCACATCTATTTACAACTGGATTTACTGAATATTGTAACCCCACTCTTGAGACCAGTTGCTCAGGAAAAAATATTCCTTTCAAAATACTACTGCTTGTTGACAATGCACCTGACCACCCAAGTACTCTGATGGAGGTGGACAATGGGATTCATGTTGTTTTCATGCCTGCTAACACCACATCCATTCTGCAGCCCACGGATCAAGGAGTCATTAGATTTTCAATGTGTATTTAATGAACACATTTTGTAAAGCTGTATTTGCCATAGTGAGTCCTCTCATGGATCTGGGTAAAGTTAATTGAAAACCTACTGGAAATGTTTGACCATCCTAGATCCCATTAAGAACATTTGTGATTAATGGGAAGAGGTCAACATAACATGAGCATGAATTTGGAAGAAGTTGATTCCAGCTCTCATGGATGGCTTTGAGGGGTTCAAAACCTCAGTGGAGGAAATAACTGCAGATGTGGTGGAAATAGCAGGAGAACTAGAATTAGGAGTGGAGCCTGAAGGTGCAACTGAATTGCTGCAATCTCATGATCCAACTTGAACGGATGAGGTGTTTCTTCTTAGGGACAAAGAAAGAAAGTGGTTTTTTGAGATGGAATCTGTTCCTAGTGAAGATGCTGTGAAAGTTGTTGAAATGACAACAAAGACTTTAGAATATTAAATCAACTTCGTTGATAAAGCAGTAGCAATGTTTGAGATAATTGACTTCAGTTTTGAAAGAAGTTCTACTGTAAACCAAATGCTATCAAATAGCATCACATGCAACAGACAAAACGTTTATGAAAGGAAGAGTGAATCAATGCAGCGAACTTCAGTGTTGTCCTATTTTAAGAAATTGCCACAGTCACCCCATTCTTCAGCAACCACCACCGTGACCAGTCAGCAGCCATCACATTGAGGTGAAACCCTCCACCAGCACAAAGATTATGATTTGCTGACAATTCGGTAGTTAGCATTTTTTTAGCAATAAAGTCTCTTTAAATTAAAGTCCATACATTGTTTTTTAGACACAATTCTGTTACATAGTAATAGCTTACAGTATAGTGAAAACATAACTTTGATATTCACTGGGAAACCAAAAAGGCATGTGATGCGCATAGATGTGCTTTATGGTGGTTGTCTGGAAGTCAACATGAAATAGTTTTGAGTATGTCTGTATCTCAGAATGTGACTGTACTTAGAAATAGAATCTTTAAAGAGGTCATTAAGTTAAATGAGACTCTTAGAATGGACCCTAATCCAATATGACTGTGTCCTTATGAGAAGAGAACATTACGAGTTACATTTGGTCATGGTAGGCCATAATTAGTGACGCAAGAGGTAGAAGACAGCAATATTCAGCAAAAAGAGCTAATGAGGGAAAACCATATGTCATGAGTCTTCAGCACTACCTATAATTTCTTTCGTATTTGCCCATGTCCAGAACACTGCAATCAATAGGTGCAGTAACTGATCTCCCGGGAAATTACATTTATTAAGAGGGAATATGTGTCATCCATTGATAATACTCTTTGCTACCATCCTGTAAGCAGGACCAATCCATGAAAACACACTGCTCTACAGTTTCGTATGTAGTTGACATAGTCCTTTTAGATTAAGAAATTGGAACTCAGAAGCTAATCCACAGGGAGTGAAAGTCATCATTTCTTTGTATTCCCAGTTTGGTTAACCAGTGATATTACCTTAGAGAGAGAATCTTTTTTAAAAGGAATTGATGTGCTGTCTTCTAAGAAAATGGAGCACACTCCTTTCTCCATTTGAATTTTATCTTTATTTTTGAAGTTCATATATTCATTCATACATTTAACAAAAGAATTTGATTACCTACTCTGTGCAAACACAGTACCATATGTTGATGCGACAGTGCGCACGGCAGATATGGCACAGACCTGTATTCATGGAGTTTATAATCTAGTTTTAAAAAAGGTTGCAGAATCTGTATGGAAAGAAACCATCCACAGCTCTGGTGTCCAATGTAAATGCATGTGACTATTTAAATTAAAACTAATGAATTAAATTTAAAATTTATTTAATTTTAAACTATTAAAATTTAAGCTATTAAATTAAAACTCATTAAATAAATTTAAAATTTCAGTTCTCTGGTGCATTAGCATTTTAAGTGTTCAAGAGCCTCACATGGGTAGTGGTTACCATATTGGACAATGCCGATGTAGAATATTTCCATCATCATGAAGGCTCTAGTGGAAAGCACCGTTCTAGAGACTGACGTGCAGAATTAGTCAAGTGAATGGGTGAGAAAGGTCAATCTTAGATGCCTCTCCAGAAAGCCACCCAAACATGCAATAACCAAGAGTGGAGTAAACAACTGAGGAGTTTGTCCTGAGGTAAAATATAAAAGGCTTGGCTAAAAACTAAACGGAGCCACTAATGTCTTCCTCAGTCGTTGGATGAGAGACATTCAGTGCTATTCTGCAGCAGACGTGGGAGCTCCAGGAAATTTCCAAAAAGGAAGGATTTGGCCGGGAACATCTCCAACAGAGAAAAGTTCAATAATTGTGTGAAATCATTTGATGCTGACTTGGCCAAATTTCTGTGGTAATTTTGATCCTCACAAAATGTCAGTTATTTCACACACACACACAAATATTTGTAATGCATAATTTCAGTTACTCTGAACAATTTGCCAGCATTTCCCGTACTTTACCTTTGAATTTTACAAAACTTCAAGATATTTTGTGGTTACATCCAAAAGAAATTTGGGATTATTTTTCTCTATTTTTTCTAGTTCTTTTTTTAAAACCATAGCTCCCATGAACTTGTAGTCTTCTGTTCTTTTGTCAAAATTGAGACGCCAAATCCATTAACTTTCCTATCAAACAAATATTTCGCCCAATATAATTACATATTAATAAAAATAAGAATGGCCCATTTGTGCTCACATTTAATAACAGTTGGAATGGTATGTGTGTTGAGAAGATGTGGATGACTGGGAAGTGAGATAAACTTTAAAATGAATCGGCAGGGAGAGTCAAAATAAAAGTCCTAAAACAATAAATCTTACAAATTTCAGTAACAGGAGCTTTCATTTTGAAATATTTGGTCATTATAGGCAACAAATAATAAATACGACTGTGTCCTCCCCCCCCAAAAGATCCAGTATTTTCATCATTTAAAAATACTTTATATAGATAAAAACAAAATTCCTGAATACCCATTACTAAGGTCCCTCAATAGAAACTTTAGCAGGCATATTTTTTCCCCAAAAAATCTAAAATTACGGCATTCTATTGAATTAAAAATCACTTCCATCTTTCTTCCATCAAAATTGCCCAATCCAAAAGTGAAAACAAAATGAGCAAACCTATCACTCATCCATCTGGGCCATGATAAATCCATACCAGGAGGTGTGAGATTTAAAAGTAAACTTAAAGATTCACTTAATGTTAGGAGCAGAAATAGAAATTTAACTCCAGTTTTCTGATCCCAGATCCTGGTTACAGCCTCATTCACTAGACTAGATGAACTTGTCATAGCAAGAATTCAATCAGGGTTCTATTTGGAAATGAGGACGTCGCAGTAGTAATTAGGGGTAAGCAATGATACAGAAATGAGCAAAAGGCTCAATCAGTTTTAGAACTTTTATTGAAAATACTGTGATGGGCTTCATTTACACTAACAAGGCAATTTGAGATAATAAAAATGTATCACTATATATATTCACAGTTACATATAGAAATATTTATATATTCAGAGTTGTACATGAAAAAAAATATTCAAACTCATGATAAGTGTTTTACTGAAATTCCAAAGCAGGATTCAAAGGAAACAATTCAGTACAGATCAGGCAGGGAACCTTCCCTGGGTTGCAGTGTTGCATCTATTTCTGTAACATAGATTTCCTCGAAAAGAAAAAATAAGTCCGTTTGGCTTTGTTGATACACATTGTCATTTGAATAGATTAGGCAATTCATTAAATGTTCCCAGTGTGAACTAATGAATTCTAAATTTCAGAACAGCTTTAGAGAAATAATTTACTCTAGACACAATTTACTCTAGTCAAAAGGCTTGTATAATAAAAGCGAACTAAAATATCTACTAGATGTTCTTTGGAAACCTGGTTTGTTTGTTGAGATGGCAATAGTTCAGTAGTGCTTCTTCTCATTGTTCCTGACAGTGAATCATCTGTCTTAGTAAACTTTGGAGTTCTGATTTATGAGCACTACTTACAGGTCTCCATGTCTAGAAACTTTTGAGAGCCACAGATGAAATACCAATGTACTTGCTTTGCAGGAGGGCTTGCTTTGGTACTGAGGAACACCTGCTTCTAAGTTCCTGAATAAATCATCTGAGCCTAGAAGCATCAGGCCTTACCTTTGTTTCTTCTGATAATCTATAAGTAAATAATCCTATTTACCTAAACCTATCTCTTTGGTTTGAAAGCATCTTCATTTGTACTCTTGGCTCTCTATGGTGTGAATTTTTGTTTTTCCATCATCAAATCCAGAAGTTTTCTGGAACCTACCCCTGTAAAATGTATATAAACACTAGGATGGCTTATAATTAAGGTACTAATTGTCAACACTAAATTATATGCTATTCAAGTGCTTTTACACAGAGATTGGCAAACTTTTTCTGCAAAGAGCACAATAATTAATATTGCAGGCTTGGCAGGACATGTGGTCCCTAACACAATAGTCAGCTCTACAGCTATAGCGCAAGAACAACCCTCAACGATACACAAATGTACATACAGGATAGTTTTTCAGTAAAACTTTGTGTCTGGACACTGCAACCTGAATTTCATACTGTTCTTATGTGTCATGAAATAGTCTTCTTTTGATGTGTTTCAACCATTTATTGATGTAAAAACCATTCTGAATTTGCTGTCCACCAATACAGCAGCCTGGATTCAAACTCAAAAGCTGTAGTTTGTGCACCCCTTCTTTAAAAGTTTTCCCTGAGCAGTTTAAGGATTTTTCTCGAAGTTTCTTTTACCCTTAAATTATTCTGGTATATCATTTTAAGTAGGAAAAGAAAAACTTGGGCTTCATCATCTGAATTGTCTCTGAGTAAAATAGTGGGATCAGACTGAAAGCATCTTACCACAGATTGGCATATCCAGGAGGATTTGGACCCTGTCTGCATAGCAGAAACTATCCTGACTGATCTTCTTCCTGGAAACACACTTCCAAACCTCTTTTTTAGTTAGTTTTGTTGCCACAGCCAGCCTAGCCTTACTAATGCCATCTTTTCTCTCAACCTGAATGCTTAGTAGACTGTATAGTACATAGTGGGTGTTGAAGAGGTATTTATTGATTGCTGACTGCTGATAAATAGTGATCTTAGTAGTTATGCATTTTATAATGTCACATTGTATATTATTAAAATATAATATTTTATTAAAATCTATTTGTGATATATGACTAGGCTTCACTAATTGTATACATGGATTGAGAAGAAAGATAGAAATCCTGTTCTAGTGGAATTAGTGGATCCATGTGTACTATAGTGTTGTGTTCATTCTTCTGTACTGGTAAATATTTGTTGGACTGCTACTATATGCCAGAGATATAGATATAAATCATTTGTGATAAATTTAATTACAATTTTCTCAGCCTCATCCTTCAAGAGTAAGATGGGCAAACCAGAACCATTCAAAGAAGAGAAATCAGCGTATTCAGGCTACGAAGGATTATGAAAAGCATGTGTCACCTATATAAAAAAAATGTTTTTTGTGCCAAAATCAATGTGAGTGGTGAGAATACTCAGATGAATAAACTTGTTCTCCCACTCTTCAGAAATGGGAAATTTGGGGCAGATGGACAAGGGGCCATGCTATACAAAAGGCTAAAGCTCTGTGAGTACAGAATGGAGAGTAAATGGCAATTCCTGAGGACTCCAAAGAGTAGCATTTGAGCTGAGCCTGAAAAGAAGGATAAGTGTCACTTGACAGATAAAGGGAAAGCACTTGTTCAGCATACTTAGGGGGTGGCATGTGTGATGTAATAGGATAGGGTTCATGGACAATAAATAGACATAAGCAGAAGATGAGTAAATGTCAAATAGGCCATATCATGGAAATCTTGGATAACACTCAGAAGGGCTTAGACTTTTCCATTTGATAGCATAGAACCATGAATGATATGGGTAAGAAGGAAGTAACTGGATGGTTGTATTTCTAAAACAATAAATAAAATTTCAGCCACTAAAAGTGCTATAAAGACAATGTAAAGACATATCAAAACACATGTGATATATGTGAACTGGATCATGATAGGGGTGAGAATACTATTTTAGATGGTAGCCAAAGACCTCTCTAAGGAGGTGAGGTTGAGCTGAAACATGGAAGATCAGAAGCTCATTGCACAAGGCCAGGAAGAGGGACAAATACAAAGGCCCTAAGCCAGGTTGGAGCTGGGCATGTAGAAGGTTCAGAAAGATGGCCAGAGAGGCTAGACTGTAGTGAGAGAAGGTAGGAGTGGTAAAGCATGGGGCAGAAAGTCCAGTTTGGAACATTAACATATTCTTTCTCATATAAGAAATATGGACTTTTTTTCCCCTAAGTGCAGCAGGAAGACTTTTGGGGCTTTTTAAACTACCACTCCAGCAATTGTGTAGAAAGGAAATTGTAAATTGGCTAGGGTGCTAGTTGAGAATATGCTGTGGAAACTGTTAAATAATCCAGACTACAGATGAGAGTATTTGGAGAGTAACTGGAAGGAACTAGATTTCATGGGCATGTATTTGGAGGAAAAGCTGAAAGGGTTTCTTAGTGGTTGGTTTTAAGAACTGGGATAAGGAAGGAATCATATATCCCTACTAGATTTTCAGTCACCAAGTAGGAGAAAGGTAGCACTTTCTGAAATGGAAACAATCAGGGTGGAGGAGATTCACAAAAGGAAAGAGAATCTTGATTACCCATACTAAGTTTGATATTCCTATTAACTATCCAAAAAGAGATGTTGAGTAAACACCTGAATATCAGAGTTTAAAAAAGTCAAAGCTAGATATACAAATTTGAGTCATTTAATATATTGATTATAATTAAAGCCTTAGAAATTTATGAGGTCATCTAGGAGAAAGTATAAATAAAACAGAGGTGAAGCCTAGGGCTGAACCCATAGGGCATTTCAACAATCAGAGGTCAAATGAACTGATGAGGAGGAACAAAAAAATCTGAAAAGAATTCAGTAGAGAAGGCTGAAAACTAAGTGAGTGCTGCTTTGGTTGGGAGGGTGGGGGATGGGGGGAACTAAACACAACAGAAGAGGTGCTTTGAGAAGGAAGGGAGGAACCCATCTTTCAAATGGTGCTTAAGAAGTTAAAAAAAAAGAGATCAGAAAACTGACCATTGCATTTCTCCATGCAAAGGTCATGGTCACCTTGGCAAGAGCCAGTGTTGATGGATATAAAACAAGAAAAAAAATGGGGCAAAGGAAAGGATGACTATAAGTGACTCCCAAGAAGTTTCATTTGAAGGAAGTAGAGCAATACAGTTGTAGACAGAGGAGAATCTAGGAACAAGGAATGTGGATTAAGAAGGATGACACTACTGGGGTGCCTGGGTGGCTTCAGTCAGTTAAGCATCCAGTTCTTGATTTTGGCTCAGGTCATGATCTCATGGTTCGTGGTTTCAAGTCCCGCTCAGTGCTGACAGTGACAAATAGAGGGGCTGCCTTAGTTTTGATTCTGTGCCTTACAGCAATCGCATTTATAAAGTTCATTAAATGGCATAAATGTTCAAAAGATGTATAAAGTCTGAGGATCTAATGTATATCATGGTGACTATCGTTGCTAGCACTGTGTGGTATATTTGAAATTTGCTAAGAGAATAGAACTCAAATGTTCTCACCAAAAATAAAAAATATAAAAAAAGGAAGGTAAATATGTAAGGTGATAGATGTGCTAATTATCTGTCTGGTAAGAATCCTTTCATGATATATACATGTATCAAATCATCACATGGTACACTCTACATAACTTATCATTTGTCAATTTTACTTTACTAGAGCTTGGTGGTGGAGGGAAAGAAGGCAAAGGGTGAGATTTGGGGTACAGATAGCTTGATAGAGTAGGGCAGCTCTATTTGTATCTGTTACATAGTTATAAGATTTGGGGAAGAAAATGGATCCACCCATCAGGAGAGTAGACACTTGAAAACTATGCTACTAAGTAGTAACAATTATTAGAAAGTTTGTCCTTACTTGGAATCAAAATTCACTTTCAACTTGCCAATATTACAAATTTAACCACATGCACTTTCAGCTATGGTCTGATTAGCAAGAAATTATTACATCCTTCATTGTAAACAGTAATTAATTTTGCCCAAGAGTGCTTTAAGCACATGTGAGCTCACAACAGATTATTTGGGGCTTGTTTAATAAGAGCCAGATAAAATCCCAGATGTTTCATATTTGCAAAATGTTAATTTAAATTGCCTTTATTTTGTGCTTAATTTATTGGGGGAAGGGATTGGCTAAAGAAATATTTATCTATTAAATTTGTAGCTTTTAAATCTATTTTATCTTAATGGTTTTCTCCTAGTCATTGAGAATTTTGCCTTTTTCAACCAAAGTATTGACTATCCTTTCCATTTTGTGCCATCCACAAATTGAATGAAATGCCTCATGTCTCATCAATCAGTGATCCCCAATCTATTCTAAGAAGAGAAAATGGTTTTGTTTCCCACTTAATACATCTATCTTTTACTGAACAATCAATTTGAGATTTGCTAATGGTTAACATCAACTTTATTCTAGACTTTCTCAAGTCTGTTGGTTATCTCCTTTCTGAATACCAGGACAAGTCAGCCTCTTTCCCATTTCCATGTACCTTTCCTGCTTCTCCTCATTTCTAAAACATTTACTTTTCTTCTATTTACTGAATCTATGGATCTTTTAAAAATCTTGACTCTACGGGCACCTGGGTGGCTCAGTCAGTTGATGGTCTGACTCTTGGTTTTGGCTTGGGTCATGATTTCACATTTCATGAGTTCAAGCCTCGCATCAGGCTCAGCACTGACAGTGTGAACCCTACTTGGGATTCTCTCTCTCTCTACCCCTCCCCTGCTCACTCTCTCTCTCTCTCTCTCAAAATAAATAAATAAACTTAAAATTTTTTCTTTTAAATCTTGACTCTAAGAAAAGGTTCCTCTATGGTTAACATTGGTTTTCTTTTTTTAATATATCTCTTCCTTCTCTGTTAATATTTCTGGAATTAAATTACTTCTGAGGAAATGCTAATCATTCTCCAAGCATAATCTTTTAGACTGTCTAAAAAATCACATTTATACTTCTTTTTTATTTTATTTAAATTCAAGTTAGTTAACATACCATGTAATATGGGTTTCAGGAGTAGAACCCAGTGATTCATCATTTACATATAATACCCAGTGCTCATCCCAGCAAGTGCCCTCCTTAATGCCCATCACACATTTAAATTTCTTATGCGAGGTAGTATTGGGTATATGAAATCAAGTCTTGAGCAGATGTTTGGATATCCCTAATTCTCTCTTGTCACTGTTACTGATTTCAAAATATGCTGGGCTTCTCTTCCCAAAGTACCGGCACAGCTTTCCATTCTTTCACAAGTTCAGATTTCATTGATTAATCCATGATATCCCCAATTCTCAAGCAATCAAGTGTTGGTTCACTTTATTTCACAGGACTATTAAGTCAGTGCCACATGTTTTAGGGTTTTGATACCGATGCTTATTTCCAGGACTAATTTCTGTATTGGCCATTGTAATCTAGACTGTGGTACGGCAATGAACCTTGAAATTGCAGTGGCTTAACAACAGAAATTCATCTCTTGCTTAAGAAAAGTCCACCGTGGGTTGGGGCGGCTCTCCAGGGCATCTGTCTCCCTTGCAGTGATTCATGCATTCCCGTGGCTTTTATCTCATGACTCTGTCCTATCAATATGTGATACCAAAGTTGCCTCAGAGGGGAAGTTTCTGACAAGGCACACATGACTCCTGGAAGCTCCATACTGCAGATAACATCCATCACTAATTCTCAGCATATTGGCCTGAACCATGTACACAGTTCCATAACTGTAAGGATGCTAGGAAATGTGGGAGAACATATGGATATTTGCTGAGAAGTAAATATCCTCTGCCAGTCTTATTAGTTAGGGTTCAGTAGGGAAAACAAAAAATGTTCTAGGTATTTCAAGTAGGAAGGGATTTAATAGGACATCAGAAGCCTATATAACCATTTAAAAGATAGAGAAAGGGAAGGGTAGGCAAGATGCCACTAAAGTTCATGAAATCATCAAGTGCAGGGATCACAGGAAACTGCCACTGATGATTTCAGCTGCCTGTAGGACTCAGAGAAGCTGCTGGCAAAACCTCCTGTCTCCTGTCTGCCAATGCCAATATGACTCACTGCACCTTCTGCTGGAGATTAAGGCTTTCCTCTCCCTTTCAAATCTCATATGGAAACTCAAAGGGCCCAAGACACTAGCCATAAGGCCCAAGTGGCTTTTGAACACCTAAAGTATGGCTATTCCAATTTGAAATGTGCTGTGAGTGTAAAATACACAGCCAAATTTGAACAATTAGCATAAAAGAGGAATGTAAAACATGTCATTATTAATTTTTAATATTGATTACATGCTGAAATAATATATATATTGGACTCGAGAGAATATGTTGTTAAAGCTCATTTCACCTGTTGCCAAATTTTTCTAGAGTAATTGTGCTGTTTTACATCTCCACCTGCAACATGTGGAATCTGCTTTCTTCACATCCTCGCCAACATTTCATATTTTAGCTGTTCCGGTGGGTATATAGTGTTACTTGATTGTAGCTTTGTAGCACTTCCCTCATAGTTAATGACATTGAGTGTTTTGTTTTGTTTTGTTTTGTTTTTGCATGCTTACAGGTCATCTGTATATCCTCTCTGGTTAAAAATAAAAAAAGTCACTCACATTTTTGCACACTTTCTAATTGGATTATTTGGGTTTGTTGAATTTTCAGAGTTCTTCATACATGTTAGATGCCATCCTTTTGTTGGATACATGGTTTGCAAATGTTTTCTCCAAGTCTGTAGGTTGTCTTTTCATTGTGTTAACAGGGTCTTTTGCAGAGCAAACACTTTCCATTTTGATGAAGTCCGTTGTTTCTACTCTTCTTGTTAAAAATCATACTTTTGATGGAATCGTAATCATTTTTCACCTTTCCCTGGATGCTGAAGATTTTTTCTTATATTTTTTCTAAAAGTTTTATAGTTTTGCATTTAAGTCCACGTTCAATTTTGAGTTCAATTTTGCATAAGTTGTGAATCTCAGGTCAAGGTTCGCCTATGGATGTTCCTTTGCTCTGGCATCATTTACTGCAAAGTCTATCTTTCCTCCGCTGGATTGCTTTTTATTTTGTCAAAAATCACTTGACTAGTTGCCTTGACTACAAGCTCCAGTACAATGCCACATAGAAGTGGCAAGAGCAGACATCCTCGTCTTCTTTAAGGTCTTACTTTCAGGGCAAAGAGGTCAGTCTCTCACTACTAAATATGCTGTACATGTAGGGTTTTGTAGGTGCTCTTTTTTTCAAATTGAAGAAGATCCCCTCTCTTCTAATGTTTCTGAGAGTTTGTAAAATAAATGGGTTTTTTAATTTATAAAATGCTTTTTCTATATCAACTGATAAATCATATAAACTTTGTTAGCCTGTTAATATGGCAGGTTAACATTGATTTTTCAAGCTATTGAATCAGCTTGCATCCCTAAAATAAGCCATGCTTGGCCCTGGTATATAATTCTTTTTATGTATTGTTGAATTCTATTTCCTAATATTTTCATAAAGATTTTTGCATCTATATTCATAAGAACATTGTTTTCTAACTTTTGTTTTCCCCTGTTTTGCACTGTCTTGGGTTTCATTATCAGAGTAATGCTGGCTTCATAAAATAAATGGGGAAGTTTTGACTCCTCTTTTCTGGAAGAGATTGTGTACAACTTGTTTTAATTCTTCTTTACACATTTGGTAAAATTCTTCAGTGAAACCATCTGGGACCAGAAATTTCTGTGAAGGAATTTTTTTCAATTATGAATTCAACTTCCTCAATGGTTATATTAGTAATCTGTTTCACATTAGGTGAGTCTTGATAGTTTGTGTTTTTTAAGGTAGTAGTCAACTTCTATGTCATCAAATTTATGTGTATAGAGTTGTTTGTAGTGTTCTCTTACACTTTTCTAACTTACAGATAGTCTACAGCAAAAGCCTTTGTTTTATTCCTAATATTGGTAATTTATGTCTTCTTTTTTTCTTTTTCTGTCCCACTATAAGTTTGTTAACAAGCATTTCCATGAAACAGATCTTTATTAGTTTTATCTATTATTTTCCTGGTTCAAATTCATTGACTTCTGCTCTTTATTATTTCATTTCTTCTCTTTGCTTTGGGCTTGTTTTGCTCTTCTTTTACTAAGTTCCGTAGATGGGAGCCTAGATGATTGATTTGAGGCTTTTCCTTCATTCTTTTTGGATGTAAGCATTTGATGCTATAAATTTCCCTCTCAACACTGCTTTAGCTGCTTCCTACAAGTTTTTATATGTTGTATTTTTATTTTCATGCAAATAAGTGTATTTTTAAATTTCCTTTGATATTTTTTTAAACCCCTGAGTTATTTATATGGGTATTGTTTATTTTCCAAGTGTTGGGAGATTTTCTGGTTATCTTTCTGTTTGAAAGAATGATTTCTAGTTTGATTCTGTTGTGACCATAAAACACACCCTATGTGATTTCACTTCTTTAAAGTTTGTTGAAGTTTGTTTTATGGCATAGAATATGGTCTATTTGGGCACATTTTCCATGGTCACTTAGAAAAAATGTGCATTCCACTGTTGCTTGAGGGATAGTTCTACCCATGTCACAGAACTTGGTGGGATGGTATTGAATTCTTCTATATTATTGCTGATTTTCTCTGTAGCTCTACCAGTTATAAATAATTTTGGATTTTTTCTTTACTTTTTTTCAGTTTTTGCCTTACATATTTCATAGGTCTTTTCTTTTATTCAGACATCTTTTTGGTGGATTGGCCCTGTTTTCATTATAAAATGTGTCTATCTGTGTTAATATTCTTGCACAGAAGTATGTTTTATCTTATGTTAATATAGCCATTCCTCCTTTCCTTTGACTAATACATTTAGAAACAAATCACAGAGTGTTAAAATTTTTGCTCCGATCATCAAACATAACTTGGAAAACTCAAGACGAGGAGGAATGTCTATTGTATTTACCAGTATTTTTACTTATCAAGTTCCTTCTTCCTTCCTGATGTTCATTCTTTTATTATTGAGCAAATTTCCTTTATCCATTCATTTAGAGGAGTTCTGCTGGCAACATATTCTCTTAGTTTTCCCTTAAGATTATCTTGATTTCCCCCTTATTCCTAAAGAATGTTTTCACTGGATATAGGATTCTGCATTTTAGTTCTTTTCTTTCAGGACCTGCAAAATATTGTGCCACTCCTTTCTGGCTTCCATGATTTCTGTTGAGAAATACTCTGTCATTCTAATTATCTTTCACCTGTAGGTAAGGTGTTATTTTCTCTGCTCCTTTCAAGACTTTTTCTTTTGTCTTGAGTTTTTGGACATTTAATTATGATATGTCTTACTATGGATTTCTTTGTGTTTATCCTATTGGGGATTCATTTACTTGGGGATTCATGAACCTGTAGTTTTATGTATCTTGGCAAATATGGGAGGTTTCACACATTATTTTTTGAGCAATTTTTAGCCCATTCTTTTTCTCCTCTTCTCCTGTGACTCCATTGACACAAATATCACATCTTTTGTTACAGTCCCACAGGTCCCTGAGGCACTCACATTTTTTTTCAGTATATTTTCTTTCTGTTAAATAATTTCTGTGATCTCTGTTAAGATTCATTGATTCTTTTATCTATCTCCTCCATTCGGCTGTTGGACCCATGCATTGATCTTTTTATGCTGATTAGTGTATTTTTTACTTCTAAAACTTCCACTTGGTTCTTATTCTTACCTTCCATTTCTTTGCTGATCCTTTCTGTTTTTTGAGATGTTTTATTTTCTCATTTGTTTCAAGTATGTTTTTAATTGGCCACTGAAGCACTTTTTATCATGGCTTCCTTAAAGTCTCTGATAACTCTAATATTTCTGCCATCTTGGTGTTAGGATCTATTGATTGTCTTCTTTCATTCTTATTTAAACTGTCCCGGTTCTTGCTATGGATGAAGTGTGATTTTTAGTTGAAATCTGGGCATTTTCATAGTATGTTGTGACATTCTGAATCTTATTTAAACCTCTGTTTTAGCTTTATTTTTTTGTTATGCCACCAGCACGAAAAAGGAGGAAGAAATGACTCCTTACTGTCAGCTAGCAGTAGAAGTTCAGTCTCCCCACTCAGCCTTTGTTGACATCAAAAGTGATGTCCACATTAATTTTTGTGGGAATGGAAGGTTAGGCTCCACTATGGTCTCCACCAACACCACAGGGAATTGGGTTGGGGTGGATGTCTCATTATCACTTGGTAGGAATGAAAGTCTGAGCACGCAGTTTGGGCTTTTTGGACATTAATCTGCTGGTGGTGTTGGG